>JAJQQW010000002.1:121062561-121377076 GCA_025583905.1 Ia io
ATTTCCTGTTGCGCACACCAAACAAGTCAGTACAAGACTAATGACATGGCAATCGGCTGCTAAAATATTGCCTGCTAGTAATAGTGGAGAGAAATGGTGCATCTGCGTGTAAGGGAAATGAATGCAACACGATTATAGTAATCAATCATTAGCGAACGTTGTAGTTGGTCATTAATAATTATTGTAAAAATTAAGTTACAAAATTTTTATTAAAACGTTTCTTACATTGGCTTGGCCACAAAAATACTCATTGTGGACCACATGGGCCGTGAGTTTGACATTCTTGCCTTATATTGATAAACAATCATACATATACATTTCCTTTAATAGAAAGGGAATGATTAAGATCCTGTAAATGTTGAGGTATGCAGTATCCTTAGAACCTAGCAAAGTGCCTTGCTATGATAAGCATTCAGTAAATATTAGTTGAATGAAGACAGCTTAAATTTCAATCTTTTTCAGACTATTTCGTGTCCTGCTCACGGTTGTGATATATTAGTGGATGACAACACAGTTATGTAAGTATTTTTGGTAGATTCTGCATGTTAAATATTGATTAGTTGATTCAACCAAGTTAATAGCTAACATGCTTACTTATGTAAATGTAAAGGAGGTGGAATTTTTAAAGTCTGAGGATATTTTCAAATCTACGTTCCTTTGTAGTAGTACACGGGCCCATTTTAAACTTAGTTTAATGCCCAGTCACTATTCTGGTAAACTTGATAATGCATGATAGTTAGATTTCAGTAAACCTTGGAATTTGAAATAAGTAATGTCATTGTTTCAGTTAAGTGAGTTCCTTTGGAAAGCAGATGCCAAGATAGAGTTAAAAGAGAAAGATTTACTGTGGGATAGCATCTGTGCAGGATAAAGTGGAGAAAGAATAGGAATAGACAGACCTTTATGCTGGTCTGATACCTATTCAGGGAGTAAAAGAAGGAAGGGGGATTCAGTAGGAAGACATTCAGATTATGATGCAGCTGTGAGTCTTCTGAAGCCCCCTGAGGAGTTTCATTTCATAGATTGAACACAGAGTAATGCCTCAATAAGCAGAAACAATCAGGCCCTGATATCATTACTATGTTCAGTCATTCTCTGGGTGCTACCCAGTGGGAATGTGGCCTCAGCTGGAACATTGCTACAGACCCCAAGAGCACTGCAGCTGGAGGCTGTTGGCTAGTTATTCTCCTTGGGAAAGGGAGAAAGAAACTTGAAGAAATAGTTCCTTACCGTGGGGTAAAGTCCCAACCAAGTTGGTTCCTGAGTCAGTGCTGTTTGGGCTGTGAGATGTGGTTAAGAAGGTTATTGTTTTATAAAATTTTATTTGCGAGGGGGACTAGATGGGAAATGGAGCAAATATATTTCCAACAACTAAAATAAATATGGCTAATATCATAAGGGCTTTTACAAATCAGTAAGACAATTCTGTGGAGAGAACATGAAAAAGCAGTTCACAATGAAAGAAATTTAAATGGTTGCATAGTGAAAGAAATGGAAATGGTTATAAACAATAGCTAACATGCTTTACTTACGTAAATGTAAATCAAAATTGAAGTAAACTTTTTTTTTAAATCTTTACCTGTAGGTATTTTTTCCATTGATTTTTAGAGAGTGGAGGCAGGGAGGGGGTGGGGGTCAAGAGGGGATAGAAGAAACAGCAATGTGAGACACATTGACTCCTACATGTTCCCTGACTGGAGGTGGGGTTTGAACCCATAACACTTCAGTGTGCACACTAATGCTCTAACCACTGAGGATACCAGCCAGGGCAGATAAAATAACTTTTTTGTTGTTGATAATCCTCACCTGAAGCTATTTCTCCATTGATCTTTTAGAGAGAGGGAAAGACACAGAGAAACATCAATGTGAGAGAAACACATCAATTGGTTTCCTCCTGCACCTGCCCCACCCAGGACCCGGGCAGTTAGAGGAGCCTGCAGTTAATGTACATGCCCGTGACCGTAATCGAACTCGGAACCCTTTGGTCTGCAGGCCAATGCTTTACCCACTGAGCCAAACTGGCTAGGGCAAAATAACTTTTTTTTTTTTTTTTTTTTAATATATTTTATTGATTTTTTACAGAGAGGAAGGGAGAGGGATAGAGAGCTAGAAACTTCGATGAGAGAGAAACATCGACCAGCTGCCTCCTGCACACGCCCCACTGGGGATGTGCCCGCAACCAATGTACATGCCCTTGACCGGAATCGAACCTGGGACCCTTGAGGCCACAGGCTGACGCTCTATCCACTGAGCCAAACCGGTTTCGGCCAAAATAACTTTTTTTAAAGTCCTTTTTACATTTCATTTTGGTAAGGAGTAAAGATTTGGTAATGTGAGTGAGAATATAGTACAATAGTATAAACTCTTGCAAACACTTTTTAATGCAGCTTGGCAATTTCTACACATGTATATGTGTAGAAATATACATTTCTTCCTCTCTGAAATAAAATTTTATTGTTTTTTTGTGTGTTTTTTTTCATTTCTTTATTGATTAAGGTGTCCCATATTTGTCCTCATCCCTTCATTCCCATCCCACACTCCTCCCACAGATGCCCCCACCCCCCTGTTGTCCCTAACCATTGGTTAGGCTAGTATGCATGCACACAAGTCCTTTGGTTGATCTCTCCCTCCTACCCCCACCTTTCCCTACCCTCCCTCTGAGGCCCGACAGTCCGATCGATGCCTCCTTGTTTCTGGGTCTGTTCTTGTTCATCAGTCTATGTTGTTCATCATTTCCCCTAGAAGAGTGAGATCATGTGTTACTAGAAATACACTTATAAGAACCGAATGTGAGACGAGCAATAATAGTTATGCTGACAGGCAAATGAATCAGTCTGTAGTGAGTTTCTTTCTGGACCAACAGTTCTTTTGAGACCCAATTTCAATGTCCACCAGTTCCTTATGTGTACATGTTGGCACTGACTTTTCAGCTCTGGATGGTGGACAGATGGTCGTAATGTAGGTCTGACTCCCTCTGGTTTGGTCTCGCCCGGACCCAGGGGCACGGCTTCACCCGGACTCAGGGGCGCGTGGCCTCACCCGGACCCAGGGGCACGTGGCCTCACCCAGACCCAGGACCCAGCCTCACCCGGGTCCAGGGGTGCACGGCCTCACCCGGATCCAGGGGCGCGTGGCCTCACCTGGGCCCGGGACCCAGCCTCATCTGGACCCAGGGGCGCGTGGTCTCACCCGGACCCGAGACCCAGCCTCGCCCGGATCCAGGGGCGCGCGTAGCCTCTCCCGGACCCAGGGGGGTGCCCTCACCCGGACCCAGGACCCAGCCTCTCCCGGATCCAGGGGCGCATGGCCTCACCCGGACCCAGGACCCAGCCTCACCCGGACCCAGGGGCGCACGGCCTCACCCGGATCCAGGATCCAGTTTCACCCGGACCCAGGGGCGCGTGGCCTCACCCAGACCCAGGACCCAGCCTTACCCGGACCCAGGGGCGCATGGCTTCATCCGGACCCGGGGGCGCACTGAAATAAAATTTTAAAAAGACAAAAATGGAAGTAAGAAGGCAGCGATCCTACATAATAAAAGGGTAATATGCAAATTGACCGAACAGTGGAACGACCAGTTGCTATGATGCGCACTGACCACCCGTGGACAGACGCTCAACGCAGGATTTGCCCCTTGGTCAGTGTGCTCCCACAGGAGGAGCGCCGCTCAGCCACAAGCCAGGCAGACAGCTGGCAAGTGCAGCGGCAGTGGCAGGAGCCGCTCCCGCCTCCGCAGCAGAGCTAAGGATGTCTGACTGCGGTTTAGGCCCACTCCCCGCAGCTGTCAGTCGGACATCCCCTAAGGGCTTCCAGACTGCTGAAGGGCGCAGACCGGGCTCCCCCCCTCCCTCCCCCCCCCTCCCGCACGAATGTCATGCACCAAGCCTCAAGTTAATTATGTTGTTGTCCTCTATTTTCTGCTTTCAAGAATTGTTGTGTCTTGGGCTTAAAGCAGTTTGGCTATGATATACCTGGATGTGCTTCTCTTTGTGTTTATCTTCTTTGGGATTTCTTGAGCTCTTTGGATATGCAGCATGATAAATGCATAGTAAACTTTCAGAATATTCATAAGAGAAATTTTTTTAATTTAATGAATCTTTATTGTTCAGATTATTACAGTTGTTCCTCTTTTTTCTCCCATAGTTCCCCTCCACCCAGTTACCACCCCACCCTCTACCCTTATCCCCCCACACCGTCCTCATCCATAGGTGTACGGTTTTTGTCCAGTCTACCCACACCCCTTTCCCCCCGAGAATTGTCAGTCCACTCCCTTTCTATGCCCCTGATTCTATTATATTCACCAGTTTATTCTGTTCATCAGATTATTTTATTCACTTGATTTTTAGATTCACTTGTTGATAGATATGTATTTGGTTTTTTTTTTTTTTTTTATCTTTACCTTTTTCTTCTTCCTCCTCTTAAAGAATATCTTTCAGCATTTCATATAATTCTGGTTTGGCGGTGATGAACTCCTTTAGCTTTTTCTTATCTGTGAAGCTCTTTATCTGACCTTCAATTCTGAATGATAGCTTTGCTGGGTAGAGTACTCTTGGTTATAGGTTCTTGCTTTTCATCACTTTGAATATTTCTTTCCATTCCCGTCTGGCCTGCATAGTTTCTGTTGAGAAATCTGCTGACAGTTGTATGGATGCTCCCTTGTAGGTAACTAACTGTTTTTCTCTTGCTGCTTTTAATATTCTCTCTTTGTCTTTTGCTCTTGGCATTTTAATTATGATGTGTCTTGGTGTGGTCCTCTTTGGAGTCCTTTTGTTTGGGGTTCTGTGCGCTTCCTGGACTCGTAAGTCTATTTCTTTCACCAGGTGGGGGAAGTTTTCAGTCATTATTTCTTCAAATAGGTTTTCAGTATCTTGCTCTCTCTCTTCTTCTGGCACCCCCATAATTTTGGTGTTGATACACTTGAAGTTGTCCCAGAGGTTCCTTACACTATCTTCATATTTTTGGATTCTTTTTGTTTTTCCGGTTGGGTGTTTTTTGCTTGTTTGTATTTCAAATCTTTGACTTGATTCTTGCAATACTCTAGTCTGCTGTTAGATCTCTGTATAATATTTTTTATTTTAGTCAGTGTATGCTTAATTTCTAGTTGGTCCTTTTTCATATCCTCAAGGGTCTCGCTAAATTTATTGGCCTTTTCTAGAAAATTCTTGAAAAACCTTATAACCGTGGTTTTGAACTCTATATTCAGTTGTTTGCTTTCCTCCATTTCTTTCATTTGTGATCTGTTTCTTTGTCTCCGCATTTTGGCTGCTTCCCTGAGTTGATAGAGTGGCTTTGTGTGCTAGGTGTCCTATAGGGCCCAGTGGCTCAGCCTCCCCAGTTACCTGAGGTGGACACTCTTGGTGCACCCCTTTGTGGGCTGTGTGCACAGTCTTGTTGTAGTTAAGCCTTGATTGTTGTTGGTATCCCTGGGAGGAATTGACCTCCAGGCCAATTGGCAGTGAGGATCAGCTGTGTCTATGATGGAAGAACTTCTGTGCTGGAGACAACCTCATGAGACAGGACTTGCAAAAGCCTCTGTGCTCAGCTTGGATGGGGCGGAGTCTCAGGGCGGAGCAGACAGCATTGGTTTCCTGTCAGCCCTTCCCTAATAGGCCCTGTGTCTCAGTGTCCCGTGGTGATCGCTGCAAGCACCTCTGAGGGAAAGCCGCCCTCTAGTTCCGCCCGCTTCCAGACAGTCCAGTTTCTCCCCGAATGGATCTGGCTCCCCAGAGTCTCACCCGGAACTGGAGTTCACTGCAGTCATGAGCTTTTGTCTCCCTCCCGCTTGAGAAAGCCAGCTGCATACTCAGTTGCCCACCCTCTCTGCATATGTGCCTCGGTACCTCTGCTTTCCGCAGTTCCTCTGAGTCTCAGTGTGCTTTTCTCCCACCTGACAGTCCAGTTTCACCCCATATGAGTCTGGGTTCCCAGAGTCTCGCCCGGAACTGGAGTTCAGCGCAGTCGTGAGCTTTTGTCTCCCTCCCATTTGAGAAAGCCAGCCCTGCACTCAGTTGCCAGTCCTCTCCGCGTGCGCGTCTCAGTATCTCTGCCTCCCGCAGCTCCTCTGAGTCTCAGTGTCCTTTTCTTTTTCTTCCTAGTTGTAGAATTGCCACTCAGCCAGCCTTCCTGTTGTTCTGGATGATGTCCTTTTTGTCTTTTAGTTGTAATTTTGAAATAGTTGTGCAAGGCAGCAGTTTAGGTGTTTACCTATGCCGCCATCTTGGTTTCCCATAAGCGAATTTTAATAGTGATATCAGCTGGGGTTTAGGGATTAGGAGGAGGGATTTTTATTTTTTACTTTATTTAGTTGTATACTATTGGTATGTATCTTCCATTTCCTTTTAAATAAATAACTGTAGAATTTAAAGGGCTAGTTAAGTAAATCAGAGATCATGTTTTTTTATATATTTTTTTATTGACTTAAGAGAGTAAGGGAGAGGGAGAGAGAAACATCAGTGATGCGAGAGAATCATTAATCACCTGCTGCCTCCTACACACACACACGCACCCCCCCCCCCCCCACTGAGGATCAAGCCCACAACCCTGGCATGTGCCCTGACCAGAAATTGAACCATGACATCCTGATTCATAGGTTTGATGATCACCCTCTGAGCAACACCAGCTGGGCAAAGAATATATTATTTAATCTTTATTGTTGAAAATATTATATATGTCCCCTTTTTTCTCCAACTTATCCCTCACCCCAGGCCTTCACGACCCTGTTGTCCAGTGGTTGCCAACCTTTCGGACCTCATGGACCACCAGTTGGCGACCACTGCTATTGTCTGTGTCCATGTCCATAGGCTATGCATATATGCATACAAGTTCTTTTGTTGATCTCTTACCATCCACCCCCACCTTCCCTCTGAGATTTGAAAGTCTGTTCCATGCATCTATGTCTCTGGATCTATTTTATATACACACACACACACACACACACACACACACACATATACACACATACATATACATATATATATATACACATACATATACATATATACATACATACATATATACTTTTTTTTTTAATTGATTTCAGGGAAGAAGGGAGAGGGAGAGAGAGATAGAAACATCAGTGATGAGAGAGAATCATTGATCGGCTGCCTCCTGCACACCCCACATTGGGGACCAAGCCCTCAACCCAGGCATGTGCCCTTGACTGGAATCGAACCTTCAGTCCACAGCCTGATGCTCTATCCCCTGAGCCAAACCAGCTAGGGCTCTGGATCTATTTTGTTCATCAGGTTACTTTGTTCATTAGATTCCACATATGAGTGTAATCCTATGATACTTATCTTTCTCTGACTGGCTTATTTCACTTAGCATAATACTCTCCATGTGTCTCCGTGCTGTCTCAAAGGGTAAGAGATACTTTCTCCGTCCTAGGAGGACACATATTGCTACGAGAAATGTATGAGATTTTGCTGCCTATTGTTTCTTCTAGGGTTTTTATGGTTTCACGTCTTACATTTAAGTCCATCTGAGTTTATTCTTGTGCATGGGGTAAGTTGGTGGTCTAGTTTCACTTTTTTTTGTATGTTTTAGTTGAGAAAACTGTCTTGACTCCATTGTGTGCTCTTGCCTCCTTTGTCAAATATTAATTGAGCATAATGGCTTGGGTTGATTTCTGGGTTCTCTGTTGTGTTCCATTGGTCTAGATGTCTGTTCTTATGCCAGTTCCAGGCTGTTTTGAGTACAGTGGCTTTGTAGTATAACATACCTGGTATTGTGATCCCTCTAACTTTGTTCTTTCTCAAGATTGCTATGGCTATTTTGGGGTTTTTTTGGTTCCATATAAATTTTTGGAGTAATTTGTTCTAGATCTGTGAAATATGCCATTGGTAATTTAATAGGAATTACATTGAATCTATAGATTGCTTTGGGTAGTATGGACATTTTAATGATGTTCATTCTACCAATCCATGAACATAGTATATTCTTCCACTTGTTTATATCTTCCCTCTGTCTCTTTTTTTCAACATCCTTTATCGTTTTCAGAGTACAAGTCTTTTACCTTCTTGGTTAAGTTTATTTCTAGGTATCTTAATATTTTTGTTGCAATGCTAAATGGGATTGTTTGTTTAGTTTCTACTTTCTGAGAATTCATTATTGATGTGTAAAAATGCCATCAGTTTCCGGGTGTTAATTTTGTATCCTGTTACATTGCTGAATTTCTTTATTAAATCAAGTAGTTTTTTGATGAAGTCTTTAGAGTTATCCTTTTTTTTTTTTTTTTTTTTTTTAAGAGGGGGAGAGAGATAGAAACATTAATATGGGGATCATTGATCAGCTGCCTCCTGCACGCCCCATACTGAGGATTGAGCCCATAACCCAGGCATGTGCCCTGACCAGGAATTGAACTAGGACCTCCTGGTTCATAGGTCAACGCTCAACCACTGAGCCATGCTAGACAGGCTATAGAAATGTATAATATCATGTCATCTGCGAATAATGAGAGCTTTACTTCCTCCTTTTCCAGTTTGGATACTTTCTATCTTCTTCTTGTCTGATCACTGTGTCAAACACTTCTAGTACTGTGTTGAATAAGAGTAGTGAAAGCGAACATTCCTGTCTTTTTCCTGTTCTTATGGGAAATGGTTTTAGTTTTTGCCCATTGAGTATGATGTTGGCTTTAGCTTTGTCATATATGACCTTTATTATGCTGAGGTCTGATCCCTTTATTCCCACTTTGCTAAGAGTTTTTATCAAAAATGGTTGCTGGATTTTGTTGAATGCACTGCATGATGCTGATACTGTTACAGTTCATGCTGTCCCACAGCTCTCTTGAACTGTCCTCCTGTTCTTTAATTGTTTTTTCTTTTTGGTTCTTTGCTTGAGTGGTTTTTTTTCTACCCTGTCTTCCAATTCAGTGATCAGATCCTCACCTTCCTCTAATCTGCTGTTTTTTCCTATTCATGTATTATTTATTTCTGCTATGTCATTCTTCATTTCCGACTGGTTGTTTTTTGTAGTTTTTATGTCTTTCATGCTGTTGAGCATCCTTATAATCATTACTCTGAATTCTATATCTGATAAATTGCTAATCTCCAATTCATTTAGTTCGTTTTCTAGAGAATTGTCTACTTCCTTCATTTGGGGCTTATTTTTTTGTCTCCAAATTTTAGCTGCCTGTTTGGGTTTGTTTCTACAAATTAAGTAGATCTGCTTACAACCCCCACTCTTGCTAGGATGGCCTTTTATAGTAGGTGATCTGTGGGACCCAAAGGCACAGTCTTCCTGATCACCAGACCTGGATGCTGTAATAATGTCCTTTGTGCACGTTGTGTTGGCCTTCCCTGTTGTAATTGAGTCTTGATTGCTATTGACTTGTTTGTGCGTGGGCTTGATGGTCAGGCGGCTTATCCCCCAACACAGTGTGCAGGCTGCTGTGCAGGTGCTGATCACAAGAATCTGAATTCACCTCAGTAGGGCTTGGAGTCTGCCAATATCTCCCTGAGGATATAGTGCTTGTGAAGCCTATTTGATCCTGTTCTGGTGTTGTCTGAAACTGTCCACTGGGTTTATTATTGGTTTGGGGGCCTCTTTGGAGTGTCTTTGTTTCAGGCCAATGCCAGATGCTGTTTGTGACTGGCCCTGAGTACTCTGTTTGGAGCTGTCAGTGATTCACAGCTTGTGGCTCCCTCTGCTGAGGCTGGATGCTTGTGGAAAGTACCAAGCTGCGCAACAAGGTCGGCTCTCTTTAGCCTCAGGCTCAGAAGCAGATCAGGCAAAGAAAGACTCAAAGCACCCAGAGATCTGCCTCTTCCTGCAGGCTGATTGTTAGTCTCAGTCACTTAGTGAGCCTCAGGCTGCAGAGCTCAGCAGAGCCATAAACTCCACATGGTAGGCAAAGGATTTCTAATAGTTGGGGCAATTTCTCTCCCCACCCAACCCCCCAAAGCTGCATTGATGGGAAAAGCTTTCCTAAGAATGGTGCTTTCTGCAGCATGGGGGAATGCCTCAGCACAGGGGTTCCAGGTGACTCTTCTCAGCTCCAGAGCCACCAATCCCAGACTCTTCTCACGCAGCTCTAGTCCACTCTGCCCTCCCTCTGCCAGAGCCCAAGGTGAGAGACTGAAAACCATATTTAGTGCATTGGCCCTTTAAGGAGGTGCCTACATTTACCGTCTCTCCCTGCAGGACAGAACCCCCAGTGCTTTTCACAGCCAGATGTCATGTGGCCACCTTTCTCGGTTCTGTTACTCTGGGTTGGGGAGGCTAGCTGGGTGTTTAAACCTCAAACTTCTCACAGGGAGCCCCCCACTGCTGAAATAGCCCTCCCAAATTTCAGCTGCAGCTTCTTTGGGTTAGTTTCTGTGCCCTCTTGTGCTTCAGCATTTCCTACCACTCTTATTATGGCCTCTTCTTTAAGTCCTTGGTTATAAGTGTTCTCTCCAGCTAGTCTTCAGTTGGTTATTCAAGTTGATTTTTTCTATATTTTAGTTGAAATTCCAGTTTTGTCCTTGGGGAATATCATTGTAGCTTCCACTTAATCCACCACTATCTTGCAATCCCTTCTTTAATTTCTCTAAAATGCACTTCCCTGGGTTGCTACAGGGGTCTGGATCCAGAGGCCTGCTCACTAGCGGGCTAGCCCCGCAGGGCTCCAGCATGTGTGCACCCAGGGTGGAGCGGCTCAGCGACCCCTTTTTCTTACAACACACTTAAAAGAGTTTTTAGTATTAAGACTGATGAAACTTAAGCGTCAGGGTTCTTCACTTGCATGGGTTCCTGTGAGTTCTAGAAGGAGTTGTGAATTATAGTGTTCTTGGTGGACAAGAGAAGCCAGGTTGCAATCAGTATTTCTGATAAATCACCAAGAGGTCACAAAAGAAGAAAGCTCTCAGAACTATAGCAAAACCTGGATCAATTTCCTAACATTCCTGTCATCTCTTATTTCACACACTGATTTTGGAGAGGGGATCTGAGGAAAGGTGGCTGAGAAATTACAGTTTAAGGCAAAATGTCAGTCAGAAGACCCTAAAAGGGGCCTAATTTGCCAGTAGTTGGTAAGCCATTAGATATTAATACAAACTGGGTAAAAATAGAATATTTAGAGTGTAAGAAATATGGGAAAAACTTCTACCAAAATAAAACTATAGAAACTTTGAAAATATTGTTTTTGATTACTACAGTTATATTTGTTGATAATCTATGTGCATTTTAATACTTTCAAGTTAGGGCAGTTTTATAGCCTTAGCATTGAAATTTTATTTTATAAATGCAGAAAATACTCTTGGCTGAAACTCCCTAATAAACTATTTTTATTCTTTCTTTCAGGCGCCTGATCACAGATTCAAAGGTTAAATTAAAGTATCAACATTTAATAACAAATAGCTTTGTCGAGGTAAGTGATTTCTCTTAACAGTTTCTCTTTAATTAGAGTAATTCTTTTTTATAGTAGAAATTAATTTTGTTTAAAATCTTTATTGTTGAGAGTATTATAGATGTCTCCTCCTTTTTCCCTCCATTGCCCCCCTCTACCCAAATCCCGCCCCCACCCCAGGCCTTCACCATGCTATTGTCTGTGTCCATAGGTTACGCATATATGCACATAGGTTGTTTTTCCTTTTTAAATTTAAATTCTTTATTGTTTAAAGTATTACATCAGTCTCCTTTTCCCCCCATTGACCTCTCCCGGGCCACTCCCACCCCCCCACCCCCCCATCACATGCCCTCACCCCCCTAACTGTCTATGTCCATCTGTTATGCTCATATGCATGCACATAAGTTCTTTGGTTGATGTCTTACCCCTCACCCCTTGCCTTTCCTCATAGATTGGACAGTCTGTTCAATGCTTCTATGTCTATTTTTGTTCATCAGTTTAATGTTGTTCATTGTATTCCACAAATGAGTGAGATCATGTGATATTTATCTCAGGATTGTGACAAATCAATAAGTAGATATCTCTTTATAGATCTTTAGCTTTGATAATAAAATTATTTTTATAGTATTCTTCCTTTATAACTCTTGATCCCTAGCAGAGAATTATAGCTGATAATTAATGGTCCTGTTTAATCATGTTTGGTACTCTAACTCTGCTTTGTTTTAGCTTCCATTACCAATAAGCTTTGTTAATAATGAATGCTGTGATTTTATCAAATATCTCTTTTTATCAGGACAGAGGTCTGCAAACTATGGCCTGCCTTTTTTTAAAAAATAAAGATATACTTGACCATACTCATTTGTTCTACATAGCTTTTTTAAATATGTTTTATTGATTTCAGAGAGAGAGAAACATCAGTGATGACAAGAAATCATTGATTGGCTGCCTCCTGCACTCCTCCCACTGGGGATTGAGCCCACAACCCAAGCATGTTCCCTGACCAGTAATCGAACCATGACCTCCTGGTTCATAGGTCAGTGGTCAACAACTGAGCCACACCGGCTGGGCTGTTTTATACTGCTTTTCTGCTGCAGTGGCAGAGTTGAATATTTGCAAGAGAGGCCATTATTAACCCACAAAGCCAAAAATATTTAGTTTCTGGATTTTTATGGAAGAAGTTTGTCAGCCCCAGTATAGGAGCATCAGTGTAACTTGGTATTTTAACTCTTTCTAGAGTTAAATTACTCTCTAGTGATTTTTATTTCTATTAGTGATTAAACTGAGGTAGATCTTCTAGAAAACAGCATATTTTAGGAATAGTAATTTCTTATTTTGAAATTGTCAGTAAACTTCAACTCTGTTGCAGAGGGTTTTGCCATGCTTTTTTCCATAACAAAAATGCTTGAGAAGCTCTATTTTCTTTTGAAGAACTAAGATGTGATCTGTACCATAGTTTAACAGTGATGGGCAACCTTTTGAGCTTGCTGTGTCAAACTTCGCCAAAAAACTGAGCATAACTCGGATAGTGTGTCACTTGGAGGAAAAAACTAACTCCAAGACTCTAGTCGCAAATGTTTCATCCTCAGGAGCAGCAAATGTTTCATCCTCGGCATGCGGCCGCGTGTCATCAGAAATGGCTACGCGTGTCAGTGCTGATACGTGTGTCATAGGTTCGCCATCACTGGTTTAGGAACTGCCGTTTGTTCTTAGAAGAGCTTTTTATGGTCAAAGGGAGAAATTTCATATGTATCCCTTTGCTTGTTTCAAACTATTCTGTGTCATCTAAACGCTGTTCCTGAGTTGGAGAATATATTATTTTCCTGCATCTTTGAAAATTGCCCTGAATTAGAACCATACTAGTAAACAAATTAATACTTTTTAATGGTCCCATAATGAGTAATTATGCTAAAGTTTCTCACAGGTATTTTGAAGATAGAACAAGAAGTACGTCATATGTTTTATAAAACCAGCTCTTCAAGGGGATCTATAATCTTAGAAAATATAGTGCATCATTTATTCATGCCTCAGGCTATTTGATTTTAGGAATTTAGCAACTTGACTATAGTGACTCCATTTTATTTCTTCATTCTTTCCTCACTAAGTTGTATACTTTTATAATAAACTGGTAATCTAGTAAGTAAAAAAAAAGAAAAACAGTGCATCCAAAAAGCATTGCTGTAGGAGACTGAGTATTGGTGGCAGGTTTTTATATGCTTACGTCACCATCAGCCTCTTTGTCCCTTATGCTAGGGAACTAATATAAATAATTGCTTGGTATCCTAGCAAATCTTGCATCAGAATTTAATTTGTAATTTTTTATTTTCTAACTTGTGTTTCAGTGCAATAGACTGTTAAAGTGGTGTCCTGCCCCAGATTGCCACCATGTTGTTAAAGTCCAATATCCTGATGCTAAGCCTGTTCGCTGCAAATGTGGGCGCCAGTTTTGGTAAGCAAGGGATTTCTTAAATTGGAATAGTGGACATAGCTTTTCTATTTATTCTTAGAAGTAAAATAAAGAATATAATTTTACCTGAGGAAGGAGGGAAGTAGGTATTACTGGTTTAAAATAGTGTGTATTTCTTTCAAATAACAATTAGATTTAAAAGTCACTCCTAAATAACTTACCTCTTTCCTTATTGATCTAAGTTTTATATATATTTTCTGATGGTAAAAAGTGCAGTTATAATCTCATTTTCTTGTGTGTTCCAGTAGAACTTAAACGGGAGCAAGCCTGTAGACCTGGGACAAGAATTCAGTTACTCTCATTTCTGATGGCTTCTTTTGTCAGATCGTGTTTGGTTCCTTTATGGCTCTCGCTCTGTTTTAAAGTTCTCTCTTAGGAGTAAAATACACAGTTGGGACTTTTTAAAAATCTCCTTTGCTCTGACAAGTTTAATTACTCCTAAGAAGAAAATGTTCAGGTAAATTTGGAAAGGTAGAGCATGGCTGATTAGATGTGCTTTTTAACTAAGGGTTTTCCTATGGCTCCTCTGGCCCCAGCTTTCTTCCTAACCTGGGTTCTTGGAGTTCTGTTGCATACCCTTCAGCCTTTGGAGTCTAGAGTCAACTTACCAGGGCATTTCCACTTATACCACATATTAGGGAACTAAGATGACCTTGCATTCCTTTGTGGAGCTGTTAGGAATGAGAGCCAGTCAAACCAAGGGGCTCTCGAGCCAGCAAGTTAGTGATACTTCATTGGCATCACATACCATTCTTTTGTTGTTGTTGTTCAAATATCTATAGAATTAGACTTATATATCACTAATATTAAATATTTCCAAAAATAGCAGGTAAACTTACAGGCATTAAATAGGTGTGAAATATATGCTGTTTTGGTAATTATTAAATATACATTATTGTTTATAGTTTACCAGGTAGATGGGGTGGATTCTGATTGCATACCTCTTTCAGATATATTTTTAGTGTGAAATATCTTGAATACAGACTAAAGTATAGAGAATAAGAGCAATGAATACTTATGTAACTACAACCCAGCTTAATCAAAATCAGTATTTTGTTTTTAATAAGAAATAAAACATGACAGACACGTTTGAACCCCTTTGGTTCCCTTCTCCATCCCATTCCTCATCTTTTCTAGACATAAGCATTATCTTGACTTCGGTTAAATGAATAGCACTTTGTTTCTGTTATTTGCAAAGGATTTTGGCTTCCCTAAATTACTTTATTAGCTAATATATCAGCTATTCCCTGGTTATATTTTCATAAAATTTGTGTTTATTCTTAGTTTATACTTTTTTCCAAATTATATACCATTTGCCTAGAAAACAAAAGGCATTAATAATTAGTATATTCTTAGAGAATATTTAGTCACACTCTTTTATTTTGCACCTTATTTGGTACAGTTTATCTCTACTGGACTGATGTTCATTTGGATCATGCAAACAGTGGCCTGTTTGCTTCCCATATATTGCTTATGGTGCATTAGTACTAAGTTACATATTACCTTACAAAGCCAGACTTTTATTCTTTATTTGGGGTGTTAAATAAGACAATATATGCTATTGAAGCATGGTTGACATTTAAGTTGAATTTAATGAAAATTATTTCAATTTGGCTTCAATTAGAGAATGACTGTACCAAGGAGCCATCTTAAAAACTATCAGAAAAATACAAATAATCTGATTCTTTAACAGTTTCATAGCTGTTTAGTCATTTGTTAATGAAATTATCATCTAAGCATGTCTTCATGCTTATAGTCATTCTTCATTCACACACACACATACACACAACACTCTGATCCTAATATTAAATTCTAAATAATTTATTGTAGAATAAAATAGACATGGTTCCTGCCTTTGTATTTGCCAGTCACTGGAAACTGGTGAAAATATTGAGGAACTTTAAAGCATGAAAGTGGTTTGTTTGCTTACATACTTTACAGTAGGTGGGACTTAATTCTTTTAACTCTTATGTCACTTAACAGTTTTAACTGTGGAGAAAATTGGCATGATCCTGTTAAATGTAAGGTAAGTTTGGCATTTCCATTTTTAAATAACATAGAGAGCACTTCTAAGACTTGTTTACTGAAAACTACAGCCCACAATTTTGTTATCTATCCAGTAATAGATAAAAGATTTTATTTTGCCCTTTTTATTTCAAATGATCATTACATTAAATGATCATTACAGAGAATTCCTTAGGAATAAGTCAACTCCTGATATTATCAGGATAATGATAGTTAAGGCACCTTCCTTAGTAGGCTTTGTATTTGGCTAAGAGGAATGGCACACCTTGGAGCTGAAATTCTAATCAAGCTCTAGGTTCTCTATTCAGTCAGAGAAAGTCCTCCTTTGGTTCAATTTGTATATACTTAATATTAAAACTACAGGATTGCCTTGATTTAAAAGGAAGTAAACCCAGTAGTAATCTTGTCCTTTGGGTTTTCTATTTAAGTTTGACTGAATTTGTGTTGAAGTAATTTACTATTAAGTCTTTTGTTGTAACCTAACAGTTGTTGTTCTGTGTTTTTTTCCCAAACAGTGGTTGAAGAAGTGGATTAAAAAGTGTGATGATGACAGTGAAACCTCTAATTGGATTGCAGCCAACACAAAGGTTGGTATTTTCCTTCAGTAAACTTGTGGTAATGAACTGATAAGGACTGGTACATCAGCATTAGCAAAAAACAGTAAGTTTACCTGGTTAAGGGCCTTGTTTTACCTTTTTCTCGATTACGGTTTTTTTGTTTTGTTTTATCCAGAATGATTGCCTATTAATTCTTTATTTTAGTTTTGAGTTTATTTTATTGAATACTATAGTGTAATATGCACAGGACTCTACTTTAAAATTTTTCTTTTCATGGAAAAGCATTAGTTTTCTAATTTTTCTACCCTGACATTTGTTATATTGCTTTTTCATATTGTTCTTGGCTTCCTTTTAGTATACAAATGTATTGTAGAGTTTACTCCACCTAGCTTGTTTTTATTAGGCTAATTTGCATTTCTGCCTTTAAAAATCCCCAGGGTTTAATTTAAGGGATTATTTCTTTTAGAACAGCATTCAGTCAGAGTAACTGAATAACTTTTTATTATAGAACATTTTTAACGTGTTAAACTTATATAATATGACTTATTACGAGACCTGACTCTTAAGAAGTACAAATCTAGGTGTAATATGGGTATCCCTTGATTTTTATATGTGGTGTGTGTTTTGTTTTATTTTTAAGTGCATTGCTCAGGATACTGGTTTCAAAATTCAGTCTCTTTATGACCCTGAACCACTTCTAGACAAAAATCTCACAAATGCAAGTAATCTTGAACACCCTTGTTTCCTATCACTAAGTAATGAGCAAGCATTTGAACCCCAACTGTGTACCAGCCAATCTCTGAACAGAGAAAAATTCAATCTTATATCCCATCCAAATAGGAAGTGACTTAGATGATGAATGATAAGGTTATTAATGGGCTGTTCATTTTTAGTATTGCCTTTCAAATGTGAAGATGATGCTTTAAATCAGTGGTTGCCAACCGGTGGTCCGTGAGGTCTGAAAGGTTGGCAACCGCTACTTTAAATAATACTGGGTTATTTAGCCTGTGTTAGTTATAGCTTTGCACAGTTTCATCACCCAATCACAGGACAATAAGAGTAAGGAATGCTTAAATGATGAAGGCTAACACATGATTTTATAACAATAGTACCCTGCTCTACCCCCAAAAATTAAAAATGCGTATTTATTTCTGTCTCTCAGAAAGCATTAGCAGTGAAACTTAAGTCCTTTCACATGGTACAATGCCCACATCTTTGAGGACTGTGTATGGTTGAAATATTTTTGTGCTCTCTAAAACCATCATGATACGTATAATGGTTTTCATGAGTGCATTGCTGAAAACCTTACTGTAGTGTCAGGAAGTGTGGTTACTTTTGTTATTTTAAAAAATTTCCTAGCTTGCCTCTTTTTGAAAATTGAGGATTTCTCCACCAGATATGTTAATTAAAGCCCCAGAATCCTTAAATATTCTTTGTAAAACTAGTGTTTAAAATAGGGTAGCTATATTTTCAATAAATAGTTTGCTTAAACTCTCACCCACTTTCTACATCTAGAGAAATCACAAACTAAACCCCCAAGATGTTTAAAGGAGGGAATATAGGTTTGAATATGTTTGACTGATTAGAAGATAGATTATTGAGGAAGAATAGTAATCCTATATAATAAAAGGCTAATATGCAAATCGACCAAATGGCAGAATGACTGGTCGCTATGACACACACTGACCACCAGGGGACAGATACTCAGTGCAGGAGCTGCCCCCTGGTGGCAGTGCACTCCCACAGCGGGAGTGCCCGGCAGCCTCTCGCGTCTCAGTGGCAGCGCTAAGGATGTCCGAGAACTCCCGGATTGGGAGATGGTGCAGGCCAGGCTGAGGGACGGACACACACACACGCACACACAAACACATACCCTGAGTGCACGAATTTTGTGCACCGAGTCTCTAGTTTGTAATAAGAAAGTTACCTACTTGGTAGGTTTTTGTTTGTTTTCTAATATATTTTTATTGATTTCCGAGAGGAATGAAGAGGGAGAGCGAGATAGAAACATCAGTGATGAGCCCTAGCCGGTTTGGCTCCGTGGATAGAGTGTCGGCCTGCAGACTCAAGGGTCCCAGGTTCGATTCTGGTCAAGGGCGTGTACCTTGGTTGCGGGCACATACCCAGTGGGGAGTGTGCAGGAGGCAGCTGATCGATGTTTCTAGCTCTCTATCCCTCTCCCTTCCTCTCTGCAAAAAATAAAAATAAAGGAAAGAGAAAGAAAGAAAGAAAGAGAGAGAGAGAGAGAGAGAGAGAGAGAGAGAGAAAGAAAGAAAGAAAGAAAGAAAGGGAAGGAAGAAAGGAAGGAAGGAAGGAAGAAAGAAAAAGAAAGAAAAGAAAGAAAGAAAGAAAGAAAGAAAGAAAGAAAGAAAGAAAGAAAGAAAGGAAGAAAGAAAGAAAGGAAGAAAGAAAAAGAAAGAAAGGAAGAAAGGAAGAAAGGAAAGAAAGAAAGAAGAAACATCAGTGATGAGAGAGAATCACTGATCAGCTGCCTTCTGCACGCCCCCTACAAAGTATCAAGCCCAAAACCCAGACATGTGCCCTGACCAGGAATGGAACCGTAACCTCCTGGTTCATAGGTTGATGCTCAACCACTGAGCTGCACTTGGCTGGGCTCAACTTGGTAGTTTTGAGGCGAAAGTGAAGAGGTTTTTTTTCTTGAGAAGTTTGAGAAACTTTTATTTATTTACTTATTTATATCCCCCCCCCCCCCCCCCCCCCCCCCATGTCGCTCGCGGTTAAAAGGGTCGCCGGCAGAGAGCCGTAGGCCCCAGTTATGCGCAAGCAACTGCTCTGGCGCTGCAGCCTGACTCCCGAGAAACTTCTATTTATTATCAGCTCCTTAAACAGATATGCAGATTGTTGATGGTATCCTAATGTTGCGAACTTCATACTATTTGGTTAATTATAACAAAGATAAGTAGTGTGAAACATATTTTAGGCCTGGAACTTGCTTCTTTGAGAAAATGTAAAATTTCTTATGTGTGTGATTTCAAATTTTTGGTTTAACCCATTGTACACCATAAGCGTATGTAGATGCAAGCAGTGGACCTTTCCCACACGCCACGCACGTCTATCAAACAAAACGTTTTTCCTAAGTGGCAGCCCTGACCGACTTTAAAATCTTTTTTCGTGAGAATTTTAGCTGAAAATATTTAGGAACATCTGAATTGTGAGTAATATTTTTATAATATTCATTGCAAATTGATTTTTTTTAATTCAAAATACCGTGGCGTGTGGGGATGGTTTTCGTTTTTGGATGCGTGGTAGTAAACTGGTTAAAATGTATGATTAAAAATTGACTTATTTCAAATAACTGTAGTTTATGGGCAGTAGCCTGTTTCACAAAGGCTGAATTGTACAGATAATATAATGAGTACTACTTCCGCCTGGTGGTAGTTACAGACATCAAACAAATAAATACAGCAAAAACACAAGCTTTATATCTTTATTTTTTTTTAAATAATGGGTGTTTGAGTTTTCTAGATTTTTTTTAAAAGACTAAAACAGTAGGCCTGCAGGTTAATAACTTTGGCTCACTAGCAAAAAAGAAAATGATACAGACTCGAGGGGGAAAAGTCATGACCTGTGTAGCACAGTTATAAATGGACCACAATGAGAAGAATTTAAAGCAAGAATATTTGGCAGAAGGAAGTTGGGAACCTCAGTAGCCACAAAAAGAATTTACCAGTTCCACTTGCCTATTGAGGCCAAATTGCTTGAGTGTGAATCCTTACTCTATTATTTGCTACCTTTGTGACCTTGGACTAGTTTCTTTGTTTTCTCTCCCTTAGTTTATTCATCTGAAAAATGGAAATAAGAATAGCACTACTATAAGGATTATAAATTAATGCATATAAAACACTGAGAACAATGTGATATACAAGAAGTACTCAATAATTATTTTTAGATGACACTAGAGAGAGAACTATATTTACATGAACAAACTTTTACCTTCCATAAAACTATTATTACTGTCTATGGCTAAAAGTACTTTAAAAATATTTTGTCCACCAACCCCACTAAAATCCCTAAATTCTTGTGCATCTTAACAGCCAGTAATAATGATAACAGATCATTTTCAGTAGTGCTTATTAATTATTCCATGCTGTTCTAAGTGCTTTACATGTATTAATCACAGTAAATGTGATATCAAAAATAAACCAGATCTAGAACAGGCTTCTTCTCAGTGGTAGTAATACAACCTAGTGTAGCATTGACACCAACTTTATAGTTTCTCTTCATAGGAATGTCCCAAATGCCATGTCACAATTGAGAAGGATGGCGGTTGTAATCACATGGTCTGTCGTAACCAGAACTGTAAAGCAGAGTTTTGCTGGGTGTGTCTTGGCCCTTGGGAACCACATGGATCTGCCTGGTAGGTTGGGGAAATGAAGGGAAGGATATGTTCACATAAGTATGTGATAAATGCTGCGTATTATGAATAAGGTTTCTACCTCATGGAAATCACCATCTAACTTGGGAGCTAGCTAAATGAATACAGTGTGTGATTAGTGTTAGAAGTAGTTCAAGATATCCAGAGAGAAGGATTAATTAGGCATATTTCACAGATGAGGTAATAATTGAGATGAATTTTAAGGAGGACTAAGTTCATTTGGTTGAAAAAGTGTTAGGAAAACATTCAGGGCAAAAGGAGCAGCATGAACAAAGGTAGAATGACGTGAACATGCATGATTTATTCAGAGAAGAGTTGCATTGTCTGATATGTCTCTCTCTAGACAACAGTTGAAGAAAACTAAGAGACTGATGGCAAAACCCAGCATGCAGGTGTGTTTTACTTACCCTGTCAAAAAGTTTGTCCCAAATTTGGAAAATTACCCAATGCATTTCAGATTTTTAGCTTCTTTCTGAAACATAGGCACAGGCCTGCATTTCTGTTTGGCAGCAATCACCTGGAATTGATGGCTAGCCTTTCCTTTTCAGTTATGTTTCCTCAAAACTGAAGCTTAATGGCATTTGCATTTATCATGATGGCACTAATCACATTTCAGTAGAAATATATACCTTTGCTCCATGCATATTAATTTTTTAAAATATATTTTTATTGATTTGGAGAGAGGAAGGAAGAGGGAAAGAAAGATGGAAACATGAATGATGAGAATCATTGATCAGCTGCCTCCTACACGTCCACTACTGGGGATCGAACCCACAACCCAGGCATGTGCCCTTGACCGGAATCGAACCTGGGACCTTTCATTCCACAGGCCCGCCACTCTATCCACTGAGCCAAGCCAGCTAGGGCCCATGCATATTTCTTACTCATTTGGAGAAATGCAAGTTAGACTGAGAATGCCTTCAATTTTGAGAAAAATAGGAGTTAGTACATCTTTTGGTAAAAGTGAAAATATTTGAGTGTCATAATATTCAAATGACCTGTTTCACTGATTTGAGTTATCTGCCTATCCCCTATTGGCCTTTGAGTTTGTGGTCCCTCATAAGTTGTGGGGAATAGGAAAAGAGAACATAGACTGGGACCTAAAGTAGTTTGGACACTGTCAGAAGGATTTTAGAGGCGTGACATGATCGGGTCTGTTATTTAGATGAGAAAGCTCTCTGTTATGTTCTTACTTAACATTGTCTCATGATTGTGGCTGCTTTATAGAGGGTAGATGGGAGGGGAATAAATTGTAGGTTCAAGTCCAGATGACAAAGATATGAACTTCAGACAATGGCAAGTCTTCTCTGTTTGTTTATTGGAACTTTCATTAGTTTCATTAACTAGAGGAATAGTATCAGGAAGGATTACTTGTCTGAAATTAATTCCAAGCCAGGTAAAAATTAAATGGAAGTAAAGAAAGTGATTTTGCTACTGTCAGAACCATGAAAGGGTGTTTGGGTTTTCACCAGACAGATACTTTGGATTTTAAGAAGGCAAACTAGGATTAGAATGTTCAGAAACTAATAAATTCAGTCTAGTGTATTTTTAAAAGCCTAGAGAAGGGGAGAGGGAATGTGGAAGAAGAGTTATTAAAGAGATGTACTTTTGTGTGTAAGGTAATCTCTGATCACAACTTAAATTTTTAATGAGCTGTATTGAAAACTAAAAAGTGTACAAAACAAATGGATACCAAAGAATAAACAATGGCCTGGATCAGGGTGTCAGAAATGTAGTTTGGACAATATCAGAAGGATTTTAAGGGCATGACATGATCAGATCTGTTATTTAGATGAGAAAGCTCTCTGTTATGTTCTTACATACATTGTCTCATGATTGTGGCTGCTTTGTAGAGGATGGATGGGAGGGGAATAAACTGTAGGTTCAAGTCCTGATGACAAAGATATGAACTTAAGACAATGCCTTTTGCCATGGCTAGGATTACAAATGATTCTTGCTCTGCTTTCTTGTTTGAATCTGAAAGTGCCTCAGAATCTTCAAAATAGTATTCCAAGAGCACTATCTGTTTTCTAAGTTAGAAGTATAGATGATTCCTATTTGCTTTTCTGCTTTAAAATCCTTAGTAATGTTGGCAGAGTAAAGCCCAGAATGAATTGAGGCTTATAAATATCTAAAAAAATAAAAATAAAAAGGAAAAATTTTAAGGATTATCAGATTCTATGAAGAAGAAATAAAAAGGAAAAATGTTAAGGATTATCAGATTCTAAGAAGAAGAGGTGTTAATATTTGACCAGTAGAGGGCAAGGAGGGGTGATCTTTGGACTAAATTGAGTAGAGTAATTATTGGTAAGAGAAGATTATAACCCAAGCTGGGGGGAGATTAATAAGTCTCCTGACCTAGGTAAATTGTGGTCTGGGTTATTTTAAAAACTTGAAGATGAGCTCAGTGAGACATTGTTGGTCTGAGTAATTTTGGAAAATAGAGACATATCAAAGACTGGAAGCAGACAACATGTAATTCAAGTTTCCAAATTTTGTGATTCCACAAACTACATATGAGCCACATAACTTTAATTTTTCTCTTCTGTTAAATCCCAGAATCCAATGGTATTATTAGGATGATGGATTAGGGAATTTCTTATAGATCTCAGTAAGATATTTCATTGTAAACTGAGAAGTTTGTGGCCTGGGCTGTGAATATAGAGAGAGAGGGATATTTGGGATTAATTGAATGATATCTTGGAGTATAGATAATGGATTTGTGTCTTTCTAAGCCTAATGGAATGCTTTATTGGTTTGCTGAAAGGCTTTGTCCTAATCTGTTTTGTTTTGTAATTTTTTCCTCTACATAAACTGTATACTGCTTTTCTGATCAGTTTCATTGATGACATTCTTAAACTAATCTTTCATTTGGGGTAATATCAAAGAGAGATATTAAATATATAGGTCATCAAAATCTTGAAGAACTTGACAAGCTGGAATAATGATCCAGTTTAACAAGATTTTCTTTAGTTTTACAAAGATCACTGTTAAAAGTTTCTGGAGACATGACAACATGTGAACAATGTACTCACTTGTTAAGAGCATGGGCCTCAGTTGGCATACAATGCATGAGTTTAATTCCCAGCTCTGAAACTGTATTTTTGCAACTTTAGTTTTTTACCTATCTTCTCAAAACCTAGTTCTTCATCTACTCAGTGAGGATAATAATAATACACATTTTATAGATGGTTGAGAGAATTAAATGTGATAGTACATTTAAAGTTCTTAGTAAGTGTATTGTATATTGCAAGCACTCAATAAATACCAGCTGCTTTCATAAATAGGCTCCCATAAAAGAAGAGGTAGAGAGTAAGCAGGACAAGGGAAGTGCCTGTCTTATTCATCTCCACTGACTTCTCTTTCCCCCAGCTCCTCACTTTATATATCCTTCAGTTTTCAGTGACACTTATAAATTGTAATAGCATATACAACAAATAGCAATAGCATCTGTTACTGTTGTAGTCCATCAACTATTAGTCTATAAAAAAGAAGAGAAGAAGGTGAGTAGTAACTCTGGAAAAATTGGAAATATTTGGCCTAAATAATAGCCTAGGAGATGAGATGATCCCTTTTCTTCAGAAATTGAGTTAGAAGTTCAAATTTTAGTCAGTAAATGGAAGTTCTAGAATGACAGCATTTTCTAATGATTATACGTGAGCTGATTTGGAATGGACTACCTCAGAAAGTAGGAAATTCCCTATTACTAGACAGAGGACTGATATTCTATTACAGAGAGAATTCAAGCACTAGGTGTGGATTAGATTTAACACTGAGCACCTTTCAGTATAGTAACTATCATTATAATGATAGAACCCTGGGTATTTTAGCACCTCAGTTTATCTGTATCTGTATAAAGCAGAATATTGGTTCTAAATAATCTCTAAATCCAGGCTACAATTCTATTCCCTTTTTTATTTATGGAATCTTCTTACTTTAAGGTACAACTGTAACCGCTATAATGAGGATGATGCAAAGGCAGCAAGAGATGCACAGGAGGTAAGTACACTTATTTTGGGGTAACAGTTGAATAGGATGTGCATTGTATGTTTATTAAGGAATAAATTAGCAGGAGTTTTCAATTTTGAAAGATTCATGGGAATATACTCCAGTAAATACTGGGTATCTATGTACATTTAGAAAGGGAAACTTATCCAAAATGCATATCAGGAGCATTTCTATTTATAGGTGTGTCTGCTTTTTTTTAATCTAGACATTCCAGGTTTCAGTAGTCATGGTGTCAAGATTTTCCCTCCCCAACAAGGAGACTAGAGAACAGTAATTGTTCAATAGTCTGCTGCTATTTATATGCAGTCTCACTTATTTTTAATTCTTTTCTTTTTTTTAACCTCGTTCATTAAGAAGCTCTTTTGGAATGGACTGCCTCAGGAGATGGGGAATTACCTATCAGGATGGGGGACACAACCACTATTATAGAAGGGATTCAAACAATTTGGGTGTAGATTTAGATCCAACAACATTTTGAGTTCCTTTCAGCCTGTGATTCTATCATAATTGTAGACTCCTGGCATTCCTTACATTACATGCCATACATCCAATATTGGAATTCCCCAGTTGTCCCCAAAATATTTCCAAATGGTTTTCCTTGCAAGGATATAATCCAGAACATGACCTGTTGCTTCTTATTTCACTTTTTTAAAAATATTTTTTTATTGATTTCAGAGAGGAAGGGAGGGGGAGAGATAGAAACATCAATGATGAGAGAGAATCATTGATTGGCGGCCTCCTGCATGCCCCCTATTGGGGATCAGGCCCAAAACTTGGGCTTGTGCCCTGACCTCCTGGTTCATAAATCAAAGCTCAGCCACTTAGCCACACAGGCCAGGCTCTTGTTTTACTTTTTAAACATTCTTTTAAAATTTATTTACAATAAAAAATACCATAAATACAGCAGAGAGAGAGAGAGAGAGAGAGAGAGAGAGAGAGAGAGAGAGAGAGAGAGAGTGTGTGTGTGTAACCTAATCTGTCATATTGTTAGAAGTGAAACTTCTGTCTTTTTTTTTTGAGAAATTCTATTTTGTATTTATAAATGATAAGTAGTAGTTCATAGACTTTCACAATATTTGTGGTCCTTTTAAAGGGGAAAATACCTGCAAATTCCAATATTGATTTAGTTTATATTCATTGTAATTTTACTTAAATATATTTAAACATAAAACCGTCTGTAGCCCTGGCCAGTTTGGTTCAGTGGATAGAGCGTTGGCCTGCGGACTCAAGGGTCCCAGGTTCAATTCCGGTCAAGGGCATGGCATGTACCTTGGTTGCGGGCACATCCCCGGTAGCAGGTGTGCAGGAGGCAGCTGATTGATGTTTCTCTCTCTCTAAAAAATCAATAAAATATACTTTTAAAAAAACCATCTGTAAACCCTTATGCTTTTATACAACTAAACCGAGAGAACTCCAAAACCAGTGAAACTCAAGTTAAAATTAATTTGAAAGATGTTGTTTGCTAAAATTAAATTACCGTTGATAGCCATACAAGGTGTGGCTCAGTTGATTGGGCGTTTTCCAGTGTACCAAAAGTTTGCCAGTTGGATTCCCAGTCATGGCACATGCCTGGGTTGCTGGCTCAATCCCCAAGTAGGGGGCATGTAGGAGGCAACTGATCAATATTTCCCCCTCACATTGATGTTTTTCTCTCTCCCTTCTTCTCTCTAAAAATTGGGGGGGAAATTTTTACTGTTGATGGATTGCTGTACGTGGCTGGTTTTGAATAGTTTATTACATTTGAATAAGTGTATTGTGAATCAATAAGTCAAAAATTAAGAACAAAGAGCTTATAACTTAAGCCAATTATTATCCTCAAATTCCATAATAGAATAGTACAGGAAGACTATAGAGAAAATAGGACTTTTTTTGTGTGTGATAAAAACTTAAAAGTATCTTAGGAACACAGATTTAACTTTATTTACAAAAATAGCAGCTGGATGTGTCTTACCCCTGGTCTAAGCATTCAGATTTTCTTGTTTGTTTGTTTTCCAAAGTATTTTCATGTTGCTGATTGGTTTTCTCAATCTAGATTCTGTTGTTTGATATAAAAGTTGGTTTTATTGCCTGGTCAACCTGGCTCAGTGGTTGAACATCGACCTATGAACCAGGAGGTTATGGTTTGATTTCTTGTCAGTTCACATACCCAGGTTTCGGGCTCAATCCCCATTGTAGGGTGTGCAGGAGGCAGCCCATCAATGATTCTCTCTCATCTTTGATGTTTCTATCTCCCTCTCTCTTCCTTTCTGAAAACAACAAAAATATGTATATATTTTTTTTAAGTTGGTTTTATTTGCAGTGATGGTATGGATTTTCTTTCATGTTAAATTTTAGACCTATTTTAATAAGCTGTTTAAGAATTGTTGGTCATATTAAATCAAGTCCTATACGTTTTAATATGGCAATTTAGGTTTTCTGTTTAATCTTGGGAATTTACAGGCTTGAAAATATTAGTGCTTTGGGGTAGGTCAGTGGTCGGCAAACTCATTAGTCAACAGAGCCAAATATCAACAGTACAACGATTGAAATTTCTGTTGAGAGCCAAATTTTTTAAACTTCTTCTAACGCCACTTCTTCAAAATAGACTCGCCCAGGCCGTGGTATTTTGTGGAAGAGCCACACTCAAGGGGCCAAAGAGCCGCGTGTGGCTTGCGAGTCGCAGTTTGCCGACCACGGGGGTAGGTAAAATGCCAGGCAAATTATTTTTCATGTATATTTTTTACATCTAGTTGCTGTAATTTTTATATTAAGATACATAATAACAATATTTTTAATAATGATTGGATGTAATGGGCATAATTTTCCAGTGTGTAAGCATTGGTTTTGATATCTACCCGACTTTTGAAGTAACATGGCTTATATAGATTTTTTTGAGATGTTTCAATGTTGTATGATACTAGATCATGTTAGTAGTGTCTGTGCTGTTAATTAGCTTTAAGGCATGAGGAGAGGAAGAGAGAGAAGGTGATGGTAAAAGAAAAGAAATATGTATCTGGTAAGAAACCCTTTCATAGTGGTAGCATTTAATAAGCATTTATTATAATCATTTTGTACATATTAGGTATACATAATAAGATTACTTTTTATTATTTTATTTATTTTTAAAAATATTTTTATTGATTTTAAAGAAGAAAGGAGAAGGAGAGAGAGATAGAAACATCAATGATGAGAGAGAATCATTGATCGGCTGCCTCCTATATGCTCCCCCGCTGCCCCGGGGTGGGTGGGATCGAGCATGCAACCCAGGCATGTGCCCTGACTGGGAATCAAACTATGACCTCCTGGTTCATAGGTCAAGGCTCAACCACTGAGCCATGCTAAGATTACTTTTAAAAATTCTGGCTCCACTGGAGAAGTACAGTGTAATGGAAGACACCTATGTAAGTTATTTTTGCAGTGTGATAAATAATATAAAGCAAATCTAGGCCAGATATTATATTGTTTCTTTGGTACTACTTCCTCTGATTTAAAATTTTTTTACTGTAACTGCAGTACCAATTGTTTGTATGTATATTTATTATATATTATAGCATATTATGTTTAAATTATACTATATATAGTTTGAAAGCAATACTTTGTTAATATCGTCAGCTCTCCAGTGTTCAAATGTCCCATTTACTTCATAATTTTTTAAAATAATTGCTTCAGCCAAAACCGGTTTGGCTCAGTGGATAGAGCGTCGGTCTGCGGACTGAAAGGTCCCAGGTTCGATTCCGGCCAAGGGCATGTACCTGGGTTGCGGGCACATCCCCGGTAGGGGGTGTGCAGGAGGCAGCTGGTCGATGTTTCTCTCTCATCGATGTTTCTAGCTCTCTATCTCTCTCCTTTCCTCTTTGTAAAAAATCAATAAAATATATATTTTTTTAAAAAAATAATAATAATTGCTTCAAATCAGAATCCACACAGGTCCACAAAATGGATTTGATTGATACCTCTTGAGTCTCCTCTAATCTTTAAATCCTTCCTTTTTTTTTTTCCCCTCTCTCCTTGCCATTATTTGTAGGGGAAACTATGTTATTTTGCCTTATAGAATTTTCCATATTTTTTATTTTGCTGATTGCAGCTCTCTGGTGTCATTTAATAGGTTCTTCTATCCCTGTATTTCCTGAAAGTGATGGTTAATTCCAGATACTTGAATTCAGTCTCAGTTTGGGGAGGAAGGTGGTGTGGAAAGGACATAAAACTCTTAGCTGTTTTATAGTATATCGGGAGCTATAAGATGTCTGGTTGCTTCTCTGTTTTCTAATTTTTTTTTAAAAAATTGATATTAGAGAGGGGAAGGGAGAAAGAGAGAAACATCAATTTGTTGTTCCACTTATTTATGCATTCATTGGTTGATTCTGACCAGGGATGGAACCCGCAACTTTTGCGGGTAGGGAATGACACTTGCCAATTGAGCTACCTGGCCAGGGATGCCTCTCTGTTTTCTACTTCAAAATATTGATGCTTCTTGCTTATTTTATATTTTATCGCACACTGTAAAACAGTGATATTCCATAGACTTTTCTATAATGACGAAAATGTGCTTTATTATCACTGTCCAATTCAGTAGCCACTGACCACGTGTGGCTATTGAGTACTAAAGAACTGAATTTTTTTTGCCCTAGCTGGTTTGGCTCAATGGATAGAGTGTCAGCCTGTGGACTGAGAAGTCCCAGGTTCAATTCCGGCCAAGGGCGCATGCCTGAGTTGCGGGCTTGATCCCCAGTAGGGGGCGTGCAAGAGGCAGCCAGTCAATGATTCTCTCACATCATTGATGTTTCTATCTCTCTCTCCCTCTCCCTTCCTCTCTGAAATCAATAAAATATATATTTTTAAAAACTGAATTTTTAATTTTAATTTAAATAGTCACATGTTTCTAGTGGCTGCCATATTAGAAAGTACAGCTATGAGACATTCAAAGCAGTATTAACCCTTTGCACTCGCTTGCTTTTTTCTCGATTCCTGCTACCAATGCTAACTGTGTCGAGTCACATTCGACATCTGAGTGCAAAAGGTTAAATAACAAAGCTAGCAGTAAATGCCTGTTTTCCTGACTTTAGCCAAAATCCTATACTTTCATCAGTAAATGTGACTATCAGCTTTTGTTTATATATAATACATTTGTCATAATTATAACCTTAATTTTTCTTATGTGCCAGCGATCTAGGGCAGCCCTGCAGAGGTACCTGTTCTATTGTAATCGCTATATGAACCACATGCAGAGTCTACGCTTTGAGCACAAACTGTATGCTCAGGTGAAGCAGAAAATGGAAGAGATGCAACAGCACAACATGTCCTGGATTGAGGTGCAGTTCCTGAAGAAGGCAGTCGATGTCCTCTGCCAGTGTCGTGCCACACTCATGTACACTTATGTCTTCGCTTTCTACCTCAAAAAGAATAACCAGTCCATTATTTTTGAGGTAAGAATAGTTACTTAGTGGGAAAAAGACCCACCTTGAGTCCTAAGACTATTTGGTCTTTCATAGATAAAGATACAGAAAGTTTTAAAGGTTCCTATCTGCCCAAAAAATGTAGACTAAAAATGTATTTATTGGGAAAGCACAAAAAATTTAAATTTCTTGTTCTAAACTACATGCAAATTGATGTGTGTTAGCCACCTAGCTATTAATTGTGCAGACTTGAGTCAGCCCTGAACTTGAATCTTGACTTCATTACTTACTAGCTCTGTTGACTTGGAGCAGATTACTTAATCTCTTCTATATTTGTTTTAAAATAGAGTTAATACTTTTCTAAGATGTTGTATATAAGGTTTAAGTGAGGCAACCCATGTAGATTACTTATAAAGCACCTGGTATGTCATAGTTCTCAAAGCCTTTTTTCAGCAAAACTAATATGTAGTATTAGAAGTTAATATGGTGGTTATGTAATGACTTAAGGAACCTTTAAACAGTAAAAGATTTTCAAGAAGATATGTTCATTTAAAATTGTTGCAAGAAACATTGGTGTTGTTAGATGACTAGACAGTAACACTGACTAGCAGATGGGAATTTAGATGGGTTAAATGTATAGAACTAGCCATAGTAGTAAGAGATAATATTTTAATCTTCCATATAGCATCCTATCTAATAAAAGAGTAATATGCAAATTAACCATCACTGCGCTACACCCACAAGCCACGCCCACAAGCCAATCAGGAGCCAATATGCAAATAAACCCAACCAAGATGGCTACAGCCACAGAGAGCAGGAGGGAGGCTTGGGTTTCCCAGGCAATGGAGGAAGCCAAGTTTTCTACCTGCCCTTGCTGGCCTAGGCCTCCACTCAAGGCTACAAAGTTTCAATTATAGAAGGTAAACAATTCCAAACAGAAATGGCAGCAGCCATAGAGCTGGAAAGAGCTGGAGGCTTGGGTTGCCCCTGGCAATGGAGGAAGCCAAGCTTTCTGCACACCCTGGCCTGCCCAGGCCTCCGCTTAAGGCTACAAAGTTTAAATTATAGAAGATACATAAACCTCAACAGAAATGGCTGCTGCCACGGAGCAAGTAGAAGGCTTGACTCCGCTCCAGGCTACAAAGTTTCCATTGTAGAAGATAAATAAACCCCAGATACCAGGGCCTCTGCTTGGGTCACCAGGGGGCGTGGCCGGCCTGCAAACCACCACAGACCCCTTGCCCAGGCCGCCCCACGCCCCAAGGGAACCCCCACCCTGATCCAGGACATCCTTCTGGGCAAACCAGCCGGCCCCCACCCGTGCACCAGGCCTCTATCCTATCTAATAAAAGAGTAATATACGTATTGACCATCACTCCAACACACAAGATGGCTGCCCCCATGTGGACACAAAATGGCCACAAGATGGCCAGCAGGGGAGGGCAGTTGGAAGGGACCAGGCCGGCAGAGGAGGGAAGTTGGGGGTGACCAGGCCTGCAGGGGATGGCAGTTAGGGGCAAACAGGCTGGCAGGGGAGCAGTTAGACATCAATCAGGCTGGCAGGGGAGTGGTTAGGGGGTGATCAGGAAGGCAGGCAGGCAAGCAGTTGGGAGCCAGCAGTCCTGGATTGTGAGAGGGATGTCCAACTGCCCATTTAGGACCGATCCAGTGGGCAGTCGGACATCCCTCGAGGGGTCCCAGATTGGAGAGGGTGCAGACTGGGCTGAGGGACACGCCCCTCCCCCTTCCACCCCTCACCCCCGTGCATGAATTTTTGTGCACCGGGCCTCTAGTTCTCTTATAAGAAGTAGGTGCAGCCAGACATAAGCGAGAATGGGTTTCTATTTATTCCTCAAGTTCCCCTTTTAGTTTCAGCAAAGAGCAGTTCTCAGAACTAGAAGATTCCTAGAGACTTTTTTTTTTTTTTTTGAGACTTTTTAAAGTAATTTCAAACCGTCCTTGATATTCTTTCAGAGGTAATGGGTAAATCTTTAGTTCTTTTAACATTTAACAAATTGTCTTTGAAAAGATAGAACAAGTTGTTAGAGGTAAGAGCAATAAAAAGCTTTACAGGTACAGTTAAAATCACCTGTGAAAATTATGGAATCTGTGTGGAAAGCAGTCAATAGGCAAGGAAGCAGCTAAGATGGTTTATCTTTCAGCTTTTATTTATTTATTTATTTTCCTTTAATTCTTTTGTTGTTTAAAGTATTACATATATCCCCCTTTCCCCCCATTGACCTCTCTCCCCAAGCACATGCCCTCACCCCTGTAGTGTCTGTATCCATTGGTTAGGCTTATATGCATGCATACAAGTCCTTTGGTTGATCTCTTACCACCACCACCCCCCACCCTCTCCTGCTTTCCCTCTGAGATTTGACGGTCTGTTCGATGCTTCTCTGTCTCTGGTTCTGTTATTGTTCATCAGTTTATGTTCATTATATTCCACAAATGAGTGAGGTCATGTGATATTTATCTTTCTCCAACTGGCTTATTTCGCTTAGTATAATGCTCTCCAGGTCCATCCATGCTGTTGCAAATGGTAAGAGCTCCTTCTTTTTTACTGCAGCGTAGTATTCCATTGTGTAGATGTACCACAGTTTTTTAATCCACTCATCTGCTGACGGGCACTTAGGCTGTTTTCAAATCTTAGCTATGGTGAATTGTGCTGCTGTGAACATAGGGGTGCATATATCCTTTCTGATTGGTGTTTCTGAGTTTCAGCTTTATTTTGAAGCCAAAATTTACTATATATTTTTCCTCCTCTTGCAGAATAACCAAGCAGATCTAGAGAATGCCACAGAGGTGCTTTCAGGCTACCTTGAACGAGATATTTCCCAAGATTCTCTACAGGATATAAAGCAGAAAGTACAAGATAAGTACAGGTGAGATTTTTTTTTTAATTGTTTTTGAGCAAAAGATTCTGCCATTAGTAGTCTGGTGTGCCTTAATGGTGAAGTTAGGTGATAGTGAAACTAGGTTTAGTTTCCAGTGTAACTGAGCTGCTGTTATGTTTCTCATAGGTTACTTCTGTCCTTTGGGCAACAAACTGCAGATAGTGCTAATTAAATGTAGCAGAGGAAATCAGCCATGTACCCTGCCAGCAGATTTGGCTTCTTCCTTTCAGCTTTATTTGCTGCCCTGCAAGGAAAAGTTTAAAAGGGGCAAGTGGCCATTAGGATGAGTAGTGAGATTAGGATGCTGGTCATATCCTGGGGATCCTGAGGATCATGGCTGTTGACAAGTGAACTACCCAGGCTTTCTTTAGAGTTTTTATTAGATTTTTTTTCCCCTAAGGAGAGATTTACTTTGTCCCAGGGATAGATGGTATTTAATGATATGCTACTCTTAAGCTAAAAATATAAAATGTTTGCTTTCTCTACATGGAGGTCCCCCCCAAAAAAAAAAAAAAAAAACACCAAAAAAAACACCAAAGATGTTTCCTGGCAAATAGCAGTGTCTTTTTTTTAATTATTGATTTCAAAGAGGAAGGGAGAGGAAGAGAGATAGAAACATCATTGATGAGAGAGAATCATTGATCAGCCTCCTGCACACCCCACACTGGGGATCGAGCCTGCAACCCAGGCATGTGCCCTTGGCCGGAATCGAACCTGGGACCCTCGATGCTCTATCCACTGAGCCAAACCAACTAGGGCTAGCAGTATCTTTTTAATACTGGTAGAAACCTTTGGGGATTTGGAGATTTAGTCCTAAGTAATATTTTTAGCCTACTACATTGTGCTTATGGCAATTTCACAGTTAACAAAGATTCTATAGGTCTGAAAAAATAACCCTTGAAATTACTTTTTCCTGAAACTTACTTCTAGGTAAAATGACAGGATTGAATCAGATGATTTCTGATGTCCTTAGGAATTTTTAAAATACTATTTTTTTAAAATTAATTCCCCAAACTGGGAATCGTGGCTTTTAAAAATTATCTTTTTTTTTTATTATTAGAAATAGTTTATTGTGTCTTTACATTTAGACCTGAAAATGTGCTACTAAAAACAGGTGCTTAGTTCCAAGTCTTGATAATATGTAGGGGTGGCCTAAAGAATAAGTAAATGCTTTTTTTGTTGTCGTTGAATTACTGGAGGCTGACAACATTTTCTTTTCCTTTGATTATAGATACTGTGAGAGTCGACGAAGGGTTTTGTTACAGCATGTGCATGAAGGCTATGAAAAAGATCTGTGGGAGTACATTGAGGACTGAGAATGGCCCTGCATAAAATGAACTCTGAAAACTTTACCATCTAGAGTGTTCATGCAATTTAAACAAACAAAACAAACACAAACTAGGAGGCACTAAGCCCATTCTGACACTGCTGGTCTGTAGTACCAGAATTCTGTTTTGTTAACGGAAAATTTAAGTAAATTATATTGTAATAAAAAAAGGTAGATAAACCATTGTACAACAGTATTCTAGGCCGCCAACAAAAGTGTGACAACCACACTGAAAGCCCTCGAACTTTAACGTGTCGCTTCATTCTCAAAGCTGACTCCTTTTTCTTTCTTTTTTTCCTGAGTGTATTACAGTTAAAATTTGACACTGCTTTTCATGCCCAGCCCGGTCTTTTTGTTGTACTTTGGTAAAGAACCTCTTCCCTTTCATCCCCTACACATACAAATACACCCACACTCAGAGACTGATGCTCTTTCTCTCATACCCCAAAGTAATGAGTGAATGATGATTAGTTCCTTGTAAAGAAAATTCTTGGGGTGGGAAGGGGATAGGCAACAGGAGGAATTAAACAACAACAAAAAAACAAACAAACAAAAAACAACTTTGTATATGACTTTTAAAACAAGAGGACAACACAGTATTTTTCAAATTTGTATATAGCGCATATGCATGGACAAAGCAAGCGTGGCACGTATTTGCATAATGTTTAATTACAAAAAAAATATTTATTCTTTAAAAATCTTCAAGATTATGTCTATTTGCTGTGCTTTTTTTTTTATTTCTTTTTTTAATTTTTTCTCAGTTTTCTTATCTCTCCAGGGTTGGATGTTGGGATAAAATACCTGTTGGTTTGGCACCTCTGAAAGGCATAAGAGCTCTTCGATTTTTTCCTTTCCTGAGATTACTTTGCCCTTTCTGGTTTTGATATGTCTGTTGCTGGCCATGGGCCTCATGCCTTGAATTCCAAGTGCTTGATCAGGGCCAGGGAGGTCAAGTTCTGACAATGCTGTGGCTTGATAAGGGCTGCAACAGGGAGCTTAGTTGCTACAGTTCAAGGAAGACCCATTCCCCAGCCTCATTCTCCTTCGTGGCCTCATACATTTACTTAAGCCTTCGTGTGCCCATGTTATGCACACCAGTGAAGGCTTCCTAGGCTCCCTATTCATCCAAAGGAAACATTTCATTTTTTCCCCCTTTAATTGCTGCTTTTGAGCCTTTTAAGATTTTCGTTATGGCTCTTCTCTCACCCTTTCTTTACAATAGGATGTCAAATAGAATGTTTTTGCTATAAATATAAATAAATAGCCATTCACTTAGTTTCAGATTGTGAATTTAAAATGGCAGATACTAAAATTGCTTGTGTGTTGCTGTGGGTTCAGTTCGAAGGCAAACACCCCTAGAACATGATATTCCCATCTAGTGCATTTAAACAGAAATCACTGACTGCTTCTTTTCTGTTGCCAACAGATAGGAAAATTAATAATGTATTTTAGCTGTGATGTCCATTTTTATGAAATTTCTACTAAGAGCTATGTTAAAAGTAAAGGGTGGTGGTGGTTTTATTAATTACATACCTGTTTAGGCCATTCTGGCTGTGGTATTTTCAACAGGTCAGCATCCCTAGTTAAATCTGTCAGTTTTATACAGGAGTGCAGTGAACCAGTTTGGATTGAGGACCTCTTTGTCTTCCTTTAAATGTCTTGTGCCTAGGGAGTGTTTACCATTTGTGAGGCAACTTTGTCTGCTCTTGCATTGTACATCTTATTACTCCATTGGGAAGTAGGTTCACTTTCCTCTGGCCTTTTGCCTAAGTTAGGCTTTGCTGAATCAACCCACTTTTCCTTTTAGAAAAGGTTGTTACATGAGATGTATTTGCAACTGTTCTTATCCCATCAAAAATTAGTGAATGTTTGCTGAGCACATTATGCTGCTTCCTTAAACCACTTGTCGCTTTGAGAATCAACTTGACTTATACCTTTGATCCTCTCTCCCTTGCCACCTCAGGTGCAATTCTGAACTCAGTGTCTGTTTCTTCAGTGTCCTTTTCTCCCCCATCACCCATTTAATTTTATTTTAAAGGACTGCATCAATCTTAAAAGGCATTTATCAAACTAAGGAAAAAAATTTTTTAAAGCAAGCTTGAATAAATTCCTTTCCCTGGTAACTGAAAACCAGCCAGAGTTCTAGATACATGTGGCTTCCTTAATCAAAATGTTTTGGGTATATGTGGTTTTTTTTTTTTTTTTTAATCTTACCCAGGTAACTACAGTATCTAGGTTTGAGTGTCATTACATGCTTCCCCTTGCAAGTACCTACAAACTGTGTGTACACTTCGTAATATCAGCTCCTACCTGTGGAGGAACAGTGCTTTTTAGAGATGCTTTCTAGTTTCATTGTTGGCATATGATCTGAGAGTATTGCAGTTATGGATCAAGGTGAACTGGCCTTTTCTTCTTCCAATCTTTTAACAACTATCTCCATATTTGACAGTATTCCCTGAGTTAATTGCTTTTATTGTTAGTAGCTTCTTTTACCCCAGCTGGGATATTGGCAAGCCATATTGTATGACAGCTTCCCCATTTTTCTTATCTGAGTCTATCAAGAGGGCTCTATTCATGGTAAGCACCAGGGTCTCACTGTCTTATTGAGGGCAGTTACATTGTCTCTTGAAACGTGCATGCTTCATTTGAACAATTTATTGAGCAGTAGATGTACTTGAAATAATTTACAACAAATTTTTGATCCAAAACTCAGGACACAAACCACAGTGGTAAAACTGAGTAGCGTATAATATCATCAAACTAAATTCTGTGTAATTTGCTGCAACCCAGATTGTATGTGTTTAAAAATATATATTAAATACACGTGTATACATAAACACATATAACAGATCCAAGACTGACTGACTTGATTTGAAATGGTTGAATCTGCAGTGTGAAAAGTGATTCAGCCATAGAAACTGAAATTTAGTACCAGAGAGAAAAGAACTCTATGTAACCAAGTCTTTTAGTGGCAAATCCTGGTTATAGAGCACTTGGAAATGGGAGGGGCGGGTTGGTGAGACAATCAGATCGCTAAATTGATTAAATGCTCCTAACCCTGTAATTTTGTGCATAGGCATCCTGTGATGTAGAAATAACTGTTCTTAGATTTTCATTGTAACTGGACTGTTCAGGTTGCCCAGAGGGAAAGAACATTCCTAATTCTAATAAAATAAAACTTTTATTTTGTTATTCCATTAGTTACTTATGTTTATTTTTATAGTTGAAAAAGGATATACTGGTGGTCTAACACCTGTATTATGTGCCTTATTCACTGTTCCTACTTAATATAATGTTAAGATTTGGTTTAGTTTCTTTGCAAGGAACTGTGAATGAGACCATCCCCAACAATTAACTTGGTTAATGAAGCCTTCAGAGCATTTTCTGAAAGCTTTCCAATTTCTGTGTCTTGAACATTGAACTTAGATTGCTGTTTGTGTTGTAACAGTGATACATAGTAGATGCTCAGTATATCTTTGTCAGTTTTTTAAAGATAAAATATTTTAAAAGTCATTCTCAACCTCAAAACTCGTTATTCCATTGAGCTCACTCTTCAAAGCTGATATCTCCACAGGGATGGAGAGAGAGTTGTCTTAAAGAAGGTCCCGGGTTGGAGATCTTTGTCATTGATATTCTAGCCAAGTCCAGATTTTAGGACAATTTAATTTGGTCTTTTTGGATCTTTAATAAGAGAGTTTATCATTTTATCTTCAAAGCACTTTAATTTATGTAAAGCAACTGGGGTAGGAATTGCTCTTTTACAAAAGAAGAAAATAAGGCTCACTAAGAAGTACCTTGTTCAAGATTTCACAATTTCTTCTATCTGGGATTCGATCAATGTTGTATTACTTCTTTGCATCATTTTCTTCATCTGGTCTCAGAATGGCCTAACTCGCAGTCACTACCGGGAAGGGAGGTTCTTGGTCTTGGTTCTAGTGTGTGCTATTAAACCACATCAAAGAGACCCTCTCTCTCTCTCTCTCCCTCTCTCTCTCTGTCTCTGTGTGTGTGTGTGTTTGTGTGTAAATATATGTATAAATGTCTTGGTTGTATTTGTGTGCTATTAAACCACATCGACTTTCTGTGTGTGTGTGTGTGTAAATGTATGTATGTCTGTTGCTGCTGCTGTTAGAGGAATGCTATATACTATCTCTGAACTTTATTGTGTTGCAGTTTGCAACTAATGTAGCTCTGTTTTGCCCAAAGAAACCAGACATGCATAGATAAATAGTCCTTCCCATCTTGCTGATTGGGACAGTCCTCATGAGAAGATTGTCACATGAGGTAGTTGAGTAAGTGGTTCAGCATCATTTGATTTGATAAATAGTGGTCAAGCAATTTGTAGTTGTTGGTCTAGTTATTTGTTCAAATGAATTTCCGATGTAAAGAGTTTTGAATAGTCATCTGGAGCTTGTTACAGAATTTTTTTGTAACTGGTAAAACAGAACAACTGTTAGCCATTTGTTCTCAGCATTTCTCCTGTGGAGCTTTAAGGTTATAAGTAGTGAGCATTTGAGGGAAATCTTGGCTCCTTTGGAAACAGGAAAAAGTGGGCCCTCCAGATTTTTTTCAGATTTCTTTGTTATATTTCTGGTTTTATAGAATTTTCTTCTCATAATTACCCAAGATGAAACAGCTAACGTGGAAGAGCTCAACTGGAACTAATCAAATTGTGCCTACTGTAAGAGTAAACAGTAAGATGACTTTTACCATTTTTGTCGAATTAAATCCAGTTTTCAAGACAACTGTTAATCTTTTTTAATTATTTAGCATGGGGAAAAAATCATAGATTCCTTCGAAAGGCAGTTTTCAGGTTATTAAACCATAGGCATTTTAGGCTATTTCAGGGTTGGGGCCAATTATTATATAAATCAATCATACATTGATATGTAGCAGCTACAACAATACCCAAAACAACTTTATTGCCACATGAATTCAGGAGTCTCAAACTCAGATGTCGACAAGAGCCAGCTAAATATTTTAGTAGACTATCCTCAGCCAAATGGGCTCTGATTAGGAGCCTGTGAAATACACTTTTTGTTAATTCAATTTTGAAATGTTGGTAACTGATTTACAATATTCTTAAATGTGTGTTAAAAAAAACTGCACTTGGGCCATATTTTTCAATTTGTGTTCGTCTCGGCTTGCAACTTACGTCACTGTCCATCTGACACACATTGAAATCATTGAGAAGATTCAAGAGAACAAAATAATACCTGATTCCCCCCTCCCCCATAGACATTATGACTAAAATGGCTTTGGATTATGTCCTGTGCATTAATTTTTTAAAGCCCTATCCCCATTCCCATCCCTGATGATTGTACAATGCAGTTTAAGACCTGCAGACACAGTTGATTGAGGCCATTGATCAAGACACTTCTATAGTTTCCAAGAATATAGGTTGTGCATTCTAGAACATAAGGGACAATAAGACTTGTGTCAAATGCACAAGCTCAGGAAAGGGCCACGCTGTAGGCCCTAAGTGGGGTTTGTGGAATGGTGCTTCCTAAGGATCTAGGTGAAATGCCCAATTGGTCAGTTTTCTGGTACGTGTTTCACCGTGGAGAAAATTAAATCCACAAAACGAGAACTGTAAAACAGCCCGGCAGAGGAGAATGTTCACATTGAGTAGCAATATATTCTCTGCCCAAGGGAGAGAAATCTACCTAGGGAAGTAAATTAGTATAGCCTGAACCAAATCAGTTGAATGCGTATGAACAAAGCTGTCATTTTTTGTGTCAAGTCAGTGCACAATTTCATTTAATCACAAAGAGCACGTAAGCCACAGGTTTCTCACTGTTACTTTATTTTGATGATCTTGTCTGTTAAGACCGGATTTTTCTGTTTTTATTCCCAGTATGGTATAGTGGAAAGATAGCAATATTTCAGCCATATTTCCCTTTTGTAAAATGGAGGTAGTAATAGCTATAATTTGTTGAGTGCTTCTTGTTAGATGCCTTACATATATTATCTCTATCTTCTAAGCAGCCCTGTAACAAAGTTGGCATTGTTCTATTTTATAAACGAGAAACAGGTTCACAGGCTATTCACTCCCTCAAAAGTTATATATGGCAGGGTTATGCTTGTCTGATTCCTTATGTTCATTCTATCATGCTATATTATCTGTTTTACATGAATATTGTGAGGATCAAGGAAAACAGGAAATCAAAGTCTAGTTATAAATAATAAGCATACTGATACTAACTTGCACAAAAAAATGATACAGATCTGTCTCGTAGACTCTCAAAGCCAGGATGACATTGGATCCAGGAACTAGAACATTTTGTGGGGGTTTTTTGCCTATTTTAAAAAAATTTATTAACAGATACCTCCCTTTTCCTCCATTGATCCCCTCCATCTCACCCCACCCCAGGCCATCACCACACTATTGGCTGTGTCCTTGGGTTATGCATACATGCTTAGAAAGCCATTTTGAACTCCTGAATTGGCATTGTCATCAGTATATCCACATCATTCTAACAGCTTTGCTTTCCCTGTAGCTACCCCATAACTCCAGGTGTTTCATGTTAACGGTTCCAGACACATGTAGACAGAATCATGCGAGCCTTGGGACCAGCTCGTTGGTAGAAATGTGGCTCTTTGAGACTAAACCCTGTGGTTTGGGCGGTAGATCTCAGAGGTAATGGTTTGCTGGCTGCACGTCACAAAAGGTGCCTTTTTAAAATATCTTTGTTGATTTCAGAAAGGAAGGGAGAGCGGGAGAGAGAAACATTAATGATGAGAAAGACTGGGGATTGAGCCCACAACCCGGGCATGTGCCCTGATCAGGAATGAAACCGTGACCTCCTCGTTCATAGGTCAACATGCAACCACTGAGCTACACAGGCCAGTCGACAAAAGGTGTCTGACAAAAGCAAAATGCCATGAAATGAAATAAATGTAAGGAATACTATATAGTAGATAATTATGAACTTAATTCTTACTAAATGCTTCATGTACATTTTTAAAAACTCACAATCCTATGAGATAAATACCATCTCCATTTTATAAATAAGAAAATAGAAGCTCAAAGAAGGTGAGTTATTTCCCTGAGGTCATCATTTTGTAAGTGTCAGAATGAAGATTCAAACCTAGGTTCTTTCAGTCAGTACCCACACTGTCAGGCACTATCCTAAACACTAGAGGTATAGCAGTGAAAAAAAGGGCCTGTTAGTTTGTCTGAAGCTTTTAACCTTGTTTTCTACACCAAGACTCGGTTTGCCCAAGGTCACCCAGCCAGTTAATGGCAGAACTGGAAGCACATTTGGACCACTATGCTGTATTCTTTTCATGACATTGTAGCTGCTGATTCTCAAACAGCCTTTCCAACAGCATCTGCTAAAATTATATAGATTGGTTAGGGGGAACTTAACAGCCTTAGATTGCCTTGGAGACTGACCAATTTTTATTTTTGGTTCTGTTCAAAACATGTTACTAACTCAGATACTGTACCTGCCTTTTTCTTCTTCACATTTGAGAGCCACCCTAGCATTTTAATGACAGTTAAGAAGCAAGCCCATATTTCCAAACCATCTTCAGAAGGCCAATCTTAACTATTTTGAGCTAATGACTTGGCTTCATATTATGCACAAAATAACGGTTTCTGATTTGGTCTTATTTGGCACCTGTATGTCCCTCCTCACTGACTACACGTGTAAAAGTTCGGTCTTTTTAAGCTGCATGCCTTTTACCATGGAGTACTCAGGGTGGGAATTTGGAAGGTGATTATAGACTGTAAACCAATTCTCTATAATAGATTTCCTTCTGATGGTTAAAATTGGTTTCTGTATGCATAGCAACAAAGCAGTGTCCTAGAAACCACTTCGGTACACATTAAATGGCTGTTTGTTAGAATTGGGAGTTTGGGGCTTGTGCAGTGAGGATCTGGCTCTCTGGGATCAATTGGCCAAGTTGGGATTCCTGAGAAGTGAACAAACTGCATGGTTCCATCCTAAGTTTTCTGAGGGAACCTATCCAAAACCACTAGTATTGATTGCATTTCCCAGCTTCCTCTTGCAGGGAAGACTCCCTGTGTGTATTTCCACCTCTGCAGGTCACATCATTTTCTCAGAGGGAGTGCAGCATAAAATGATAACCAGCATTTATGAAGCACCTCTGTTCCCACCTAGGTAGTAGACATTCCAATGGAATGTTCTAAAATTGTAAGTTATTGCACCTGCTCTCAAGTCATTTATAACCTAACTAGAGGCCCGATGCACAAAATTCGTGCAAGGGCCTGGCTTCGTCCGGAAGGTCATCCAGACGGTTGTTCTGCTGTTCGGTCTAATTAGCATGTTAGCTCTTTATTATATAGGATTGCTGGTCTTCTGGTATGAACAAAATTATTTGCTTGTATAAATTCCTACCATATGATCCTGACTTGTGCACTATAACTAGGACAAATATTAAAGTGTTTCCTAACAAAGGAGGAGATATGACCTGAGTGTCCACCAACTTTGGAAAAGATGCCTGCTTTCAACAGGAAATGATTTTGTATTCAAAAATCCTGTGACTGGTTTGGAGCATTATAAATGTCATGACAGCAAATACCAGAGAATGAGTTTAATGAAGATAGTGTTCTACATGCCTTTGAAGAATTAATTTTCACTCCATTATTTTGACTAGCTTGCAATTGACTAGATTAAGTACCATTCAATCTCTTCATGTTAAATCCAACCTAGTACAAGTCAGTGCCTTACACAGTGGTCAAATTTGTTGCTCACTAGCCAATGGAAATAAAATTGCTTCACAGATTTCTAAATGCTGTTTCAATGGGACACTGGATTGTGTGCTTTTTAAGATAAATTTCAGAATCAAGGTCTTAGCCCTGAACAGTTTAGAGCCCAACAAAGATCACACTGAGAAGAGATCAGTAAGGTGTTGGGGAAATATGCTCCTGAAATAGAAATCCTCCACTCATCTTTTAAGTTAATATATAGAAATTAATACATATATTGTGAAATGCACACATCCTAAGTGTTCAGTTTGACATTTTGATAACTGTATAAACCTTGTGATAACCACCCAAAAGAAGATATAGAACATTCCCATTAATCTAGAAAGTTCTCTTGTGCATCTTTCAAATTATTCCTGCTCACCTCCCTACTCCAATGATCATTTGCTGATTATCACTAAAAATTTATTTTGTCTGCTTTTGGACTTGATATAAATGGAGTCATATAATATGTAGTCTTTTTTTTCTTTTTAATAAATCTTTATTGTTCAGATTATTACTATTGTTCCTCTTTTTTCCCCCATATCTCCCCTCCACCCGTTTCCCAACCCACCCTCTGCCCTTACCCTCCCCCCCTGCACTGTCCTCATCCATAGGTGTACGATTTTTGTCTAGTCTCTTCCCACACCCCCTGCACCCCTTTCCCCCCGAGAATGTCAGTCCACTCCCTTTCTATGCCCCTGATTCTATTATATTCACCAGTTTATTCCATTCATCAGATTTTTAATTCACTTGATTTTTAGATTCACTTGTTGATATTATTTGTTGTTCATAATTTTTATCTTTACCTTTTTCTTCTTCCTCTTCTTAAAGAATACCTTTCAGCATTTCATATAATACTGGTTTGGCGGTGATGAACTCCTTTAGCTTTTTCTTATCTGTGAAGCTCTTTAGCTGACCTTCAATTCTAAATGATAGCTTTGCTGGGTAGAGTAATCTTGGTTGTAGGTTCTTGCTATTCATCACTTTGAATATTTCTTGCCACTCCCGTCTGGCCTGCATAGTTTCTTTGAGAAATCTGCTGACAGTCGTATGGGTGCTCCCTTGTAGGTAACTAACTGTTTTTCTCTTGCTGCTTTTAATATTCTCTCTTTGTCTTTTGCTCTTGGCATTTTAATTATGATGTGTCTTGGTGTGGTCCTCTTTGGATTCTTTTTGTTTGGTGTTCTGTGGGCTTCCTGGACTTGTAAGTCTATTTCTTTCTTTTTTTTTTTTTAAATAGAGACCAGAGCTGGCACTTTATTTATTTATTTATTTATATATTTTATTTTTTACAGAGAGGAAGAGAGAGGGATAGAGAGTTAGAAACATCGATGAGAGAGAAACATCGATCAGCTGCCTCTTGCACACCCTCTACTGGGGATGTGCCCGCAACCAAGGTACATGCCCTTGACTGGAATCGAACCTGGGACCCTTGAGTCCACAGGCCGATGCTCTATCCACTGAGCCAAACCGGTTTCGGCTGTAAGTCTATTTCTTTCACGAGGCAGGGAAAGTTTTCTGTCATTATTTCTTCAAATAGGTTTTCAGTATCTTACTCTCTCTCTTCTTCTGGCACCCCCATAATTTGAATGTTGGTATGCTTGAAGTTGTCCCAGAGGCTCCTTACACTATCTTCATATTTTTGGATTCTTTTTTCTTTTTCAGTTGGGTGTTTTTTGCTTCTTCGTATTTCAAATCTTTGACTTGATTCTTGTGATCCTCTAGTCTGCTGTTGGATCTCTGTATATTATTTTTTATTTCAGTCAGTGTATGCTTAATTTCTAGTTGGTCCTTTTTCATATCCTCAAGAGTCTCGCTAAATTTATCGGCCTTTTCTAGAAAATTCTTGAAAAACCTTATATCCATGGTTTTGAACTCTATATCCAGTCGTTTGCTTTCCTCCATTTCTTTCATTTGTGACCTGTTTCTTTGTCTCCGCATTTTGGCTGCTTCCCTGAGTTGATAAAGTGGCTTTGTGTGCTATGTGTCCTATAGGGCCCAGTGGCTCAGCCTCCCCAGTTACCTGAGGTGGACACTCTTGGTGCACCCCTTTGTGGGCTGTGTGCACAGTCTTGTTGTAGTTAAGCCTTGATTGTTGTTGGTATCACTGGGAGGAATTGACTTCCAGGCCAATTGGCTATGAGGATCAGCTGTGTCTACGTTGGGAGAACTTCTGTGCTGGAGACACCCTTATGGGGCAAGACTTGCTTCAGTGGGGCTTTGGCGCTCACTGAGTCTGCCCCCTGAGTGTGTCCCTTATGTATCTGAGGAGTTGTAATCTGGATGGTCCCACTCTGACCCCTGGGTACACTGGCTCTTGGATCTCCAAGGAGGTGCTAATTCAGCCTCTGCCTGAGGCCACCCAGCAGGAGAGATCTGCAGATTCCTCCTCTTTGTTTGGGTTTTGGAGGTGCCCAGATGAGGCCCAGCTGTGAAGCAATGCAAGCTTCCGTGGGGCCTTGGGCCTTCTTTTGGATGTTCTGAGTCTCACTGACTCAGCTGCAGTTTTTTAGGTAAGTTTAGAATTCAAAGGATCCATTCATATGCAAAAGCCTCTGTGCTCAACTCTGATGGGGCAGAGTGTCAGGGCAGAGCAACCAGCAATGGCTTCGTGGGGCAGGATCTCAGGGCGGAGCAAACAGCTATGGCTTCCCATCAGCCCTGCCCTAAGAGGCCCCCCAGTTCTCAGTGTCCCTCAGTAATCGCTGCAAGCACCTCTGAGAGAAAGCCGCCCTCGAGTTTCACCCGCTACCAGACAGTCCAGTTTCTCCCCGTATGAGTCTGGGTCCCCAAAGTCTCGCCCAGAACTGGAGTTCAGAGAGGTCGGGAGCTTTTGTCTCCCTCCCAATTGAGAAAGCCAGCTGTGTACTCAGTTGCCAGCCCTCTCCACGCGCATGCCTCTGTACCTCTGCCTTCCGCAGCTCCTGTGAGTCTCAGTGTGCTTTTCTCTTTCCTTCTAGTTGTAGAATTTCCACTCAGCCAGCCTTCCTGTGGTTCTGGATGATGTCTGTTTTGTCTTGTAGTTGTAGTTTTGAAATTGTTGTGTGAGGCAGCAATTTAGATGTTTACCTATGCCGCCAATCTTGGTTTCTCCATATGTAGTCTTTTGCATCTGGCTTCTTTCACATAATACTTTAAAGACAACCATGTTGTCTATATTGGTAAATTATTCTTTATTGCTGAGTAGCAGTTCATTTTATAAATATACCACAATTTGTTTATCCATTCCCATATTGATGGACTTGTAGGTTTCCACTTTGAGGCAATTATGAATAAGACTACTATATAAATTATCATAAGATTTTGTTTTTGTTTTGTGGATACATGTTTTTATTTCTCTTGGATACCTAAGAGTATAAAATTGCTGAGTCATTTGGTAAGTGTACATATAACACTTAAAGCAACTGCATTCCTGTTCTTCAAAGTGGTTTTACCATTTCGTACTCCCAACAATGAAGTATGAGAGTTCCAGTTGCTCCATGTCTTTTTCAACATTTACTATTGTCAGTGCCTTTTATATTAGCCATTTTTGTGGGTATGAAATAACTGATTTTAATTTACATTTCCCTTATGATTAATGGTGATCACTTTTCATGTGCTTATTTTACATTTGTATGTCTTTCATGAAGTGTCTTTCATGTCTTTTCCCATTTTAAAATTGGATTGTCTTTTGTATTGTGGCTATTATTCTGTGAATTCTGGGTACTAGATGTTTTGTTTGTTTATTTATCCATAATCCTCTGTTCCCCAAGGTTACATCTGCTCTTTATTTTTGGTTTTCAGCTGATTGACTATGATATGTATAGGTATATTTTCCTTTGTGTGAAATTTACTAAATCTTTTGGATCTGTGTTGATGTCTTTCATTAATACTGGATATTTCCTGGCCATTATCTCTTCAAATATCTTTGTTCCATACTCTGTCACCTCTCCTCTCCTTTGGGGACTCCAATTGCACATATATTAGATGATTTTTTATTATCCTACAGACCTCAGATAATTTTCTTCCATTCTTTTCTCTTTTTTGTTTTCAGTTTGGATACTTTCCATTTAGCAGTGCCCAAGTTCTCTGATTCTTTTCTGTTAAATCTATCTAATGAATTATTTTTGATATTGTATTTTTAATTTCTAGCATTTCATTATATTTGTGTAGTTATCATGTTTATGCTAAGATTTTTCATTTCTTCATGCATATTGTCCACATTTTCCACAAGATTTTTTAGCATTTTAGTTAAAGTTATTTTAACAATCCCAACTGATAATTTAGTCAACATCTGGGTCATCTCTAGTTCTGCTTCTATTATTCTAGTAAGGGAGAGGGAGAGAGAGATAGAAACATCAATGATAAGAGAGAATCATTGATTGGCTGCCTCCTGCACACCCCACACTGGGGATAGAGCCTGCAACCTGGAATAGAACTATGACCTCCAGGTTCATAGGTTGAACCCAACCATGCTGGCTGGGCTTACTTACCTTTAAAATAAGGCATGCCCATTTTTCTTTCAGACACTTTAGTACCTCAGTCAATCTGTATAATTGACCTATATCTGGGCTGTATTGCAGCTTTAGTTTGATTCAGTTAACCACTAGCTTCAAATATTTTGGAGGCAGAATTGGAACTTTCCCTTCCGTAGAGCCTGGGTTTTGGGCATTGGCATGTTGTCAGAGATATGACTGCTTTGTAGTCATACTGTCAGCCTTTGGAAATGTGACAGAGCTCTCTGTTTTATATCCTAACTCCCAAGTTTTCTTTTCTTTTTTTTTTTCTTTTTTTGTCAGTGGGCTAGAGGAGTGGGGGTATTTCTCTCAGCTCTTGTGTGTGCCCTACTTTGAAGATGAATGCCTACATGCCTGGGGATGGGTCTCTCAGCTCTCCTGCCCTTTCTTAGCTTTCATGAGTGCCTCAGATGGATTTCTCAGCATTCCTGCCTTGCCCCCTCAATTTGAAAGGGTATCTTGCCCTTGGGCGAGGCTCCACTCACTTCACGGGCAGGGGTGATCTGTCTCAACTCTTCTGTTACCCACCCCTTTCCACTTTTGATCTATTACCTCACTGTATTGGGTTACAATCCAAAAGGTAGGATTGGTGGGCGGGTGGGTGGGTGGGTACAGGCTTTTTCTGTAGATTTGGGTCCTCTGGATTATAATGTCCTGCCAGCCTTACGGAGGCTGTTACATTTCAGTGGATTTCTCTTCAGCTAGAACTTGAGGAGCCATGGGTCTCTCCTAGCCTATGAGGGACTACTCAGCATTTCTAGAGATTGGTTCATTTAGGTTTCTTTACGTACTCAGCTTTCTGATTTAATTTTTTTTCTAACTAATCTGGTCTTTGTTTGCTAGAGTAGGAGTTACATATTTTTTTTTCATCCAAATCAGCCCTAGCCTGTTTGGCTCAGTGGATAGAGTGTGGACCCATGGATTGAAAGGTCTGGGGTTTGATTCTGGTCAAGGACACATACCTCAGTTGCATACTCAATCCCTGGCCCTGGTCAGAGCACATGCTGGAGGCAACAAATTGATGTGTCTCTCTCACATCAATGTTTCTTTCTCTGTCTCTCCCCCTTCCCTTCTACTCTCTCTAAAAATAAATGGAAAAATGTCCTTGGGTGAGGATTAACAAAAAATTAATTTAAAACATAGCAAATCAGAAATGAATTTTCAGAATGGGAATTTAAAAATGGTTTCTTTAACATAATTTTAACAATTAGTTTTTTAAATTGAAATACATGGATAATAAAAAGGTTAAATTTGATAATATATTAAACTATGAAAAGCAAGTAACCTCATTCTAGGTCCCCTACTCCTTTCTACTCCCTCTACAGAGATATTATTACCAATTTCTTCTCAAAATTTTATTGGTAAATATGTGAATATCTATCTCCCTCCTAATTTTTTTAAGACAAAAAAAGCATACTGTATATTCTATACTTTGCTTTTCTCATATAACTATTTCACCATCTTGAAAAATCTTTTAAAGACTACAAAACATGTCTTAGGATATACGTACTTTGGTTTATTTAAATAATCCCTGGTGTTTTTTCTCACAAACAATGCAGTAGATATGTCTTTGCCCACATTCACTGTTGAATATATCTATAGTATCAGGAATAGTTTAAGTGCTTCATGAAGGCCCCTAGAGCTTCATGTTATTTTTAAAACGCTACCCAAGATGTTGGCTGGGCTCTCAGGAGTTGGTGGTATGGGTTTTTGGAAGTGCAGGCATAAGGTGCTAGGGAGTTGCCTGGCAGGTGTATCAGAACAGAGCTGGCTATAGACCCTGTCAGACTATGAATGACATATTAAAATATTTAAAATGTCAGAACTCAATGGTAACTTATTTATATACATATTGAGGATGTTAAAAGTTACTAATACCTAATTCCTCTCATGCTTTCTCGGCTCCTACTATGGCGGGGGGGGGGGGGGAGGATAATTACCATTTTATTTAGAATGCCTTATCCAGCTGTGTGACTCAAATGATCCTGATGAACAGCAAGGTTACTTCCAAAGAGGTTTTCTAGGGGAAATGAAGACTGATGTGTCACACAAGAAACATTATCTATGTCATTCTGGGATTTTTCTGTGAAAATGTTATTTTTAGGAGATTTTTCTAATTACCTATATAATTAAAGCACATTGTTTGGTTATTGCAATTTGAGAAGCCAACATGCTTTCTTATGAAGAAAAAAAAAAAAGCCATTGCACAGAAAGTGCTCTATATTTCTCTTAAAATCTGGGGTCAAGGGAGAGATTTTAAAACATATGGTAGTAATAATAATAACAGCTTCTATTTAATAACATAGGCATAAACAATGTCATTCACTCTCCACAGGATCCCTTTCAGGGAGCTTTTATATATTGAAAAACACGCTCATAAGCTTTCCAGCAACACCTTCCCTAAGGCTCCGCATTTCAGTAATTGACTGTACTATTCATCCAATTGTGTGTTTTTAAATATGTTTCTTTTTTATTTCAGAGAGAGAAAGAGGGATAGAGAGAGAGAAACATTGATGAGAGTCGTTGATCGGCTGCCTCCTGATTGCCCCCAACTAGGGATTGAGAATGCAAACTGGGCATGTGTCCTGACCGGGAATCAAACTGGTGACCTCCTGGTTCATAGGTCAATGCTCAACCACTGAGCCACACTGGCCGGGCCGTACAATTGTTTTGAAAGTTAGAAGTCTGGTAATATTTTTGTAATATTGGTCTCCTTTTCCCTCACTCCCCATATCTAATTCTTCACTAGAGAAGGTTTATTTTACCTCCTAAATTTCGTGAGAATCTGTTCACTTCCCCCCCCCCCATCTTTCTAGTCCAAGGAAATTAAACTGTTTCATCATCTCATTAGTAGTATTCTTTAGTCTCCCCTAGATTATCAATTCTTGTCTCCCTCTCAATTCATTCTTATTCTTTAACACAAACTCTTTAAGTATTCATTCCAACTATGTCATTCCTTGCTCAAAATTCTCTAGTCCCTTCCCAATGTCCTTGGAATAAAATTGCTCACATGGTCTCTGTGGATCTGCACAAGTAGTCTTCCTTACCTCTCTGTCTATTGCCACCAACACTTTCCCCCATACGTCTTTCAAGCTACACTGGTCTTTCTGTGCTGCAAACTGGCCAGAATTTTCCATCCTCAGGACCTTGGCACAAGCTCTTCCTTTGCCTTAGAATTCTTTCCTGGCCTGCTAACTTTCTCAGCCTTTGTCCCCAAACTAATGCTTTATCTTTTAGGTCTCATTTTAAGCATCTCTTACCCAGGGAAGTTTCCCTGTCCAAAGAAGTCTAGGTTGAATCTCCCTGTTTATTTGCTGTTACTACTCTATATTTTTCCTTTAGTATTTACCATTGTAATTATATAGTTACTAGAGGCCCGATGCATGAAACTTCGTGCAAGAGCAGGCCTTCCTTCTCCCGGCAGCCAGCACTGGCTTCCCTCCCGCATTCGGGACCCTGGCTTCCCTCCTCCAGCCACCCACAGGCACCCGGGATTCCAGCTGGCTTCCCTCCAGCCCTGGCTTTGTCAGGAAAGACATCTGGAATGACGTCCGGTCTAATTAGCATATTACCCTTTTATTATTATAGATGTTGTTCTTTTTAATTTTTTTCTATTATTGGAAGAGGTAATACATCCATAAAAATTCAAATTGCACACAAAGCATAAAGCCTTTTCCTTCCCTGTCCCTCTACTACCCAGTTCTCCTTACAAGTAACCACTTCTGGCTTTAAATATCCTTCCAGAGATATTTTCTAAGTACAGACATGATTATATACATAATATTGTTCTTTGATTTTTGCCTTCTCTTTTATGAACACAAATACTAATACATTTTTCTGTACTTTGTTTTTACCTGTTAATATCTTGACAATTCTTCTATATCAGTATGTATATAGTTGCCTCTTTCTTTTTCATGTACCATATAGTATGGGCTTATGATAATTTATTTAACCTCAATTATTGAGCATTTGGGTTGTTTTTAGGGTTTGTTTATTACAAGCAATCTGCACTGAATAACTTTGTATGTAATGTCATTTCCCATATTTTTACCTGTAAAATAAATTCCTAGAATTGAGCTAATTGAGTTAAAGAATATGTGTGTTCTTAATTTCGGTAATTGCCAACTGCACTCAATGAAGGATGTACCAATTAGCCACAGATGATGAGTGCATGCTTCCTCACAACTATGCCAGTGAAAATTTTTGTCCTTTGTCAATGTATGAGGCGGAAAGTATCTCTTAGAAACTTTAATTTGCATGCTTTCTTCCTTGAAAAGTTATATTTTCATATGCTTAACAACCATTTGTGTTTTTTATTTAGTGAACTGTTTCTTCATAAACTTTGCTTTTGTTATTATTTAATGTCTGACTCCCTCACTTCTCTCTAAAGGTCTGTTCTTCAGGTACAGGGATCCTGTTAGGTTTTGTCCATCACATAGTGGCTGGAATGAATGATGCTCAAGAAATGACTGACTTGCTCTGGCCAGTGTGGCTCAGTTGGTTGGGTGTCTTCCTGTGTACTGAAACATCACCAGTTTGATTCCCAGTTGGGGCACATGCCCCAGTTGTGGGCTTGATCCCCCCTGGGAGGTTTGCAGGGGGCAGTCCATTGATGTTTTGCTCTCACATCAACATTCATTCTCCCTCTCTCTCTCTCTTTTCTGAAAATCAATAAAAATATTTAAAAAAAAAAAAGAAAAAAAGAAATGACTGGCTCACATCATGCAATAGTAAAATCCAGAACTTCATATCTGACTCTAAAGCCCACCCATATTTGCGATCATCCAGTGGAAAGACCAAGCATTTAATTCACCATACTAGAGGCCAGATAGGCAATGTAAAATGGCTGAAGCATGCTGGAACTGAGGACTGGCAAAAAGGTGAACAAAGGCCTATCTATAGTTTTCAGACTTACTGCCTTGGAGGAATGGAGGCCCATTATTAGATCTTTATTTATCCTGAGGCCAGGTTTCTGGCTTTCTTGTGAAATCTGACTTTTGTCCATGTAAGAACCTCCAAAGTTGTAGAAAAATTTTATAAATATTTAACAGAATACACTTGGAAGCAAGATCTCAACAGACAGAAAATTCTCAGAATGAGTTTGCAGCTTCTTTTATGCATTTGGAATTAAGAAGGAAAGGAAAATTACATAAAGGTGGGAGAAAGCAAGTCGGGGATTAGATTTGCTTTCAGGATAGTTAAGATTATTTGCTCTCTTCTAAAAAGCATCATTTCAAAGGTGCACAGAAACAATGGACAGGGCTTGCTTAAGGCAAAGATAAACCTTTCACTAAAAAAATTATATGCCTGAGGTGTGACTAACCTACCATGACCTGCCCAGTTAGCAATTTATGATCAGATCATCCTCTGAAGCTACTTTCCCTAGAACCCCCCTTTTTCCTTCATTTAAAAATATTTCCAATCAAAACAAGACTGTGCTCAAATGCACCCCATCAGCAGTGGGTTTGCAAACTTGGGCATAAACAAGAATGGAAATGTCAACATAAGAAACATTCAAACCTATAGAGAATTTTTGTGAGTTTATTTGAGCCTATCTGTTGACAATTGCAGGGAAGCAAAATTTTAACAGATTGAGATAATACTCACCGAGAATGGAAGCTTTGCATATTATTTTGTATCCTATATAATAAAAGGCTAATACGCTAAGTGTCCAGTCGTCTGTTCAACCAATCAGAGCGTAATATGCTAATGATATGCTAAGGCCGCTCAACCGCTCACCATGACGTGCAATGAGCATCAGGGGGCAGACAGTTGACCAGTCGCTATGATGTACATGGACCACCAGGGGCAGACACTCCAACTGGTAGGTTAGCTTGTTGCTGGGGTCCAGCCGATTGGGACTGAGCGAGAAGGGCCAGATACACCCTGGAGCCCTCCTGCAGTCCTTCCCCGGCTGGCCAACCTCCCGAGTCCCGGCCCTGATTATGCCCTCTTGCAATCTGAGACCCCTCAGGGGATGTCGGAGTGCCAGTTTTGGCCCAATCCCACAGGCCAGGCCAAGGGACCCCACTGGTGCATGAATTCGTGCACCAGGCCTCTAGTATTACAATAGAAAGAGAAGACCCATGTGGGTTATATGAAATCCATTGGTGATAGATTAGGGAGGTGGGAGAAAACAAAGTGGGGAAACCTCTGGGATTGGGTAAAAAGTAAAATGATAGAAATATATATAAATACTAGAGGCCTAGTGCATGAAAATTCGTGCACTGGAGAGGGTGTCCCTCAGCCCAGCCTGTCCCCTCTCACAGTCTGGGAGCCCTCAGGGGCAAGAGGTGACCCAGCAATCAGGGGAAGGTGACGCCTCATCACACCTCTGCTGCTGCCACTGCCAGCAGCAAACCTCGGCCAGCCCTGGTTACTTGAGCCTTGGGCGGCCCTGGGCAGCTGCCATCCAAGGCTTGCCTGTGCGTCGGGCCCGCCCTGGGTGGCTGGGGGGCTGAGGGGACTGGGGAACTCCGGAGGCAGGCGCGTGGAGCAGCCAGGCCTACCTGGGGGCAGGCCCAGCCTTGCCGCGTGCCTGCCACCCCAACAGGGCTGAGGATACTGGTTGCCACCATCTTGTGCCACCATCTTTGAGGGTGTGGCGGTCAATTAGCATATCCCCTCCTTATTGGCTGTGGACACTTCCATTTTTGTGATGGTGTGAGTGTCAATTAGTATATTCCCTCTTTATTTGATAGGATATGTATATGTGTGTGTGTGTGTGTATGTATATATTTTTTACATAGGTAGGTATAGGATAATTAACAGTCAATAATTAATATGATAACAATAACAATGAGAGGATTTATGGTCTCCATCCTGGTGCATTGGTTGTGCCCTGAGGGGTCTAGAAAAAGCAGAGTTACCCAAAGGAATATTATTGAAGCTGTAAAAGACAATAGACAGGCTCAGGTAAAGTAAAGATTGCCTTTGTCAGGGAAGATACTGGGCTAGGACATGACTACCTACCATAAACTGCTTTTAATTAAAAAGTTTTCATTTCAGACCATCCTTTGTGGTTACTTTAGGTCTCTGAGTTTGCAAGGCTGCTACGCAGGCCTCCGCTGAGCTAGTCAGGTTAGCATGTGGCCCCTTTTTGTCCACAGAAGGCTGATGAGGTGAGTACTTCAGTTGATTGGTGAAAACCAAGAAACAAGGAGTTTTTTATGTAAGATGAAAATGAGGTTCCCTGCTCTAGGGTTTGGGCTTGGGGGCTGGGCACTTCTGGAAGGAGAATTGAAATACAGTCCTCTTAAAGATATCCATACCTCTTAAACATGGGGATAGTTCTGAGAAATGCATCATTAGGTGAATTTGGCATTGTGTGACATCATAGCATGTACTTACACACACCTTGGTTATATGGTGTAGCCCAGTGATTTTCAATCTTTTTCATCTTATAGCACACATAAACTTATCACTAAAATAAGTGGTAAACCAAAAAATATGTTTTGCCAATCTGATAACAAAAAAAAGGTATAATTTTTATTCATTCACACCAGACAGCTATTGTTGTGTTGGGTGTTTTCATTTCTTTTTTTATTTTTATTTTTTTATTTTTATTTTTTTAATTTCTTTATTGATTAAGGTGTCACATATTTGTCCTCATCCCCCCATTCCCATCCCCCACCCCACCCCCTGTTGTCCTTAACCATTGGTTAGGCTTGTATGCATGCACACAAGTCCTTTGGTTGATCTCTCCCCGCTACCCCCACCTTCCCCACCCTCCCTCTGAGGTCCAACAGTCCGATTGATGCCTCCTTGTTTCTGGGTCTGTTCTTGTTCATCAGTCTATGTTGTTCATCATTTCCCCTAGATGAGTGAGATCATGTGTTACTAGAAATACACTTATAAGAACCGAATGTGAGACGAGCAATAATAGTTATGCTGACAGGCAAATGAATCAGTCTGTAGTGAGTTTCTTTCTGGACCAACAGTTCTTTTGAGACCCAATTTCAATGTCCACCAGTTCCTTATGTGTACATGTTGGCACTGACTTTTCAGCTCTGGGTGGTGGACAAATGGTGGTAATGCAGGTCCAACTCCCTCTGGTGTGGTCTCGCCCAGACCCAGGGGTGCAGCTTCACCCGGACTCAGGGGCGCACGGCCTCACCCAGACCTGGGACCCAGCATCACCCGGGCTCCGGGGCACGTGGCCTCACCCGGACCCAGATGCGCGCGGCCTCACCCAGTCCCAGGATCCAGCTTCACCCAGACCCAGGGGCACGCGGCCTCGCCCAGACCTGGGACCCAGCCTCACCCGGATCAAGTGGCGCACGGCCTCACCCGGACCCGGGATTCAGCTACACCTGGACCCAGGGGCGTGTGGCCTCACCTGGACCCAGGGGCGCGTGGCCTCTCCCGGACCCAGGGGCACGGCCTCACCCGGACCCAGGACCCAGCCTCACCCGGATCCAGGGGCACACGGCCTCACCTGGACCCGGGGTTCAGCTATACCCGGACCCAGGGGCGCGCAGCCTCACCCGGACCCGGGACCCAGCCTCACCAAGATCCAGGGGCGCATGGCCTCACCCGGACCCGGGATTCAGCTACACCTGGACCCAGGGGTGCATGGCCTCACCCGGACCCAGGGGCACGCAGCCTCGCCCGGACCCGGGACCCAGCCTCACCCAGACCCAGGGGCGTGCGGCCTCACCCGAATCCAGGGGCACGTGGCCTCACCCGGACCCGGGACCCAGCGGGGCCTCGTCTTCTTGATCCCAATTCCTGTTGGTCAATTCCCTCTCAGCAATTCCTTCGGCCATCCTCTCAAAGCTCCGGGGCGGCCACCGCGGAACTCGCTGGGCGGCGGGCTCGGCAGAGCTCCAGTGCACCCGGTGCACGGCAGCAGGCTGGTCCAAGGTCGCTGTGGCGGCACTCGGGCCTGCAGCGGCGACCAGTCACCGGGCGAGTGCACCCGGATCTGGGACCCAGTGGGGCCCTGTCCTCCCAATCCCAACTCCCATCGATCAACCCCCTCCCAGCAACTCCTCCGGCCATTGTTCCGGATGGTGTCTGCTCTGCCCTCCAGTTGCAGTCTCAAAATTGTTGTAGTAGGCAACAATCAGGTGTCTGCCCTATGCCGCCATCTCGGTCCTCCAGAAGATTCTTAAGTAGCCTTATAAATGTGGTTCTGAACACTGTGTCGTCCATTAGTTTACTTTCCTTTATCCCTTCTATTCGTGACCTGCTTCGGTGTCTCCACCTTTTGGCTGCCTCCCCATGCTGATGGAGTGGCTTTGTGTGGTCAGTGACCTATAGGGGCCGGTAGCTCAGCCTCCCCAATCTCCCTAGGTGGTCGCTCTTGGTACCCCCCTTTGTGGGCTGAGTGCAAAGTCTTGGTGTTGTTAAGCCTTGATTGCTGTTGGTACACTGGGAGGATTTGACCTCCAGTCCAATTGGCTGTGAGGATCAGCTGTGTCTACGCTGGGAGACAGCCTTATTCAACTAGACTTGCAAAATTGTAAAAGCCTCTGTGCTCAGCTTGGATGGGGCGGAGTTTCAGGGTGGAGCCTACAGCCTTGGCTTCCCGTCAGCCCCGCCCTATGAGGTTCCTGGGTCTCAGTGTCCCTCTACACTCCCTGTAAACACCTCTGAGAGAAAGGCGCCCTGGAGTTTCACCTGCTGCCAAACAGTCCAGTCTCTCCCCCAATGAATCTGGACTCCCAGATTCTCTCCCGGAACTGGGTTTCAGTGCAGTCGGAACTGGGGCTCAGCGCAGTCTGGCGCCTTTGTCTCCTTCCCACCAGGGCAATCCAGCGGCACAGTCAACAGACCATCCTCTGCACGCATTCACGTGCGTGCCTCCAGTGCTCTGCCCTTCGCCGCTCCCCTGCGTCTCCGCCTCACAGCCAGGTTCCCCCAGCAGGAGCCTGGCTTCCCAGGGTCTCGCCCGGAACCGGGGCCCAGCGCAGCCGGAACTGGGGTTCAGCACGGTCCGGAGCCCCTGTCTCCTCCCCGCCAGGGCAATTCAGCGGCACAGGCAACAGTCCGTCCTCTGCGCGCATTCACGTGCGCGCCTCCGGAGCTCCGCCTTTCGCCACTCCTCTGTGCCTCCGCCCCACAGCCCAGATTCTCCCAGCATGAGCCTGGCTTCCCAGGGTCTCGCCCGGAACTGGGGTTCAGTGCAGTCAGAGCTGGGGTTCAGCGCAATCTGGAGCTTTTATCTCCTTCCTGCTAGAGAACGCCGGCCAGGCCGTCAGCCGCCCCGTCCTCTCCGGCTCCATCCTCCCCGCACGCACGCGTGCTCCCATCTCCGCCTGTGTCTCCATACCTCAGGCTTTTACGGCTCCTCTGATTCTCCTTGTGTTTTTCTCTTTCCTTCTAGTTGTGGGCATTTCAGTCAGCCAGCTTTCCTGTGGTTCTGGATGATGTCCGTTTTGACCTTTAGTTGTATTCTTGAAATTGTGCCAGGCTGCAGGTTAGGTGCTTAACCTATGCCGCCATCTTGGTTTCCCAGAAGTCTTCATTTCTTTTTTTAAATAAAAATTTTATTTCCTTGTCAACCTAAATGTTTTATTTTATTTTTTTAGGTACCTTTATTTATTATTTTTTTAAAATTTAATAAATCTTTATTGTTCAGATTGTTACAATTGTTCCTCTTCCCCCCCCCCCATAGCTCCCCTCCACCCGGTTCCCACCCCACCCTCTGCCCTTACCCCCCCCACACTGTCCTCATCCATAGGTGTACAATTTTTGTCCAGTCTCTTCCTGCATCCCCCACATCCCTTTTCCCCTGAGAATTATCAGTCCACTCCCTTTCTATGCCCCTGATTCTATTATATTCACCAGTTTATTCTGTTCATCAGATTTTTAATTCACTTGATTTTTAGATTCACTTGTTGATAGATATGTATTTGTTGTTCATAATTTTTATCTTTACCTTTTTCTTCTTCTTCCTCTTCTTAAAGAATACCTTTCAGCATTTCATATAATACTGGTTTGGCGGTGATGAACTCCTTTAGCTTTTTCTTATCTGTGAAGCTCTTTAGCTGACCTTCAATTCTGAATGATAGCTTTGCTGCGTAGAGTAACCTTGGTTGTAGGTTCTTGCTATTCATCACTTTGAATATTTCTTGCCACTCCCGTCTGGCCTGCATAGTTTCTGTTGAGAAATCAGCTGACAGTCATATGGGTGTGACCTTGTGGGTAACTAACTGTTTTTCTCTTGCTGCTTTTAATATTCTCTCTTTGTCTTTTGCCCTTGGCATTTTAATTATGATGTGTCTTGGTGTGGTCCTCTTTGGATTCCTTTTGTATGGGTTTCCCTGCGCTTCCTGGACTCGTAAGTGTATTTCTTTCACCAGATGGGGGAAGTTTTCTGTCATTATTTCTTCAAATAGGTTTTCAATATCTTGCTCTCTCTCTTCTTCTGGCACTCCCATAATTCTGATGTTGGTACGCTTGAAGTTGTCCCAGAGGCTCCTTACACTATCTTCATATTTTTGGATTCTTTTTTCTTTTTTCTTTTTCAGTTGGGTGTTTTTTGCTTCTTTGTATTTCAAATCTTTGACTTGATTCTTGCAATCCTCTAGTCTGCTGTTAAATCTCTGTGTAATATTTTTTATTTTAGTCAGTGTATGCTTAATTTCTAGTTGGTCCTTTTTCAAATCCTCGAGGGTCTCGCTAAATTTATTGGCCTTTTCTAGAAAATTCTTGAAAAAACTTATAACCGTGGTTTTGAACTCTATATTCAGTTGTTTGCTTTCCTCCATTTCTTTCATTTGTGATCTGTTTCTTTGTCTCCGCATTTTGGCTGCTTCCCTGAGTTGATAGAGTGGCTTTGTGTGCTATGTGTCCTATAGGGCCCAGTGGCTCAGCCTCCCCAGTTACCTGAGGTGGACACTCTTGGTGCACCCCTTTGTGGGCTGTGTGCACAGTCTTGTTGTAGTTAAGCCTTGATTTTTGTTGGTATCCCTGGGAGGAATTGACCTCCAGGCCAATTGGCTGTGAGGATCAGCTGTGTCTATGATGGGAGAACTTCTGTGCTGGAGACTCCCTTATGAGACAAGACTTGCAAAAGCCTCTGTGCTAAGCTTGGATGGGGCAGATTCTCGGGGCGGAGCAGACAGCATTGGTTTCCCATCAGCCCTGCCCTAATAGGCCCCTGTGTCTCAGTGTCCCATGGTAATCGCTGCAAGCACCTGTGATAGAAAGCCGCCCTCTAGTTCCGCCCGCTTCCAGACAGTCCAGTTTCTCCCGAATGAGTCTGGCTCCCCAGAGTCTCACCCGGAACTGGAGTTCAGTGCAGTCAGGAGCTTTTGTCTCCCTCCCGCTTGAGAAAGCCAGCCACGTACTCAGTTGCCCACCCTCTCTGTGCGCCCACCTCAGTACCTCTTTCCACAGTTCCTCTGAGTCTCAGTGTGCTTTTCTCTTTCCTGAGGATCCAGTTTCACCCCGTATGAGTCTGGATCCCCAGAGTCTCGCCCGGAACTGGAGTTCAGTGCAGTCATGAGCTTTTGTCTCCCTCCTGCTTGAGAAAGCCAGCCGTGCACTCAGTTGCCAGTCCTCTCTGAACGTGCGTCTCAGTATCTCTGCCTCCTGCAGCTCCTCTGAGTCTCAGTGTGCTTTTCTCTTTCCTTCTAGTTGTAGAATTTTCACTCAGCCAGCCTTCCTGTGGTTCTGGATGATGTCTGTTTTGTCTTTTAGTTTTAGTTTTGAAATAGTTGTGCAAGGCAGCAGTTTAGGTGTTTACCTATGCCACCATCTTGGTTTCTTGGTGTTTTCTTTTTTTTTTTAAATATATTTTATTGATTTTTTACAGAGAGGAAGGGAGAGGGATAGAGAGCTAGAAACATCTATGAGAGAGAAACATCAACCAGCTGCCTCCTGCACACCCCCACCAGGGATGTGCCCGCAAACAACGTACATGCCCTTGACCAGAATGGAACCTGGGACCCTTCAGTCTGCAGACCGACACTCTATCCACTGAGCCAAACCGGTTTCGGTGGTTTCTCGGTGTTTTCATCTTTTTATTTGATAATCTAATGGAGAAGAGGTCAGTGACTCTAACTAAATAGTCAGGTATTGCATGTTTTAAAAATTCTTGCAGCACACTAGTTGAAAATCATTGGTAGAGACCAGTGGTCGGCAAACTCATTAGTCAACAGAGCCAAATATCAACAGTACAACGATTGAAACTTATTTTGAGAGCCAATTTTTAAAACTTAAACTTCTTCTAATGCCACTTCTTCAAAATAGACTTGCCCAGGCCGTGGTATTTTGTGGAAGAGCCACACCCAAGGGGCCAAAGAGCTGCATGTGGCTTGTGAGCCGCAGTTTGCCGACCACGGGTATAGACTATTGCTCCTAGGCCAGTGATGGCGAACCTATGACACGCGTGTCAGCACTGACACGCGTAGCCATTTCTGATCACACGCGGCCGCTGAGGTGGCCGCATGCCGAGGATGAAACATTTGCGAAATAATGTTTTTTCCTCAAAGTGACACACTACCCAAGTTATGCTCAGTTTTTTGGCGAAGTTTGACACACCAAGCTCAAAAGGTTGCCCATCACTGTCCTAGGCAATACAACATGTTACTCTACTGAATACTGTTGGCAATTGTAACACAATGGTCGGTATTTGGTATCTAAACATATATAAAAGGTACAATAAAAATGTTAGTGTTGCCAAAGGAGGAACACACAAAGCCAAAGTGGGAAGGGATTATAAATTTATTAGGTCATCTGGATACCAGATGGACTGAGCCCCAAGTTGGTGTCAGCACCTAGGGATGGGGAGTCAGAGATTTTATTTATTTTATTTTTTAAAATAATTTTATTGATTTTTTACAGAACCGAAGGGAGAGGGATAGAGAGCTAGAAACATCGATGAGAGAAACATCGATCAGCTGCCTCCTGCACACCCCCCACTGGGGATGTGCCTGCAACCAAGGCACATGCCCCCGACCGGAATTGAACCTGGGACCCCTGAGTCCGCAGGCTGATGCTCTATCCACTGTGCCAAACCAGCCAGGGTGGGAGTCAGAGATTTTAAAGGATTCTAGGTGGGCTTCTCTGGGCAGAGAATTCTCTAGGTGGTCCAAATCTTAGCAAATGGAATGTGGTCTAAGCAAAAGGGAATGTCAGTTGTGAAGTGGCTAAAAGGTCAGTTCCCGGGGGAGGGGTATTGATTCAATTATTTGATCAGACCTAACATTCCAGCCTTTCTGTTTTATGGAATAGGGACAAAGGTCATATCTTCTGTAGTTACTTCCTGCTGAGCGGGGGGGGATGTCGAGATCATAAGGAGATGGACTTTGATTGTAGTCGGCTAGAACACTGTATAGATTCCTCACAGTTGAAGTGAGTTATTATAGCAGCATGATTTCCCTGACAGACTAGTTGGTGAAGACTTGAAAATGGTCCTGAAAGAAAGGTGAAAAATAATGCAGAATACATGGGCCAAAATCCTATGAAGGGGAGTAGTCAGGTATACCAATTTATATTCTTTAGCCAGTAGTCCCATGAATTTACAAAATATGATAGAGTAGTGGTTAACCCCCTATGCCAGTCCTGACACCTGCTGTGATGTTGAAGGTTATGAGGAGAGGGATTATCTGGACTGCCCTTTTGTGTCAGATATAATGAGTTATGGGGACAGGTAAAGACTGATTACAGAAGGCTACATCTACATTGGGTGAGAGATAGATGAGAGTACAGGTTCCTGTCCAGTTGGTCAGGAGGCAGATGTATGTGATTTCCCTACAGAGGAAGAAAAATTCCAGATCATGGAGACAAGCTAAAAGTGTAGGGAGAACAGGTGCACAAAAGGGTATGAGGTTCCCTTTCCTGGTTCCATGCTCCAAACCAAGAAGGCAGTCGCTATGGCACTACCAGTAAGTGGTGACAGATGAGTGGCTGAGATTCTATTGCAGTGAAAGTGGGCGGGAATGCTAGAATGGGCTGTTATCCAAGGGAAAAGCCAAAGGGAAGGAAAGGAGCAGTTGAAGCCTCAGGCCTGGATGGTTGGATAAGAAGTAAAATGGACCGGCTGTAGGAAATAACCATTGGCTTCTGGGGAGACCTGGTAGTCAACCCGTTGGGACCAATGGTTGTTGGGTAGTTCTAGGTTAACTGTGGTGTTGCAAGTTGATGATGGGAGATGGTCTATTGATATATTGCCCTGTGACCTTGTAAAACATAAAAGGGCTTGGGTGATTAGTGGGGTGTGTACAGTGATAGGACCTGTGATAGGGATGGAGGAAGGAGCTATCTTAGTAAGACATTGAATATAAGTATGGAAAAGAAGGAAGGCTTGATTTGTCTAGGCTGTAGGATAATTACCTAGAAGGGTGAAACCAGGGGCTGTGCCCTGATAGTTTAGCTGCAGTTGGGATAGTTAGGTGTAGATAGGGATCTTGCCATCGGAGCTGTAAATTATGGATGGATTTCCTTTAGGAGAACCCAGTCCCCTGGCTGTAGAAGAGTAGGGGTATGTCTCCCATAAAAGGTTGAGCATGTTCTCAAAGTAATTGTTGGACGAGATTTAAAATGGGGACATAGTCTCCTAAAGGGGTCTCTGTGGAAGGAAAGTTTCCTAATAAGAAGAGTGTTCCATACATGAGTTCAAAGGCTGTAAGAAAGGAGGGTGCATGGGGGAGGGGGAGGGTTGCCCTGATGTGCATAAGGGCTAGAGGTAGGAGAGTACTCCAAGGTTCTTTAGTTTTGGAGCATTAATTTAGTTAGGTGAGACTTAATTAAGGAATTCGCATTTTCTACCTTGCCTAAAGATTGGGGCTGGTATGGGATGTGACTTCCATGGATGTTCAGAGTGGAGGAGACATAACCTGTTGAGTTATCTGAGATATGAAAGCAGGTCCATTATCTGATAGTAATGAGGTGGGGAGGCCAAATCTGGGAATCATATGCTGAATGAGAGTTTGAGTGACCTCAGAGGACTTTTCAGAGGTAGTGGGGAATGTTTCTACCCAGCCCAAGAAGGTATCTACTAGGGTTAAGAGATACTTGGTTCTTTTAATAGGGGACATGTGAGTGAAGTCAATTTGCCAGTCTTCTCCAGGGATTTGACTCCTAGCCTGATGAGTGGGGAAAGGTCTAACTTTCCTTGGGGAGATAGTGAGTAACAAGTAGAGCAGTTTTGGTATATCTTGCAGTAGGGAGGCTAGGCTAGGACATGTGATGAGGCATTTTAGGAGTTGTAGAAGTGGACTGTATCCTATATGTAGGGACTTGTGAATAGCTGGTAAGATATCATGGGCCTGTCCCTGGGGAAAGATATACTTTCCCTGACATTTTAACCATGGATCTTCCTGGGTGGCCCCAATTGGAGAGAAGGGGTCCCTTCAATGTCAGGGGTAATCAGGTCCTGACTCACTGGACAAACTTTTCTACAAACATTTTTACCCATTCAGGAAGCTTAATTTCCAATGATAACCAAAAAAGTAAACAACCAGCATTTCTCAGATTGACATTTATGAACACACTTTGAACACACTTTTACTTCTAAGAAAATATACCTTCAACAAAGTACAAGAGACCTTCTGTAATAAAAGCTAAGAGAAGGTGAATTTAAAACTTGTCTAGCAATCAATGTTTCAGTATTTTATGTTATTTTAAAATATTTAGATGTTTATTACTTAACCCAGCAATGCTCCAAACCTTTAAGTTACCAAAGACTTTGAAAAATTACATATAGGCCTATGAGGCTGGATAAAAGATAGGGGGAGGAGGGAACAAGTCCTACAGCCTGTTCTAGGACTGCAGTTTCCAGGCCTCCAGCTGCTTCGATTTAAAACTGCCACATTTTCCTTAGAGATAACACGCTAAGGTTTGGGTGATAATGAGGTCAGCTTCTGATAATAGCAGGACTGTTAAGTAAATGTTTGCAATTTTGTAGTAAAGAAAGTTGTTCTTTGGGGAGGAGGGGGGCAGGCATTGAGGTGAGAGCAGTTTTTAGAGCATTAACAGGGGTGAAAATGCTGGTCTTGGGATCTAAAGTCTCAGTGAGGGGTCCCTTCACCATGTACTAAAATTGGGAACCCAGAGGCAAAATTACCCAGCAAGCTCCAGAAAGGAGAGTATTTCTTGTCTAGAGGAGGGGACAGTCATGGAGGAGATAACACATTTATAGTCTAAGATAATGGCTCGATTTTGAGGGGTGAGAGTGACACTGAGGTAGATGACTGTGGTTTGGGACAACTGGGCTTTATGAGGGGATGCATAGTAGCCCTGGTCAGGCACCAAGGTAGAACATGAAGAGAGTGGATAAAGGGGGTGTCTAGTAAGATGCAGTACAGAGGTTAGGTGGCTAATGCCTGTGAGACTAGTCCCTCAACCCCCATAATAGAGATTGAGGAGGGGACAAGGGTCCCAGCAACTTTGGGGAGGTCAGAATAAGTGGCCCTAGTGTCAATTAAAAGAAGATCAACTTACCTGCCACCACAATCATTACCCGAGGCTCTGTCCTGTGATGTAAGTCTGTGGGGTCTTGTCAGGGCTTGGGCAGTTTCAGTCTTCAGTGGCCAGTCCCAGGAGGTCAGGGAGCCCCAAACCGGATGCAGAGGGCGGCCTTGCTGGACTTGCTGAGGTCCGACCTGGAGAGGCCAGACTACAGTCTGATTTCCAGTGGCCTTCCCTTCTGCACCTTGGGCAGGGCCCAGGCGGGGATATTGGGTTTGGGCAGGACTTCGCCCAGTGTCCTTCCTTGTTGCATTTGAGGCATGGGCCCGGAGGAGGCTTAGCCCCTGACTTACCCTTGTTCGGAGGACCGACACTTCGTTTGGGGTTCATGAGAACAATGGCTAGGAGCTAGAAGGCCTCCTTCTGGGCCTCAGCCTTGGCCTGATCTTGCCTTTATTTTGGATTTGGGTCTCCTCGTCTCTATTAGTAAAGACCTTAAAGGCCTGATTAACAAAGTCCTTTTGAGGGATTTGTGGATCTGTGTCTATTTTTTGAAGTTTGTGGCGTATGTCGGGGCTGATTGGGATATAAAATGGGTGATCAGAGGAAGGGTTCCCTCTGGGCAGGTGGGATCTAAGGTGATAAATTTCTTTAAGGCCTCTGTGAGGTGGGAGAGGAAGAGAGCTGGGTTTTCTCCTGAGTGATTTTATTGTTTACTAGTGGCCTGGTGCCTGAAATTTGTGCACAGAGGGGGGATTCCCTCAGCCCAGTCTGCACCCTCTACAATCGGAGACCCCTTGGGGGATGTCCGACTGCCAGTTTAAGCCCCATCCCACAAGGGGTCCCACAGGGATCAGGCCTAAACCGGCAGTCAGACATCCCTCTTGCAATCTGGGACTGCTGGCTCCTAACCACTCACCTGCTTGCCTGCCTGGTTGCCCCTAACCGCCTCTGCCTGCCTGCCTGATCTCCCCTAACCTCTCTGCCTGCCTGCCTGATCACCCCTAACTGCCTCTGCCTGCCTGATAGCTCCTAACTGCCCTCCCCTGCCAGCCTGATCTCACCCCCAACTGCCCTCCCCTGCTGGCCTGGTTGCCCCCAACTGCCCTCCCCTGCCAGCCTGATCTCTCCCCCAATGGCCCTCCCCTGCCAGCCTGATCTCACCCCCAACTGCCCTCCCCTGCCAGCCTGGTTGCCCCCAACTTCCCCCCCCTGCCGGCCTGATCTCACCCCTAACTGCCCTCCCCTGCCAGCCTGATCTCACCCCCAACTGCCCTCCCCTGCTGGCCAATTTGGTTCTGATTGGTTTCTATGCCAGTCAATGTCAAAAGCTCCGCCTCTCAGCCATTGGCTCCTCACAGTTTACCCAGATTTGGTTCTGATTGGTTGGTTTCTATGCCAGTCAGCATCTCCAGGCCTATCTCCAGGCCTGATCAGAGAGGCAGGGCTGATCAGCAGCCCCCTCAAAGGCCCAGAGAGAAAGAGAGAGGCAAGAGCTGATCAACAGCTGCCACGAAGGCTACAGATCAGACCCTGCTTCTCTATCCAGGCCTCTCTCCGGGCCTGATCCGCAGCCCCCTTGGCAGTCAGTGCTGGGTTGCCACAGCAACTCAGCACTGACTTCAGGACTGACTTCCCGTGTTTGGTTGAGCCTTCAGTTGGTCGTTACGGACCCTGGGTTTTTATATATTAGGATTATAGTTGACCACCTTATGGGCAGCCTTTTTGAGTCCGGCAATGAGACAGGTAATCATATGGCTACAGAGCTGGTGTTCTGGAGAAGTAACCTGATAGTCCCATCTCCAGTCAGCTCAGGGAACTGCATCAGTGCCAACTGGCTGTGTCCTGTCCATGGAGGGCATGGTTATGGTCCTGAGGTATTAGCCAGATGTGCTCCTTCTCCTCTGGGGTGAGAGAGGAGGACAGGAGGACATAGATGTCATGCCTGATCAGGTCATAGTGTGAGAATAAGCAAGTCATTTTTTCTGTCAAAGAACAGTTTAGATAGCCGCCATTTTGGCCCCTGTGACTTGCAGCTCCCCTGGGGGCCACCATCTTGAAATGGCAAAGGCCAACCCCGTCCTTTGAATTAGCCAATCATGAAAGACTGTGTGCCTGAGCTCCAATCAAGAGCCGATCAACAGGTTAAAAAGCCAAGCAGACTGCCTGGTCAGTGTGCACGTGCTTCCAGACCAAGTGTGCACACCCTTCTATGTAGAAGAAGTAAAGATATTTGCCTTGCTGCCTGGCTCCCGAGTATGTTTTGTGTTCTACCAGGACCCCTGAATTTGGGGACTCACTTTATTTCTTATAATTTGGTGGTGCATCTAGGATACCATTTGTCATCACAGGGGGAAATTGGACACCTCTCATGAGGAGGTGCACCCCACTGCCAAGTTGCAGTAGCCTTGGTGAGGAGGGACAGCCATTACCCCCGGGCCAACTACAAGCTCAGGATTGAGAGCCAGCCAGCAATGCTTGAAGGGCCCAAGCAAGAGCCATGGTAATCAGGTAACCTCATGCATGAGCCAAGGTGGGAAATTGGACTGAGTACTACTTTGGCGATTGGGTATCCTCGGAGGTTGGGCATAAGTGACTGGGATGTGTCTTGGACATAAAGTGAGTGTGGAGTTCTGATCTGTGGTTCTGTTGTTCTGCAAGGGAAGCAGCCAGAGAGGGATGAAGCAGATCTCAGGGAGTAGGAGAAACCTCCATCATGGGGGTTGAGTACATAGTCACAAAGGTCCTACTGAGGATGGGAAACAGAATTCTAGGCCTAGGGAATACATTCCCCCAAAATAGTCCATTGTGGAGAATGCTGAGGTTCTGGGGAGGGGCAGTTCCTGAACCAGGGACAGAGACATTGCTCTGCTTTAGTGGTTCTTAATGCAGGACATTCTGTAGTGTAAACTTTTAGTGTGTTGCATGCACCTGTATAAGAGTTTTTCTGTTGATGTTTTATGTTTCTTTGTTGTTTGTTTAATTTGTTTAAAAATGGGGACAAGTCCTGCTTTGGGGATGCCCAGTTATGTGTGGTGAGACTGAACATATGACAGAGACTGCAGGAAAGTCCCAGCAGCTTCCAAGAATCCTTATTCTTGGGGCCTCTTCCTGCTCTCCCTCACAGGACTTCAGCTGCCAGAAACTCTTAGCTAGTGAGATTTCTGTCTGTGTGTCTGAAAAGTAATGTTGCTTTCTATCTTTTAGGGACTTTAGTTTGCTCTTCCCTGGTTTATGAATATAGAAAAGTAAGCTATACCGGCTGGGTTGGGCAAAAAGATTAAAATTTCCATGATAATGGGCAATTCTTGAATGAGAATGGACCGCATTCCAAGGGTGACTCCCAGGTCTCGGGGGCATGGGACTTCAAGCCAGGTTGGAATGTCCTTTCTTTGAACAGAAAGGGCAATCATGGTTAACAGCATAATTAATATTTCCCATAACCATAACTAGTCCCCAATGTTCTGTTTTTCTGCATAACACTGGGAGGAACAGATCTGTAGAAGTACCCTCTAGCAGTGAAGCAGGGGCACACCTGTTCTTATAGAGAAAAATAAAATACTACTTTCACATTGAGTTATCCCTCTTACAAAATTGGTCAAGAAAAATGCTTTAGGTAATAATTGGCTTTAAAATCTCAAAGTTGTTAAGATATAATAAATAGATGTAACTAAAATGAAGAATTTATGATGAAACTTCAGTAATAATTATAAATATGTTAATAATACTAGTAAAAATCCAGTCATTCAAAGAGGAGATTGACTATACTCTCTGTTGAAAGAAGGGGCCAGCTGTCCTTCTTCCTGTAAAAGTAGGGAAGGCTAAAAGAGAACAAGGCAGACAGAGAAATGAGATCCTTGTCCTGCCTTCCCTTCCCTATGTGACCAGGAGACAATCTGAGGGAACAGCCAAGATGGTGATGTACAATCCCAGCTACCTCTCGGGAGGAGGGCTGTCCTGATAGGCCCTGTCTCTGAGGCCCCTGCGCCACCAGAAACCAGCTTCTTCTAGGTTGCGAAAGGAGTTGGAGCAGTAAAAAAAAAAAGGAGTTAAAATCTCTGCTGGAAGACCCACGTGTCTTAGCTGACCAGCTAGACCCATTTTGGGGCCCACATGTGCATACATAGACCTGAGTTAATATCTATCTTGGCAATACTATTCTCAGGAAAAGAAGGGGGAATGATTTGAAGGTCGGCTATGGCTCTCTGGGAAAGGGAGCACCTGGCTGGCCCTGGTGTGCTTCCAGCAGATGTAAGATTTCCAAACTCGGGAGCCCCAGTGGGACCTTAACAACCAGGCCCATGGGGGACACATGAGAGATCTCAGGGAACTAATAATTAAAGGGATTAGGGGAGCAGTTCCCCGGTCTCAGAACCTAAATAAAGCCTTCAATATTCAGCAAGGCAAAGAAGAAGGCCTTCCAAATTTTACCAAGAAAAAAGATCAAATGAGAAAGTACTCTGGGCCAGACCCTGAGGACCTGTTGGGCCAAGAAATATTAAATATTATATTTTGTCACCAATGGCCTAACATCTCAAGGAAACTACAAAGTTAGAGAACCAGAAAAAATAGAAGTGCAGAAGAACTCTTTTAAAAAAAGACTCAGAAGGTCTATGTACATAAAGATAAGAAAAGCAGAAACAAAAAGCTAACATAATGTTTACAACTATAGAACAAGTGGCCTAGGGAAGGGCTGGCCTAGAGAGCCAGAAACAAAAGCCACAACGGTATCACCCAAACCTTAGCATGTTATCTCTAAGGAAAAATATGGCAGTTTTCAATTCAAGCAGCTAGAGGTCTGGGGACAGGCTGTAGGGCCTGCTCCCTTCTCCCCCAGCCCTTTCTTCCAGCCTCATAAGCCTATACATAACTTTCCAAAGTTTTTGATAACTTAAAGGCATTGGAGCATTGCTGGGTTAAATAACAAACATGTAAATATTTTGAAATAACAGGACACGGAGACATTAATTAATTTAAGTTTGCCTCTTAGGGAAAATATAGAGGATGGATTTGAATCTATTAATGAATAAGCCTTGTATTTTATTTGAAATATCCCTTAAAATGTGAATGTATTGCTAATCTGAAGAATATTAATTACTAACATGCCACCTAAAAATTAAGGTTTCTAAGGCTTAAAAATTCAAAAATTATGAAAAGAAATTATGGTTTTGGTATACTAGAGAAAGCATGCGGCATGAAAATGCATTTTGAAGGAGAAAGAAAATGGTTTCTTTTAAAAATTTTTTATTTTTTATTTTATTATTATTTTTTTTAAATATATGTTTTATTGATTTTTTACAGAGAGGAAGAGAGAGGGATAGAGAGTTAGAAACATCGATGAGAGAGAAACATCGATCAGCTGCCTCTTGCACACCCCCTACTGGGGATGTGCCCGCAACCAAGGTACATGCCCTTGACCGGAATCGAACCTGGGACCCTTGGGTCCGCAGGCCGACGCTCTATCCACTGAGCCAAACCGGTTTCGGCTAAAAATTTTTTAATTTAATTTAATTTTTTTATTGTTTAAAGTATTACATATAGTAGTACATATATATCCTTTTTTTCCCCCATTGACCTTCCCCCAGCCTCCCCTACACCCTGTCACATGCCCTCATCCCACCCCTCAGTGTCTTGTGTCAACTGGTTGTGCTTATATGCATGCATACAAGTCCTTTGGCTGATCTCTTTCCCACCCTCCTCAGCACTCCCCAGCCTTCCCGCTATAATTTGACAGTCTGTTTGGTGCGTTACTGCCTCTGTATCTATCTTTTTGGTCATCAGGTTATAATGTTCTTTATTTTCCATAAATGAGTGAGATCATGTGGTATTTTTCTTTAATTGCCTGGCTTATTTCAGTTAACATAATGTTCTCCAGGTCCATCCATGCTGCTGCAAATGGTAAGAATTCCTTCTTTTTTATAGCAGCATAGCATTCCATTGTGTAGATGTACCATAGTTTTCTGATCCAGTCATCTGCTGATGGGCATTTAGGTTGTTTCCAAATCTTAGCTATGGTGAATTGTGCTGCTATGAACATAGGGGTGCATACATCCTTTCTGATTGGTGTTTCTAGTTTCTTTGGGTATATTCTAGAAGTGGGATTACTGGGTCAAAGAGAGTTCCATTTTTATTTTTATGAGGAAACTCCATACTGTTCTCCACAGTGGCTGCACCAGTCTGCATTCCCAACAGTAGTGCACGAGGGTTCCTTTTTCTTTGCATCCTCGCACTTGTCGTTTGTTGATTTGTTGATGATAGCACTTGTCGTTTGTTGATTTGTTGATGATAGCCATTCTGACAGGTGTGAGATGGTACCGCGTTGTCTTTTTGATTTGCATCTCTCAGATAATTAGTGACTTTGATCATGTTTTCATATGTTTCTTGGCCTTCCTTCTGTCTTCTTTCGAAAAGTATCTATTTAGGTCCGTTGCCCATTTTTTTTATTAGATCATTTATCTTCCTTTTATTAAGTTGTATAAGTTCCCTGTAGATGTTGGAGATTAAACCTTTATCAGTGATAACATTTGTAAATATTTTCTCCTATAGAGTGGGCTTTCTTGTTGTTTTATTGATGGTTTCTTTTGCTGTGCAAAAGCTTTTTATTTTGATGTAGTCCCGTTTGTTTATTTCCTCTTTAGTTTCCATTGCCCTAGGTGCGGTATCGGTGAAGAAACTGCTTCGGCATATGTCTGAGATTTCGCTGCCTGTGGATTCCTCTAGTATTTTTATGGTTTCCTGTCTTATGATTAAGTCCTTTATCCATTTTTAGTTTATTTTTGTGTATGGTGTAAGTTGGTTGTCCAGTTTCATTTTTTTGCATGTATCTGTCCAATTTTCCCAACACCATTTATAGAAGAGACTGTCTTGACTCCATTGTATGTTCATGCCTCCTTTGTCAAATATTAATCGAGCATAGTGGTTTGGGTCAGTATCTGGGTTCTCTATTCTATTCCATTGATCTATATATTTGCTCTTGTGCCAATAACAGGATGTTTTGAGAACAGTGGCCTTGTAATATAGCTTGAAATCTGGTATTGAGATCCCACCTACTTTGTTCTTCTTTCTCAGGATTGCTGTGGCTATTCGGGGTCTTTTTTTATTATTATTATTCCAGATGAATTTTTGGAGAGTTCTTTCTAGGTCTGTGAAATATGCTGTTGGTATTTTAATGGGAAGTGCATTGAATCTATAGATTGCTTTGGGTAGTATGGACATTTTAATGGTGTTGATTCTACCAATCCATGAACATGGTATGTTCTTCCATCTGTTTATGTCTTCCTCTATCTCTTTTTTCAGTGTCCTGTAGTTTTCCGCGTATACGTCTTTTACCCCCTTAGTTAAATTTATTCCGAGGTATCTTAATTTTTTTGGTGCAATGGTAAAGGGGATTGCTTTTTTAGTCTCTCTTTCTGTAAGTTCACTATTGGTCTGTAGAAATGCCATAGATTTCTTGGCGTTAATTTTGTATCCTGCTACATTGCCAAATTCATTTATTAAGTCTAATAGTTTTCTGATGGCGTCTTTCGGGGTTTTTTAAGTACACTATCATGTCATCTGCAAATAAGGACAGCTTTACTTCTTCTTTTCCAATTTGGATGCCTTTTATTTCTTCATCTTGTCTAATTGCAATGGCTAATACTACCAGTACTATGTCGAAGAAGAGTGGTGAGAGTGGGCATCCCTGTCTTGTTCCTGTTCTTAGGGGAAATGGTTTTAGTTTTTGCCCATTGACTATTATTTTGGCTGTGGGTTTATTATATATGGCTTTTATTATGTTGAGGTATGATCCTTCTTCTCCCACCTTGTTGAGAGTTTTTATCAAGAAAGGGTGTTGGATTTTGTCAAATGCTTTTTCTGCATCAATTGATATGACTGTGTGATTTTTATCTCTCAATTTGTTATGTAATGTATCACGTTTATTGATTTGCGGATATTGTACTATCCTTGCATCCCTTGGATAAATCCTACTTGGTCATGGTGTATGATCTTTCAGATGTACTGCTGGATCCGATTTGCTAGGATTTTGGCATCTATGTTCATGAGGGATATTGGCCTGTAATTCTCTTTCATTGTGTTGTCTTTATCTGGTTTTGGTATTAGGGTGATGCTGGCTTCATAGAATGAGCTTGGAAGTGTTCCTTCCTCTTGAATTATTGGGAATAATCTGAGGAGGATAGGTTTTAGTTCTTCCTTGAATGTTTGGTAAAACTTCCCTGTGAAACTGTGTAGCCCCAAGCTTTTGTTTGCTGGAAGGTTTTTGATAACTGCTTCAATTTCTTCCATAGTTATTGGCCTATTGAGATTTTTAGATTCTTTTATGAAAAATTAATTAATTAATTAATTTTTTATTAAGGTATTATATGTGTACATATATTACCATTCCCCCCCACCCCCTCCCATACATGCCCTCACCGCCCCCCCGAGTTTTATGTCCATTGCTTATGCTTATATGCTTGCACACAAGTCCTTCGGTTGATCTCTTATCTCCCCCACCTCTCTCTAACCTTCCCGCTGTAATTGACAGTCTGTTTGATGCTTTACTGTCTCTGTATCTATCTTTTTGTTCAACAGCTTATAATTTTCTTTATTATCCATAGATGAGTGAGATCATGTGGTATTTTTCTTTCATGGACTGGCTTATTTCACTTAGCTTGATGTTCTCCAATTCCATCCAGGTTGCTGCAAATGGTAGGAATTCCTTCTTTTTTTTATGGTAGCATAGTATTCCATTGTGTAGATGTACCATAGTTTCCTGATCCAGTTATCTGCTGATGGGCACCTAGGCTGTTTCCAAATCTTTGCTATTGTACATTGTGCTGCTATGAACATAGGGGTGCATATATCCTTTCTTATTGGTCTTTCCAGTTTCTTAGGATATATTCCTAGAAGTGGGATTACTGGGTCAAATGGGAGTTCCATTTTCAGTTTTTTGAGGAAACTCCATACTGTTCTCCACAGTGGCTGCACCATTCTGCATTCCCACCAGCAGTGCACGAGTGTTCCTTTTTCTCCGCATCCTCGCCAATACTTGTCATTTGTTGATTTGTTGATGATAGCCAATCTGACAGGTGTGAGATGGTACCACATTGTCGTTTTGATTTGCATCTCTCAGATAATTAGTGACTTTGAGCATTATTTTCATGTGTCTCTTGGCTTTCCTTATGTCTTCTTTTGAAAAGATTCTATTTAGGTCTGTTGCCCATATTTTTATTGGATCATTTACCTTCCTTTTATTAAGTTGCATAAGCTACCTGTAGATGTTGGAGATTAAACCTTTATCAGTGATAGCATTTGCAAATATGTTCTCCCATAGAGTGGGCTTTCTTGTTGTTTTGTTGATGGTTTCTTTTGCTGTAAAAAAGCTTTTTATTTTGATGTAGTCCCATTTGTTTATTTTCTCTTTAGCTTCCATTGCCCTAGGGGAAGTGTTAGTGAAGAAGTTCTTTCGGCATATGTCTGAGATTTTGCTGCCTGTGGATTCCTCTAGTATTTTTATGGTTTCCCGTCTTATGTTTAAGTCCTTTATCCATTTTGAGTTTATTTTTGTGTATGGTGTAAGTTGGTGATCTAGTTTCATTTTTTTTGCATGTATCCAGTTTTCCCAACACCACTTATTGAAGAGACTGTCTTGACTCCATTGTATGTTCATACCTCCTTTGTCAAATATTAATTGAGCATAGTGGTATTTTTTTATTCCAGATGAATTTTTGGAGAGTTTTTCCTAAATCTGTGAAATATGCCTTTGGTATTTTAATGGGGAGTGCACTGAATTTGTAGATTGCTTTGGGTAGTATGGACATTTTAATGATGTTGATTCTACCAATCCATGAACATGGTATGTTCTTCCATCTGTTTATGTCTTCCTCTATCTCTTTTTTCAGTGTCCTGTAGTTTTCCGCCATATAGGTCTTTTACCTCCTTAGTTAAGTTTATTCCTAGGTATCTTAATTTTTTTGGTGTGATGGTAAATGGGATTGCTTTTTTAGTCTCTCTTTCTGTAAGTTCACTATTGGTCTGTAGAAAGGCCATAGATTTCTTGGCGTTAATTTTGTATCCTGCTACATTGCCGAATTCATTTATTAAGTCGAGTAGTTTTTTTCTTTTTTTTTTTTCCCTAACCCTGTCCCTAAACCTCTAACCCTAACCCTAAACCTAGCCCTAACCTGCCAAGTCGAGTAGTTTTTGATGGAGTCTTTCGGGGTCTTTTATGTACAGTATCATGTCATCTGCAAATAAGGATAGCTTTACTTCTTCTTTTCCAATTTGGATGCCTTTTATTTCTTCTTCTTGTCTGATCGCAATGGCTAATATTTCCAAACAGGAATGTCAAACAGGAATGGTGAGAGAGGGCATCCCTGTCTTGTTCCTGTTCTTAGGGGAAATAGTTTTAGTTTTTGTCCATTGAGTGTGATGTTTGCTTGCGTTTATCATAGATAGCTTTTATTATGTTGAGGTATGATCCTTATATTCCCACCTTGTTGAGTGTTTTTATCAAGAAAGAGTGTTGGATTTTGTCAAATGCTTTTTCTGCATCAATTGATATGACTATGTGATTTTTATCTCTCAGTTTGTTTATGTGATGTATCACGTTTATTGATTTGCGGATATTGTACTATCCTTGCATCCCTAGGATAAATCCTACTTGGTCATGGTGTATGATCTGTCTGATGTACTGCTGGAGCCGATTTGCTAGAATTTTGTTGAGGATTTTGGCATCTATGTTCATGAGGGATATTGGCCTGTAATTCTCTTTCATGGTGTTGTCTTTATCTGGTTTTGGTATTAGGGTGATCCTGGCTTCAAAGAAGGAGCTTGGAAGTGTTCCTTCCTCTTGAATTATTGGGAATAATCTGAGGAGGATAGGTTTTAGTTCTTCCTTGAATGTTTGATAAAACTCTCCTGTGAAGCCGTCTGGCCCCAGGCTTTTGTTTGCCGGAAGCTTTTTGATGACTGCTTCAATTTCTTCCATAGTTACTGGCCTATTGAGCTGTTTAGATTCTTCCTGATTGAGTTTTGGAAGGTTATATTTTTCTAGGAATATGTCCATTTCCTCCAGGTTGTGCAGTTTGTTGGAATAGAGTTGTTCATAGTATTTTGAAACAATCCTTTGTATTTCAACGTGGTCTGTTGTTATTTTGCCTCTTTCATTTCTGATTTTGTTTATTTGGGTCCTCTCTCTTTGTTTCTTGGTGAGTCTGGCTAAAGGTTCATCAATCTTGTTTATCCTTTCAAAGAACCAGCTCTTGGTTTCATTGATCTTTTGTATTGTTTCTTTGGTCTCTATGTCATTTACCTCCGCTCTGATCTTTATTATTTCCTTCCTTCTGCTTACACTAGGTTTTTCTTGTTGCTCTCTTTCTAACACTTTGAGTTGTAGGGTGAGGTAATTTATTACCATTGTTTCTTGTTTTTTGCAGTAGGCTTGTAGAGCTATGAACTTCCCTCTCAAGACTGCTTTCGCTGTGTCCCATAGATTTTGGATTGTTGTGTTTTCATTGTTATTTGTTGCCATGATGTTTTTTATTTCTTCCTTGATGTCTCTCGTAACCCAGTCATTGTTTAATAGCATGCTGTTTAGTCTCCATGTGTTTGATTTCATTGAATTGTTTTTATTGTAGTTGATTTCCAGTTTATGCCACTGTGATCTGAGAAGATCCTTGATATGATCTCTATCTTCTTGAATTTGGAGAGAGTTTGCCTATGTCCTAACATATGGTCTATCTTTGAAAATGACCCATGTGCACTTGAGAAGAATGTATATTCTGTGGCTTTGGGGTGAAATGTTCTGAAGATGTCAATTAATTCCATCTGGTCTAGTGAATCATCTAGGATCGATGTTTCTTTGCTGATTTTTTGTTTAGAGGATTTGTCCAATGGTGATAGTGGTGTATTAAAGTCTCCTACTATGATTGTATTGCTGTTAATCTCTCCCTTGATATCCTCCAGGAGTTTTTTTATGTATCTGGGTGCTCCTGTATTGGGTGTGTATATGTTTACCAGAGTTATTTCTTCTTCTTGGATTGCTCCCTTTAGTATTATGAAGTGGCCTTCATTATCTCTTGTTATGTCCTTCACTTTGAGATCTAATTTGTCAGATATAAGTATTGCTACCCCAGCTTTTATTTCATTTCCATTCGCCTGGTCATAAGGTGGATGAAATGGTCATAAGGTGGATGAAAAGAATGGAAGACAAATTCAACAATATGTGTAAGAACCAAGAGGAAATGAAGAAGAACCAAGAAGAAATAAAAAATGACATCACTGCTGTAAAGAACTCAATAGAAAGCATCAACCTTTTTCCATCCTTTCACCCTCAGTCTGTGTGCATATTTTTTTCTGAGGTGGGTTTCTTGTAGACAGCAGATATATGGGTCTTGTTTTTTTTATCCAATCTGTTACCCTAATGTCTTTTAATTGGGGCATTTAATCCATTTACATTTAACGTTATTATTGATAGGTACTTGTTTGTTGCCACTTTTATTCTATACTCCTGTGTTTCTTCTTCGCTTTCTATTTCTTTTTCCTCTTGTTTTTTTTCTTTTCTTTTCTTTTCTTTTTACAGCAGACCCTTTAGCATTTCTTGCATTGCTGGTTTGGTGGTGATAAATTCCCTTAGCCCTTTTTTGTCTGTGAAGCTTCTGATTTCACCTTCAGTTTTGATTGATAGCCTTGCTGGGTATAGAATTCTTGGATTCAGACCCTTCCTTTGCATGACTTTGTATATTTCACTCCATTCCCTTCTGGCCTAATGAGTTTCTGTTGAGAAATAATTGCTAGTCTGATGGGGTTCCTTTGTATGTAACTTTCTGTCTCTCTCTGGCTGCTTTTAAGATTCTTACTTTGTTGTTGGTGTTTGCCAATTTAATTATAATGTGCCTTGACGTCGGTCTTTTGGGGTTCATTTTGTTTGGGACTCTGTGAGCGTCTTGGATTTGTGTGGGTTTTTCCTTCCCTATATCAGGAAAATTTTCTGTCATTATTTCTTCAAACAGGTTTTCTATTCCTTGCTCAGTTTCCTTTCCTTCTGGTACACCTATTATGTGACTGTTGTTTTGTTTCGTGTTGTCCCAAAGTTCCCTTAGGCTCTCCTCCTGCTTTTTAATTTTTTTTCTAGAAGCTGCTCTACTTGGGTATTTTTTTCCATCTTGTCTTCTAGCTCACTGATGCGGTCCTCTGCTTCTTCTAGTCTACTCTTGATGCTTTCTATTGAGTTCTTTACAGCAGTGATGTCATTTTTCATTTCTTCTTGGTTCTTCTTCATTTCCTCTTGGTTCTTACACATATTGTTGAATTTGTCTTGCATTCTTTTCATCTACCTTATGACCATTTTTCTGAATTCTTTCTCTGACAGGTTGCTTGTCTCCATTCAGTTTACTTCCTTTTCTGGTGATGCCTGCTTTTCTTTCATATGCAGGCTGTTTCTTTGTCTCCCCATGATCACTCTTCTCCGGGTGTCTGGTTATGTAGTTCTCTCTCTCCTGCATTGATTTAAAGGCACAAAATACAACAAAACAAGGTACAACACACAAGGCACTGAACACAAATATATTCATGATATTAATAACCCCAAACAAAGGTGACCACCAGAGAAAGGAAAATTAGAGGACAGGAGAGAAAGGAGAAGAGAAAAAAAAGTAAAAATGAAATTGGGTAAAGGAAAAAAAGTAAGAGAGAAAAGAGGGAGAATAAAAAAGAAGAGGGGAAAAAACTATATATATGGGGAGAAAACTCCAATAGAACAGCCACTAATCCCAACACATGCCAGCACCAAGTACCTGGAGATGAATGCAAACTACAAACAACAACTTTTATCAAGTGAGGAGAGGGAAAACAGAAGCAAAGAACAAAACAAAAAAACATAGAGAAAACAAAACAATCTCACAAACAAGCATAAAAAAATCGATATAATCAACAATGAAGCAAACAACAACAAAAGGACCGAGAGAAAAAAATTTTTTGATAGTGAAGAAAGAGAAGAGAGAGGTGTGTATGGACTTGGAGCAGGGGATTGGCAGGGTGAAATTTTAACAGGTGGTAAAAAGAAGGAATAGGGAAAATCTAAAGCAGGAATAGGGTAAGAGAAATAAGACAACAAAAGGGGAAAAGTGAGGAAGATAGAGATGGCATAAAGGTAAAGTTGAGATAGAGTAAAATGATGCTAAAGGAAAGATGAAAATAGAATGTAGAACACCAATCCCAAAGTAAAATAAAGAGAAAATAAAATGACACTTTTTTTTTAAAAAAAGGTAAAATAGTAGTAGTAATAATACTGATTGAAAATAAAAATGTAATAATTAAAAAGGTAAAATCAAGTGAGTAAAAAAGAAAAAAATTTAGTTTCTTAAGTAAAAGATGAAAAAAAAATGCAGTAGCGAAGGTCTTTCACTTCCTCTACTGTTCTGTTTGGCACGACTGTTTCCTAGTCAGGACAGTATTGAAGTTCCCTGCCTTCCACTGCTCCTCAGTGTTGTAAGCCAGTCCTGATTTTCTTATAATCCTTTATTTGTGTTTACACAAGAGTCAATTTGTGATTCAACCCCTGGGTGGCAGTGTTTCTGGATTGACCTCCGGGTCTATAGGTCCTCTCTAGCTAGTGTTTAGATTTGTTTTCCCTGTGGCACTTAATACCGGTTTGGTGGAGTGGGTTGCCCCAGAGCTGGTTCTCTGATGGTTATTCCCCGCTCTGATCCCCAGGTTCCAGAAAAACAACTTTCCCCTGCAGTCTCTTAGATCACCAATTGGGTGATCCTATGTATTGGGCTTAGTAATCAGAAGCAAGGGTTTCAAGAGGGAAAAAATAAAGACAAAAAAGAGCCAGAGTAAGTGTGCGAACTCCGGGGCTGCGCACAAGTCTGTGCAGTCTTTTTTCCCCCTTGGGTCTAAGCAGCCGGCAACACTTTTAAAATTGTTAGGCTGTCCTTTCCATCCAGATCAAAATGGGTTGCTTTTTAGATTTCCCTTCTGTTAGCAGCTCTGCGGACCCCCTTCCACATTCATGGATCACGCCAGCCCCAACAGCCACGGATTTTTCTAGGTGCAGACTTCCCCAGGTTCTCTAGCTCCCACGTGCGCATTTCTCTTTCCTGTTGGGACCACAGACCTCACCTTATCCCAGGTGAAATCTGACCTTTCCATGAGGGAGTGTAGAGCTCCTCTGAATCCGCCTGCTTGTGCCACTTGGGTACCGGTGGTCTCAGGTTCGCAGCTGTTCGGTGGGTGCCATAGTTGTAGATTCCCTGGGATTTTCATGCTTTTGCTAACATCCACTTTCCCCTTCAAGATGGCGCGGTCTTCATGTCCCGAGCCGGTCGCTCCGGGAGGGAACCCAGCAGCAGTACTGGCTGCCCCGTCAGGGGAGCCCTGTCCAGCAGTCCCTCACAGTCTCCTGTAGTATAGCTGTCCCTCAACTCACCAACAAACACTCCCCGTGCGACCACACACTCTTCCTTTGTTTTCTCACTCACACACTCTTGAAAATGGTTTCTAAAGCTGGTTATTTCTGAAAGTTGTAAGATTTATAAAGAAAGATTTATGAAAGTTATAAAATGTTTGTAAAAAAATATTGAAAAGAAGTTGAAGAAGTGACACAGGCCAGTAAGCCAGAATAAATAGAATAGGAAAATTGAAATATACAGCAATTTGGAGCCATCTAGTAAATTCTATCTTCCCTAAACCAAGGACATTTAAGAATAAATGATTTGCATTTTGCCTCCCTAAGCAGAGAGTAAATAGCTTATATCAATGTATTCATGAAGACTGATAACAGAAATTCATTTAATATCATTTGCTCTCTGCACCAAGGACAAATGAAGTTACAAAATAAACCTTATTTTGGTTAGTCCTTTTCTGAAGCAAAAGTTCTATAAATTATATGTTACTAGAGGCCCAGTGCACAAATTCATGCACCAGTGGGGTCCCTCAGCCTGTCCTGTGGGATTGGGCCAAAACCAGCTCTCCGACATCCCCCAAGGGGTCCCAGATTGTGAGAGGGTGCAGGCCAGGCCGAAGGACCCCACCGGTGCACGATCAGGGCCAGGGAGGGATGTGAGAGGTTGGCCAGCCGGGGAGGGACTGCAGGAGGGCTCCAGGGCATATCCGGCCTGTCTCACTCAGTCCTGATGGGCCAGACCCCATCAGCAAGCTAACCTACTGGTCGGAGAGTCTGCCTCCTGGTGGTCAATGCAGATCATAGCTACTGGTTGACCAGTCAATTGTCTTCCCCCTGGTGGTCAGTGCACGTCATAGTGAGCAGTTGAGCTGCCTTAGCATATCATTAGCATATTATGCTTTGATTGGTTGAATGGCCAACCAGATGACCGAACACTTAGCATATTAGGCTTTTATTATATAGGATATTAATCAGGTATTTTAAAAAAAGATAATCTTAGTTGTGAGAACTGAAGTTTTACTAGCTTATGTTTGTGTTTAATACCCTCTTGTCACTTTGAATGCTATATAATCTTTTGGTAGAATGGGTTTGACAACCTTCCTAGGGTTTAAATTTTAAGAAAAAAAAAAATTTTTCCCTAGAGTTATCTGTAGGTGATTCCAATAGGTCCTGGAATGCCTCAAGATCTTCCTACAATGGAAACTAGGGACCAAATTACTTAAGATACTGGGTATCTCTTCTACTTTAATCTCTCTCAGGTTAGAAGGCCTCCTGACCCAAGGCCCTCTTGATTTTCCAGTTCATCACCATTGACCAGAAGACTATGTTTGTTCTAATCAAGATTTGGAAGGGAAGCAAGTTAGAACCCTCCTGGGAAGGACCCTAACTGTCTTGCTTACCACAGAGACTGCTGTTTGGACTGCCGAGTGAGGTTGGACCCAACACATGACTTAAGGGCGGACACACCTCAACTTGAACAGCCATACCAGGACATATCCCCTTGAAATTGATGCCCAAAACTGTGAGCTGTCTTAATAACCATCATGTACTGAGTTCTATTTGCTTTAGGGGTCTGGCAAATTGCAGGGGCTTACAATGTGGGCTGGGAAAATGTGTACAATCTGGATCATGCATACCCAGTTAAGTTATTGATTATAGATAAGTTAAATGATTTGGATATTCAGCCTTTAGGTCAAAAGATTGGCTAGGACTAGATTTAGGAATAGATGTCACAGGACAAGAGTCCCTAGGCCAGTGGTCGGCAAACTCATTAGTCAACAGAGCCAAATATCAACAGTACAATGATTGAAATTTCTTTTGAGAGCCGAAAACCGACTTCTGCGCAAGGGCCATGAAGTTTCAATCGCACTGTACGTGCACGCCCGCAAGTGGTATTTTGTGGAAGAGCCACACTCAAGGGGCCCAAGAGCCGCATGTGGCTCGCGAGTCGCAGTTTGCCGACCACTGCCCTAGGCCACTGCCATTACCATGCAAATAGAAGTAGGATATAAGGGAACAAATGCCTGTGTGGAATGGATGAAATATTCTGTACTCGCCCTAAATAAAAGTGACTGTTATGCTTGTGCGGCAGGAAGGCTAGAAGCCCAAGTGGTCCCATTCCCATTCGGTTGGACCTCAGACAGTAACGGGATGGAATGTGTGCTTGTCCTGTATCAGGAGGAAACTGCCTGGGGAAATGCTTTCTGTAAGACTCTCTCCCTGTTGTCCCCATCCAACAGAGGTAAAGAGCAAGGACCAGCCCCCCCCCCAAAACAACAACAACAACAACAATAAAAAATGATTCAGCCCTGTCCTCCAACGTAAACTATACCTCCTGCCTCTCAAGGGGTGGGGGGAACGGTGCTCGGAGTTTATGAGAAATTTATCGGGATGCGTAAATGGTCAAATATCCTTAGAAGCCAATTATGCTGCACTGTCGATCCCCGTGCTGATGCCTGGTGGTGTTATGGGGGACCCTTACTTGTGGCCTTGCTCAGCAAATGCATGGGAACTTGTGCTCTGATATAATTGGCTATCCCTTTCACTTTGGCATATCGTAAACCTTTTTCAATGGACAGACTAGGAAAAGGAGAGAGTCCAGGGGGCTCCTTTGATCCCCATATTCACACAAATCCCATTGGGTTCCAGGAGGAGCGCCAAAGGAGTTTAAAGCTAGAAATCATATTGCCGCAGGATTTGAATCTGTCCCATTCTGGTGGCCCACTGTAAACAACTTTGTGGTTGGATTAATTATATTTACTACTAGAGGCGCCGTGCACGAATTCGCATTCCCTCACCAGCTCCTTTTGTGCCAAACTACCTGTGGGGCAACAAGCAACCCTTCCCCAGCTTCCGGAAACCCTCAGTGGGGTGGGCAATTCCCCTCCCGCAATTCCCCTCCCGCCCTGCCTTCCACCTCCTTTCTTCTCTGCTCAGGCCCCGCCCTCTTTCCAGCCCACAACTTCCGTTTGTCTGGTTGCCTGGGAAACCGCTTATTTCCGGCCGCGCAGCAGCCGTGGGCCGCGGAGATGGCTGAGGAGAGACGCCCCACGGTGAGCACAGGTTCCGTTTTGGGTCGGGGCCGCCGGGCGAGACCGGATGGGGCAGGGCCCTACGGCCCGGCGGAGCCTAGCGGCGAGACCGGCCCCTGCCGCGGCGGCGCAGCTGCCCCTGGACTGCCGGGGAGCCGGGCGAGCGGCTCGCGGTGGCGGGAGCCGGGGCCAGCTCCCGGGAAGGGGTTGGCCTGGAGCAGGGCTGAATGCTTTGCCGCATTTAGCTTACGGTTCTCTTGGGGTCCCCTGGACGGAAAGGGGGGTTTTCATTACCAAGTGGCTCTTTTAGCCCGTTTCTCCCGTCTCTTTGGGTTTGGAAGGCTGCTGACCGTGCAGAGGCAGGCAGCTCTTTTTAAGGCCCGGGGTGGGAACCGACGGTGACGGCCGGAGCGTGGCGTGGGCCGCGGCGCGGGGCCGGGCCTCGGCCTGATCGGATGCAGGGTAGGCCTAGGGCTGAACCACACCGCAGTGCCACTGCGGAGTGGCCCGTGGATTCGGGGTGACCCAGTAGTAATTTTTGAGGCGTGTATTCATAATTGGATGTAAAGTTACAAGTGTGAAACTTTGCTTTCCTTATTTTAGTATTGGGTTTCAGAGCTTGTTTTGAGCATTTGTTAGAATGACTTTAGTTATTTACTCGGAGTTTATTGCCCTTTGAAAAACACCCCGGAAAACAAAGACAAATGTTGGCTCTTACAGAGCAGGCCAATATTAATCATGTTAGAGGGGTCGTTTGTTTTCTATTTTCTTTATATTAGCGGAGAAACTAAAGTATTTTAGTGTAATCAGAAAACTCTGAGTACAGAGCAGGAGGCTCTATGCAAAGAGTTTTGTAAGCTACGAATTAAAAAAAAAAGCATAATTAGTGTTACTAGGTTTTCAACCTTGGAAACATACCAAAGAAAATACTTCACCTACATAATCTTAAATGTAAAGCATAATGTACGTTATTCTCACTACAAATATTCTTTAGTGTTCATTGTAGGTATAGATAAGTGTTCACGGATAGTCTGTGAACTTGATTTCTGTGAAGACAGAATACACCTGTGATTTTGAGTCTCTAATAGTGTTTTAAAGGGAATGGCTTTTAAATATATACATATAAATATATATTGTGTTTTATTATATATATATACATACATATAATAGTGTTTTAAAGGGAATGGCTTTTAAATATATATATATATATATATATATATATATATATATATATATATACACATATATATATATATATATATATATATATATATACACATATATATATATTATATATTTTTTTTTTTTTTTTTTTTTTTTGATTTCAGAGAGGAAGAGAGAGGGAGAGAGAGTTAGGAACATTAATGATGAGAGAGACACAGTGATTGGCTGCCTCCTGCATGCCCCAAACTGGGGATTGAGCCCGCAACCCGGGCATATGCCCTGATAGTGAAGCATAGTAACCTCCATCTTGTATAAAAAACTGCTGTTTGAAATTCTCTGCTATTGTTAGATAGTCCCTAGTCCTGTAAACTCTGTCATTGTAAACTCTGTCACTTTAAGACAGTCTCTTATTCTATAAAATGACTTTGCTTTTAGTTCAAATAATAGAAAAAGATAAACTTAACTGCCTGACCTTGCAAGCTAGCCATCCAATGTAATAGACTAATATAGACTAATACTAATAATAATGCCCATATTCTTATGCCAAGTACTAACTCATTATGTATTCAAGGTTACAACTGTCTGTAACAATAACTCACACAGAGCTCTTTGTAATATCTGCAAACAAAGAGGCTCGAAAAGTATAAATACGGAAACTTCCTGTATGTGTTGCTCAGAGATTTGGAAGAGACACCTCCCTCTGGGCTGCACACAATAAATGACTCCTAATTGGCTAATTAAGGCGTCTCGTATCTCATTCACTGATTTACCATACAACCACAGTGACCTCCTGGTTCATAGGTGAACGCTCAACCACTGAGCCAAGTTGACAGGGCAGGGAATGGCTTTTTTGTTTTGATATGACTTTAGCACTTGAACCTGAAGTTTAATTATTTTCATTATTGTCAAATTTATTGCCAGCAGTGTTATATTTATAGTAGCTATGTTTTCAAGTTACTACTGCAGGAAAATTTGAGTTTCTTCCTTTTTGGAAATGATCGTGCATCTTGTAATAAAATGACATGATAATCCTACTCCTAGACCTGTATCCTATCGAAATAGAAGCCAAAGCATATAGTACAAGTGTGATTATTGCAGTACTATTTACAGTTGAAAAAAGCTGGAAACAGTGAATGTCCATTGGTTTGGTAATGGGTGACTTTTGATATTTCCATATGTAAGAAGATTATACAACCATTAAAAAGAATGTTAGAACTATATATGTTGACTTGGGGGGATTTTCATAGTATATATTTAAGTAAGAGCTAGATGTGAAGTGAGGTATATTATGTGATCTTAATTTCGTGACACAAAGAAAAAAACATAGATCTGTGGATGCGGATATATATATATATATGTGTGTATATATGTGTATATATATGTGTGTGTGTGTGTATATATATATATACACACATATATATGTATGTGTGTGTATGTATATATCCTATCTAATAATAGACAAATATGCAAATTGACCACACCTCCGACACACCCATAAGCCATGCCCACAAGCCACGCCCACCATCCAATCAGAGCAAGTATGCAAATTAACCCAAACCAAGATGGCTACGGCCACAGAGAGCAAGGTTTCCTAGGTAACAGAGGAAGCCAAGCTTTCTGCCTGCCCTTGCCAGGCCTAAGCCTCCACTCAAGCTACAAAGTTTCAATTATAGAAGGTAAACAAATTCAAACAAATGGCGGCAGAATGGAGCTTGAGAGAGCAGGCCAGGGTTGCCGCCAGCAACAGGGGAAGGAAAGCTTTCCGCACACCCTGGCCGGGCCCACCCGCTTAAGGCAACAAAGTTTCAATTATAACCCCAACACAAATGGCTGCTGGCCTCCGAGGGAGCCCCAGGCTTGGCTCCGTTCTAGGCTACAAAGTTTCAGTTGTAGAAGGAAAATAAATTTCAGATACCAGGGCCTCTGCTTGGGTTGCCAGGGGGCGTGGCCTGCCTGCAAACCACCACAGGCCCTTCGCTCAGGCCACCCTATTCCCCAAGGGAACCCCCACCTGATCCGGGACGCCCTTCAGGGCAAACCAGCTGGCCCCCACCCCTGTACCAGGCCTCTATCTTATCTAATAAAAGAGTAATATGCAGATTGATCATCACTGCAACACACAATATAGCTGCCCCCATGTGGTCAAAGATCCTGCCCCCATGTGGACACAAGATGGCCACCACAAGATGGCCAGCAGGAGAGGGCAGTTGGGAGGCACCCGACCTGCAAGGGAGGGCAGTTGAGAAGGACCAGGCCTGCAAGGGAGGGCAGTTGGAGGTGATCAACCCTGCAGGAGAGGGCAGTTAGGGGTAACCAGGCTGGCAGAGGAGGGAAATTGGGGGCAGACAGGCTGGCAGCAGAGTGGTTAGGGGGTGATCAGGCTGGCAGGCAGAAGCGGTTAGGGGCAATCAGGAAGGCAGGCAGGCAAGCGGTTGGGAGCCAGCAATCCTGGATTGTGAGAGGGATGTCCGACTGCCCGTTTAGGCCGGGATCGGGCCTAAACGGGCAGTCGGACATCCCTCGAGGGGTCCCAGGTTGGAGAGGGTACAGGCTGGGCTGAGGGACAAGCCCCCTCTGTGCATGAATTTCGTGCACCGGGCCTCTAGTATATATATATACATATATATATATATATATGGAGAAGACAAAAGACTTAAAACTCATAGAGAGAACTTTGAACAAATGTATAAGTAAAAGTCTATGATTGAAGGCCTTGAGGCCAGAGATATCCCAGCAAAATGGAATGAAACTAGCCCAATGTGGGGCACACAGGAATTCTGGTTTGCTACCCAAGTTATTTATTATTATTATTTTAAATATATTTTATTGATTTCAGAGAGGAAGGGAGAGTGAGAGAGAGAGAGAAACATCAGTGATGAGAGAGAATCACTGATCGTCTGCCTCCTGCATACCCCACACTGGGGATTGAGCTCGCAACCTGGGCATATGCCCTTGACTGGAATCAAACCTGGGACCCTTCAGTCCGCAAGCTGACACTCTATCCACTGAGCCAAACCTGCTAGGGCTACCCAAGTTATTTAGATTAATAGTTCCTTATGGAGGAAAAGTGGGGACTGATATTTATATTTTATTTAAGAATAAAATGGTTTAGAGATCTTTTTAAAAATACTGAGCAAATAGCTCTGGTTTCTATGATTTATACTTATAACATTTTTGTAATTCCCATTTTTGTTTTTTTTAATTTTTCAAATATATTTTTATTGATTTCAGAGAGGAAGTTGGGGTGGGAGAGAGAGAGAGAGAAAGAGAAAGAAACATCAATGATGAATGAGAATCATTGATTGGCTGCTTCCTGCACCCCCCCTCCCCCACCGGGATCAAGCCCACAACCTAGCCATTTGCCCTTATGGGGAATCAAACTGTGACCTTCTGCTTCATAGATCAATGCTCAACCACTGATCAACACTGGCCGGGCTAATTCCCGTTATTTAATGTCTTCGTATAAACAACTTTAATTCCAGTAAAGTTTAAACCTTTTAGAACATAAAACAAAATCTACTGCTCTAGTTGATTTGGTTCAGATAGAGTACCTACCACATACCAAGCATTACATAAATATTTGTTAGATGCACAAATGATAACAGAACTACATAAAAATGAAGAAGGAACCAAAAAAAAAAATTATTCTTCATACATCCCAGCTATAAATGAAATCAGGTGGGTTAATAGAATTCTTTCCATCTCAGTATGTTTTGGGAAGTCTTTTGAGAGAAACATAAAAATATACATAATTTACTTTAATTCTACTTCATGTAGGAAGTAGAGTTGCTGACTTATGAAGATGCTTTTTGAACCTTTAAGAATCCTTACTTAATATGTTCCCCAAAGTGAAAAGAAAATCCCAGATCAAAAACAATAGAGGTGCCTGACTGGCATGGCTTAGTGGTTGAGCATTGACCTATGAGCCAGGAGGTCACGGTTCAATTCCAAAACAGGGTATATGCCTGGGTTGTGGGCTTGATCCCTGGTGTGGGGTGTGCAGGAGGCAGCCAATCAATGATTCTCCCTCATCATTGATGTTTCTATCTCTCCCTATTCCTTCCTTTCTGAAATCAATAAAAAATATATTAAAACAACACAAAACAATGGAGGTTTTTTTTTAGCACTTTAAAACCAACTTTGTTGAGGTATAAGTATATATACTGTAAAATTTACCCATTTTAAATATATAGTTTGATTAATTTTAGTAACTATATAGTTTGCCAACTATCATAACTTATGTCCATCATTCCAAACAATTCCCTTGTGTCCATTTGCAGCCAATCCCTACTTGTAATCTGTGGAGAGCGGCTACAGTGTTTGGACAGGTTCAAGTCTTGGACTAATGAGAGATGGTCCTCTCATGGCAAAGCCACATGCAAGTCCTAGCTTGGGGGACAAAGCCCTCCCAGCACAATTATAGCCAAAGGCTATAGTTGTAAGCTTGACCTGATGGTCCGAACCTGTTGTCCCATGTGGCTAAATGATATAGGCTGCGGGAGGTGCAGCAAGTAAACAAAGCTTGATCAGGTACATGTAATTGAGTAGATTCGAAACCCGCGAGAACATTGTAAACATCTTGACCACGCCCTTACTTTGCCTTGTGGAATCTGGCTATAAAATAAAGACTCGGCTTGCAGGCTGTGGCGCTGTCTCTCCATCAGAGAAGCAGCGTCCCACCTAGCCCCAGCTTTATTTTCTTGTCTGTCTTTTCCATCCTTCACCGCCCCCTCTCAGGTTCACCCACAGCTGTGCCGGCACGGCACAGTAATCACAACCCACTGTTGATCTGCATTCTGTCTCCATAGTTTTGCCATTTCTAGCAGTTTCATATAGTGGAATTATACAATATGTAGTCATATGTGTCTGACTATTTATTATCTTAAAAAATATTTTTATTTAACTCACTAGAGGCCTGGTGCATGAAATTTGTGCATAGGGGGTGTGTGTCCCTCTCCAATCTGGGACCCCTCAAGGGATGTCTGACTGCCCGTTTAGGCCTGATCCCTCTTACAGTCCAGGACTGCTGGCTCCCAACCACTCGCCTGCCTGCCTGCCTGCCTGATTGCCCCTAACCGCTTCTGCCTGCCAGCCTGATCACCCCCTAACCACTCCTTTGCTAGCCTGGTTGTCCCTACCTGCCCTCCCCTGCTGGCCCAATTGCCCCTAACTGCCCTTCCCTGCCAGCCTGGTCACCCCTAACTGCCCTCCCATGCCAGCCTGGTTCCCCCAACTGCCCTCCCTTGCCAGCCTGGTCACCCCCAACTGCACTCCCCTGCTGGCCTGGGTCCCCCCCAATTGTCCTCCCTTGCAGGCCTGGTCCCCCCCAACTGCCTTCCCTTGCCAGCCTGGTCCCCCCTAACTGCCCTCCCCTGCAGGCCTGGGTCCCCCCCCAACTGTCCTCCCCTGTTGGCCCGGTCACCCCTAACTGCCCTCCCCTGTTGGCCCTGTCACCCCAACTGCCCTCCCCTCAGGCCTGGTCACCCCCAAACTGCCCTCCCCTGCAGGCCTGGATCCCCCCCCAACTGTCCTCCCCTGCAGGCCTGGGTTCCCCCAACTGCCCTCCCCTGCAGGCCTGGTCCCCCCAACTGCCCTCCCCTGCAGGCCTGAGTCCCCCCCAACTGCCCTCCCCTGCAGGCCTGCCCCCCCCCCCAACTGCCATCCCCTGCAGGCCTCGTCCCTCCCAACTGCCCTCCCCTGCAGGCCTGGTCCCCCAAACTGCCCTCCCCTGCAGGCCTGCCCCCCCTCCCAACTGCCATCCCTTGCAGGCCTGGTCCCTCCCAACTGCCCTCCCCTGCTGGCCTGATCGCCAACAACTGCCCTCCCCTGATGGTCATCTTGTGGCAGCCATCTTGTGTCCACATGGGGGCAGCCATCTTGTGTGTTGGAGTGACGGTCAATTTGCATATTACCTCTTTATTATGTAGGATTATATAGGATGGTTATTTTGATTTTAATATGTATTTCCCTAATGGATAATGATACCTGTTAGCATCACCAAAGAAGGAACATATCGAGTAGGAACAAATGAAGATGAGGAATAGGAATGTTAATGGTCCTATGAAGGGTAGTAGCCAGGTATACCAATTTATATTCTTTAGCCAGTAGTCCCATGATTGATGTTCCTAATCTTTGCATGATATTGATTGATATTCTCTAATCTTTGTGGCCCTTTCTGTTAATTTTTGGGTGGCATCCCTGACTAGGTGAGGCAGTAATAGAAAATGCTTTGGCTGGACCTCTGTGGAAAGGCCAAGTGTGTTAAGATTACGGAGGAGACATCCCAGAGGGGTGGTTTGTTTGTTTTTTTTTTTTTTGGAGGGACAGAAAAAGAATTCTCCATGGTGTAAATTAGGAAGAGGAGGTAAGCAACAAAGGGATACCTTGGAAGCTAGACTAGAGGGAACATCCCCACTGTCTACTTAGGCTCTGGAGGAAGGAGGACAGTCTGATCGGCATGGTGGGCATCCCTCTGCCTTCCCTCTGAGATTTGATGGTCTGTTCCATGCTTCTTTGTCTCTGGATCTATTTTTGTTCATCAGTTTATGTTCATTATATTCCACAAATGAGTGGGATATGTACATATTCAACTTCATTACTTATGGGAAACTTGAAGGTGGTTATAATAATTTATGCTTCTTCCACTAGTTCCTGTTGCTTACATACTTGATATTGTTACAACTTTTGCTTTTCTCATTATGGTGGATATGAATGTTTATGTGATATTATTTATATTTCCCGGATTTTTAGTGAGGTAGAGCATCATGAGTTGTCTCTTTTCTTTTTCTGTGCAATACCTAGTTCATATATTTTGATTATTTTTCTACTTTGCTATTTGTGTTTCATATTTTTAGTTATTTCTAGTTTCTGGCTGTTAATCCTTTGTGTTTTTTTTTGGTTGTGTTTTGTATTGCAAACATCATCTCTTAGTTTTCTGTCTTTACTTCCTTTTTGGAACAGAAGTTACTAATTTTAATGTAGTTGAATATTTAGATAATTTTATTTTTGAAGTTCATTTTTCAATCCCTGTTGATATACATTATTATATTAACTTTAGGTCTACAACATAGTGATTAGACATTTACATACCTTACAAAGTGATCACCGTGATAAGCCTAGTACACATCTGACACCATACATAGTTACTACAACGTTATTGACTATATCTGTGCTGTACTTTACATCTCCGTGACTGTTTTTGTAACTGGCAACTTGTACTTCATTCCTTTCACCTTTTCCACCTATCTCCCAAACTCCCACCCATCTGGTGACCATTAATTGTTCTATGTATCTATGTTTGTTTCTGCTTTGCTTATTCCTTTATTTTGTTGTTTAGATTCCACATGTAAGTGAAATCATATGGTATTTGTCTTTCTCTGTCTGACTTATGGTGCTGAATTGAACATAAGGGTGCATATATTTTTTCAATTAGTGTTTTAGATTTCTTTGAATAAATACCCAGAGGTGGAATTGCTGGGTCATATGGTGTGGGTTCTTCAGCCATGACCAGCATGGCTAGAGAGCGAACGAGTCCTGAGTAGGGGCGACTGGGGATTGAGAAAAAGAAAGAGACAGACACAGAAACAGTAAGTAAAGCTGGGACCAGGTGGGACACTGTTCTCGGATGGAGAGACCGTTACCCAGAGCTAGTGCAGCGCGTTCATTATATACAGCATGATACCAGGGAGTTTTACTAGGGTTTAAGACAAAGGAAATTATGTGAAATCATGCTTAAAGATTAAGCTGCATTCTTCATTCTTGTGGCTTCTCGTAATTGTCAGGCCTGGAGCCCGGATAATTGTGTCTGCCCCGGTGCCTGGCTGAACTTAGATAATGACACCCACCCTCTGGCATCTGAGCGATAGGTCAGGACTGACAAAATTTCTGCCTTTGGCAAGGTATGTTTCCAGGACATGGCTTTGCCGACACCACTGGACATAGCTGACGACCTTTGCTCAGGTGCACTCCCAGGCGCTCTCTACAATATGGTAGTTTTATTTTTAATTTGTTGAGGAACCTTCATACTGTTTTCCATGGTAGCTATACCAGTGTACAACCCCAGCAACAGTGCATGAGGTTTCCCTTTTCTCCACATCCTTGCCAACACTCGTTGCTTGTTGATTTATTGATGATAACCATTCTGACAGGTATGAGGTGATATATCATTGTGGTTTTAATTTGCATTTCTCTGGTGATTAGTGACATTGAGAATCTTTTGTTTGTTTGTTTTGTTAATCCTCACACAAGGTTATTTTTCCATTGATTTCTAGAGAGAGGGGAAGGTCAGGGAAGAGGCAGAGCAAAATTGATGTGAGAGAGACACATTGATTGGTTGCTTGCCGCACATCCCCTATCAGAGCTGGGGATTGAGCCTGCAACCGAGGTATATGCCCTTGACCGGAATAGAACCTGGGGCCCTTCAGTCCTCAGGCCAACACTCTATCCACTTAGCCAAACTGGATAGGGTGCATCTTTTCTTTTTCATAAATGTTTTTTATTGACTTTTAGAGAGGAAAAAGGAGGGAGGGAGAGAGAGAGAAACATCTATGCAAGAATGAAACATTGATTGGCTGCCTCCTGCAAGCCCCCCAGTAGGGGCTGGAAAGGTGGGGATTGAGTCCACAACCCAGGGATGGACCCTGAATGGGAATTGAACCAGCAACCCCTTGGTGTATAGGATGATGCTTAACCAACAGTCAGATAGACGAGGGCAAACATCTATATCCTACCTAATAAAAGGGAAGTATGCAAATAACTATCACTCCGCTACGCCCACGATTGGGCTGGCAGGAGGTTGGGGGCGGGACTTGGGGTGGCCGATTGGGCTGGCGGGAGGAACGGGGGGGCGGGGACTCATGAGTCCCCGCCCCCCATTCCTCCCACGGGCCCCAACGGCCGGCGCTGCGGGAGGACCGATGGGGCCGGTGGAAGGCGCCGGTGGCGGAACTCGGGGTGACCGATTGCGTGGCTGCTGGCACCAGTTTTCCGCCAGCACCAGTTTTCCTCTGGCCACCCGCCAATCGGAGTGCCTCTCGCCAGCGCGATTGGCCATCCTGAGTTCCAAACTCGGGGTGGCTGATCACGCTGGCGGGAGGCGCTCCGATTGAACTTGGGGTGGCCGATCACGCTGGCGGGAGGTGCTCCGATCGGCGGGTGGCCAGAGGAAAACTGGTGCTGGCGGAAAACTGGTGCCAGCAGCCAGGTGAAGGAAGGTCTATTGCACGAAAAGTCGTGCAACGGGCGTCTAGTCCTACCTAATAATACACAAATATGCAAATTGACCATACCTCCGAACACACAAGCCATGCCCACAAGCCACGCCCACCATCCAATCAGAGCAAGTATGCAAATTAACCCAAACCAAGATGGATACAGCCACAGAGAGCAAGGTTTCCTAGGTAACAGAGGAAGCCAAGCTTTCCGGGTGCCCTTGCCAGGCCTAAGCCTCCACTCAAGCTACAGTTTCAATTATAGAAGGTAAACAAATTCAAACAAATGGCGGCAGAATGGAGCTTGAGAGAGCAGGCCAGGGTTGCCGCCGGCAACAGGGGAAGCAAAGCTTTCCGCACACCCTGGCCGGGCCCACCCTATTAAGGCAACAAAGTTTCAATTATAACCCCAACAGAAATGGCTGCTGGCCTCCGAAGGAGCCCCAGGCTTGGCTCCGCTCCAGGCTACAAAGTTTCAACTGTAGAAGGAAAATAAATTTCAGATACCAGGGCCTCTGCTTGGGTTGCCAGGGGGCGTGGCCTGCCTGCAAACCACCACAGGCCCTTCGCTCAGGCCACCCCATGCCCCAAGGTAACCCCCACCTGATCCGGGACACCCTTCAGGGCAAACCAGCTGGCCCCCACCCCTGTACCAGGCCTCTATCCTATCTAATAAAAGAGTAATATACAGATTGATCATCACTGCAACACACAATATAGCTGCCCCCTTGTGGTCAAAAATCCTGCCCCCATGTGGACACAAGATGGCCACCACAAGATGGCCAGCAGGAGAGGGCAGTTGGGAGGCACCCGACCTGCAAGGGAGGGCAGTTGAGAAGGACCAGGCCTGCAAGGGAGGGCAGTTGGAGGTGATCAACCCTGCAGGAGAGGGCAGTTAGGGGTGACCAGGCCGGCAGAGGAGGGAAGTTGGGATCAAACAGGCTGGCAGCAGAGTGGTTAGGGGGTGATCAGGCTGGCAGGCAGAAGTGGTTAGGGGCAATCAGGAAGGCAGGCAGGCAAGCGGTTGGGAGCCAGCAATCCTGGATTGTGAGAGGGATGTCCGACTGCCCGTTTAGGCCCGATCCCCGGGATCGGGCCTAAACGGGCAGTCGGACATCCCTCGAGGGGTCCCAGGTTGGAGAGGGTACAGGCTGGGCTGAGAGACAAGCCCCCTTCGTGGACGAATTTTGAGCACCGGGCCTCTAGTATATATATAAAAGCCTAAGCAACCGTTACGCCCAGTTGACCAAATGACTGGTTGACCAATCACTATGATGTGCACTGACCACCAGGGGCAGAAGCTCAATGCAGGAGTTGCCCCGTGGTGGACAATGTGCTCCCACAGCCAGCCTCCTGCAGCTGGCCAACCTCCCGCAGTCCCTCCTCCAGTCTAGCCAAACCTGATCAGCCCTGATCGGGACTGGGTGAGATGGCTCCAATCGGCCCCAATCGCCACAGGCCAGGCCGAGGGACCCCACCGATGCACGAATTTGTGCACCGGGCCTCTAGTCTTTTCATATGTCTATTGGCCATATATGTCCTCTCTGGAGAAGTGTGCATTCAGGTACTCTGCCCATTTTTTTTTTTTTTGGTTTTCTTTTTTTTTCCCCCCCCCATTTTTTTTTATTAAGGTATTATGTGTATACATATCTCCCCCATTGCCCTCCTCCACCCCACTCCCATACATGCCCTCACCCCCCAGAATTTTGCGTCCATTGGTTATGCTTATATGCTTGCATACAAGTCCTTCGGTTTATCTCTTATCTCCCCCACCTCTCCTTAACCTTCCCGCTGTAATTTGACAGTCTGTTTGATGCTTTACTGTCTCTGTATCTATCTTTTTGTTCATCAGTTTATAATATTCTTTATTATCCATAAATGAGTGAGATCATGTGGTATTTTTCTTTCATTGACTGGCTTATTTCACTCAGCATAATGTTCTCCAATTCCATCCAGGTTGCTGCAAATGGTAAGAATTCCTTCTTTTTTATGGCAGCTTAGTATTCCATTGTGTAGATGTACCATAGTTTTCTGATCCAGTCATCTGCTGACGGGCACCTAAGCTGTTTCCAAATCTTAGCTATTGTAAATTGTGCTGCTATGAACTCAGGGGTGCATATATCCTTTCTGATTGGTGTTTCTAGTTTCTTAGGATATATTCCTAGAAGTGGGATTACTGGATCAAATGGGAGTTCCATTTTCAGTTTTTTGAGGAAACTCCATACTGTTCTCCACAGTGGCTGCACCATTCTGCATTCCCACCAGCAGTGCACGAGTGTTCCTTTTTCTCCGCATCCTCGCCAATACTTGTCATTTGTTGATTTGTTGACGATAGCCGATCTGACAGGTGTGAGATGGTACCACATTGTTTTTGATTTGCATCTCTCAGATAATTAGTGACTTTGAGCATATTTTCATGTGTCTCTTGGCCTTCCTTCTGTCTTCTTTTGAAAAGATTCTATTTAGGTCTGTTGCCCATATTTTTATTGGATCATTTATCTTCCTTTTATTAAGTTGCATAAGCTACCTGTAGATGTTGGAGATTAAACCTTTATCAGTGATAGCATTTGCAAATATGTTCTCCCATAGAGTGGGCTTTCTTGTTGTTTTGTTGATGGTTTCTTTTGCTGTAAAAAAGCTTTTTATTTTGATGTAGTCCCATTTGTTTATTTTCTCTTTAGCTTCCATTGCCCTAGGGGAAGTGTCAGTGAAGAAGTTCTTTCGGCATATGTCTGAGATTTTGCTGCCTGTGGATTCCTCTAGTATTTTTATGGTTTCCCGTCTTATGTTTAAGTCCTTTATCCATTTTGAGTTTATTTTTGTGTATGGTGTAAGTTGGTGATCTAGTTTCATTTTTTTGCATGTATCCAGTTTTCCCAACACCACTTATTGAAGAGACTGTCTTGACTCCATTGTATGTTCATACCTCCTTTGTCAAATATTAATTGAGCATAGTGGTTTGGTTGATATCTGAATTCTCTATTTTGTTCCATTGATCTATATGTCTGTTCTTGTGCCAGTAGCATACTGTTTTGAGTACAGTGGCTTTGTAATACAGCTTGAAATCTGGTATTGAGATCCCTCCTACTTTATTCTTCTTTCTCAGGATTTCTGTGGGTATTCGGGGTCTTTTTTATTCCAGATGAATTTTTGGAGAGTTTTTCCTAAATCTGTGAAATATGCTGTTGGTATTTTAATGGGGAGTGCACTGAATTTGTAGATTGCTTTGGGTAGTATGGACATTTTAATGATGTTGATTCTACCAATCCATGAACATGGTATGTTCTTCCATCTGTTTACGTCTTCCTCTATCTCTTTTTCCAGTGTATTGTAGTTTTCCGTGTATAGGTCTTTTACCTCCTTAGTTAAGTTTATTCCTAGGTATCTTAATTTTTTTGGTGCGATGGTAAATGGGATTGCTTTTTTAGTCTCTTTTTCTGTAAGTTCACTATTGGTCTGTAGAAAGGCCATAGATTTCTTGGCGTTAATTTTGTATCCTGCTACATTGTCGAATTCATTTATTAAGTTGAGTAGTTTTTTGATGGAGTCTTTCGGGTATTTTATGTACAATAGCATGTCATCTGCAAATAAGGACAGCTTTACTTCTTTTCCAATTTGGATGCCTTTTATTTCTTCTTCTTGTCTAATTGCAATGGCTAATACTTCCAGTACTATGTCAAACAGGAGTGGTGAGAGTGGGCATCCCTGACTTGTTCCTGTTCTTAGGGGAAATGGTTTTAGTTTATGTCCATTGAGTATGATATTTGCTGTGGGTTTATCATATATAGCTTTTATTATGTTGATGTATGATCCTTCTATTCCCACCTTGTTGAGAGTTTTTATCAAGAAAGAGTGTTGGATTTTGTCAAATGCTTTTCTGCATCAATTGATATGACTTTGTGATTTTTATCTCTCAATTTGTTTATGTGATGTATTACGTTTATTGATTTGCGGATATTGTACTATCCTTGCATCCCTGGGATAAATCCTGCTTGGTCATGGTGTATGATCTGTCTGATGTACTGCCGGATCTGATTTGCTAGAATTTTGTTGAGGATTTTGGCATCTATGTTCATGAGGGATATTGGTCTGTAATTCACTTTCATTGTGTTGTCTTTATCTGGTTTTGGTATTAGGGTGATCCTGGCTTCAAAGAAGGAGCTTGGAAGTGTTCCTTCCTCTTGAATTATTGGGAATAGTCTGAGGAGGATAGGTTTTAGTTCTTCCTTGAATGTTTGATAAAACTCTCCTATGAAGCCGTCTGGCCCCGGGCTTTTGTTTGCCGGAAGCTTTTTGATGACTGCTTCAATTTCTTCCATAGTTACTGGCCTGTTCATCTGTTTAGATTCTTCTTGATTGAGTTTTGGAAGGTTATATTTTTCTAGGAATATGTCCATTTCCTCCAGGTTGTCCAGTTTGTTGGAATAGAGTTGTTCGTAGTATTTTGTAACAATCCTTTGTATTTCGGCGGGGTCTGTTGTTATTTCACCTCTTTCATTTCTGATTTTGTTTATTTGGGTCCTCTCTCTTTGCTTCTTGGTGAGCCTGGCTAGAGGTTCATCAATCTTGTTTATCCTTTCAAAGAACCAGCTCTTGGTTTTGTTGATCCTTTGTATTGTTTCTTTGGTCTCTATGTCATTTATCTCCGCTCTGATCTTTATTGTTTCCTTCCTTCTGCTTACACTGGGCTTTTCTTGTTGCTCTTTTTCTAACTCTTTGAGTTGTATGGTTAGGTAATTTATTACCATTGTTTCTTGTTTTTTGCAGTAGGCTTGTGGAGCTATGAACTTCCCTCTCAAGACTGCTTTCGCTGTGTCCCATAGATTTTGGATTGTTGTGTTTTCATTGTCATTTGTTGCCATGATGTTTTTTATTTCTTCCTTGATGTCTTTGGTAACCCAGTCATTGTTTAATAGCATGCTGTTTAGTTTGCATTTGTTTGATTTTTTTTGGATTGTTTTTATTGTAGTTGATTTCTAGTTTTATGCCACTGATCTGCGTAGATGCTTGATATGATTTCTCTCTGCTTGAATTTGAAGAGACTTTGCCTATGTCCTTACATATGGTCTATCTTTGAAAATGACCCATGTGCACTTGAGAAGAATGGGTATTCTGTGGCTTTGGGGTGAAATGTTCTGAAGATGTCGATTAATTCCATCTGGTCTAGTGAGTCATTTAGGATTGATGTTTCTTTGCTGATTTTTGTTTAGAGGATTTGTCCAATGGTGATAGTGGGTATTAAAGTCTCCTCCTATGATTGTACTGCTGTCAATCTCTTCTTTGATATCCACCAGGAGTTTTTTTTTTATGTATTTGGGTGCTCCTGTATTGGGTGCGTATATGTTTACCAGAGTTATTTCTTTTTGTTGGATTGCTCCCTTTAGTATTATGAAGTGGCCTTCCTTATCTTTTGTTAAGTCCTTCAGTTTGAGATCTAATTTGTCAGATATAAGTATTGCTACCCCAGCTTTTTTTTCGTTTCCATTCGCCTGGAAAACCTTTTTCAATCCCTTCATTCTGTCTGTGTGCGTCTTTTTTTCTGAGGTGGGTTTCTTGTACATAGCAGATATATGGGTTTTGTTTTCTTATCCAATCCGTTACCCTATGTCTTTTGATTGGGGCATTCAATCCATTTACATTTAAAGTTATTATTGATAGGTACTTATTCGTCGCCATTTTTATTCTATACCCCTGTGTTCCTTCTTCGCTTCCTATTTCTTTTTTTTTACAGCAGACCCTTTAGCATTTCTTGCATTGCTGGTTTGGTGGTGATAAATTCCCTTAGCCCTTTTTTGTCTGTGAAGCTTCTGATTTCACCTTCAATTTTGATTGATAGCTTTGCTGGGTACAGTATTCTTGGATTGAGACCCTTCCTTTGCATGACTTTGTATATTTCACTCCATTCCCTTCTGGCCTAATGAGTTTCTGTTGAGAAATAATTGCTAGTCTGATGGGGGTTCCTTTGTATGTAACTTTCTATCTCTCTCTGGCTGCTTTTAAGATTCTTACTTTGTTGTTGGTGTTTGCCAATTTAATTATAATGTGCCCTGATGTCGGTCTTTGGGGTTCATTTTGCTTGGGACTCTGTGATCTTCTGGGATTTGTGTGGGTTTTTTCTTCCCTACATCAGGGAAGTTTTCTGTCATTATTTCTTCAAACAGGTTTTCTATTCCTTGCTCAATTTCCCTTTCTTCTGGAACCCCTATTATTCGGATGTTGTTTTGTTTTGTGTTGTCCCGAAGTTCCCTTAGGCTATCCTCCTGTTTTTTAATTTTTTTTTTTTCTACAAGCTGTTCTACTTGGGTATTTTTTTCCATCTTGTCTTCCAGCTCACTGATGCGGTCCTCTGCTTCTTCTAGTCTACTCTTGATGCTTCTATTGAGTTCTTTACAGCAGCAATGTCATTTTTCATTTCTTCTTGGTTCTTCTTCATTTCCTCTTGTTTTTTACTCATATTGTCGAATTTGCCCTCCATTCCTTTCAGCCACCTTATGACCATTTCTCTGAATTCTTTCTCTTATAGCTTGCTTGCCTCTAATTCGTTTACTTCCTTTTCTGGTGATGCCTGCTTTTCTTTCCTGTGCAGGTTGTTTCTTTGTCTCCTCATGGTCTCCCTTCTCCTGATGTCTGGTTATGTAGTTCCCTCTCTCCTGCGTTGATTTAAAGGCACAAAATGCAACACAGCCAGGTACAACACAAAAGGCACTGACCAGAATTGTATTCACGGTATTAATAATCTCCAATAAAGGTGACCACCAGAGAAAGACAAATTTCGGGATAAGAGAGGAAGAGGAAGAGTAAAAAGAAAGAACAAAAAAAGGAGCGTGAAAATGAACTTGGGAAAAGAAAAAAAAGAAGAGAGACAAGAATGAGACTAAGAGAGAAAAGGGGAACAAACTATATATATGGGGAGTAAACTCCACAGAACAACAACTAATCCCAGCAAATGCCAGCAACACATACCTGGAGATTAATACAAACTACAACACCAACTAATATCAAGTGAGGCAAGGGAAAACAGAAGTAAAAAAGAAACAAAAACAAAGCACACCAAAAAAACCAGACAAAAAAAGAATAAGCAAAACAATCTCATAAAATGCATAACAATTCAATCTAATCAACATTCAAGGAAACAACAACTAAAGGACAGAGAAAAACAATTTTTTTTTTAAAGATAGTATAGGGAGAAGTGTGTATGGACTTGGAGCAGGGGATTGGAAATTAGATATATAAGTAGGGTGAAATTTTAGCTGAGGGTAAACAGAAAGAATAGGGGAAATCTAAAGCTGGAAAGGGTTAAGATAAACAGGAGACCAAGAGGGGAAAGGTTAGGAAGAGTGTGAGTAGCATTGTGATAGGGTAAAACGATGCTAAAGGAAAGATGCAAATAGAATATAGGACACTAATCCCAAAGTAAAACCAAGAGAAAATCAAATGACACTTAATAAGAAAAAAAAGGTGAAATAGTTTTAATAATAATGTTTGAAAATAAAAATGTAATAATTAAGGTGAAAATTGAGAAACCAAGATGGCGGCATAGTTAAACATCTAAACTGCAGCCTTGCACAACAATTTCAAAAATACAACTAAAAGTCAAAACGGACATCATCCAGAACCACAGCAAAGCTGGCTGACTGGAAATCCTAAAACTAGAAGGAAAGAGAAAACCACAAGGAAAATCAGAGGAGCTGTAAAAGCCTGAGGTACGGATACATGGGCGCGCACGTGCAGAGAGGATGGAGCCGGAGAGGACAGGGCGGCTGAGTGCCTGGCTGGCGTTCTCTAGCGGGAAGGAGATAAAAGCTCCAGACTGCACTGAACCCCAGCTCCGACTGCACTGAACCCGAGTTCCGGGCGAGACCCTGGGGACCCAGGCTCATACTGGGGGAATCTGGGCTGTAAGGTGGAAATTGAGGGGAGCGGTGAAAGGCAGAGCTCCGGAGGTGCACACGTGAATGCGCGCAGAGGTCGGACTGTTGACTGTGCTGCTGAAATGCCCTATCGGGAAGGAGGCAAAAGCTCCGGACTGCGCTGAATCCCATTTCCAACTGCACTGAATCCCAGTTCCGGGCGAGAATCTGGGAATCCAGATTCATTGGGGGAGAGACTAGACTGTTTGGCAGCAGGTGAAATTTGAGAGCGCCTTTTTCTCAGAGGTGCTTGCAGCTAGTACCAAGGGACAATGAGGGACACTGAGACCCAGGAACCTCATTGGGTGGGGCTGACGGGAAGCCAAAGCTGTATGCTCCACCCTGAAACTGAGCCCCATCCAACCTGAGCACAGAGGCTTTTACAATTTTGCAAGTCTAGTCGAATAAGGCTGTCTCCCGGCGTAGATGCAGCTGATCCTCACAGCCAATTGGCCTGGAGGTCAACTCCTCCCACTGATACCAACAACAATCAAGACTTAACTAAAACCAGGCTGTACACACAGTCCACAAAGGGGTGCACCAAGAGTGTCCACCTCAGGTAACTGGGGAGACCGAGCCATTGGCCCATATATGACAACTAGCACGCAAAGCTACCCTACCAACTCCAGGAAAGCAGCAAAAATGCGGAGACAAAGAAACAGATCAAAAACCAAAGAAATGGAGGAAAACAAACGACTGGAGATAAGAGTTCAAAACCAGGATTATAAAGTTTTTCAAGAATTTCCTACAAAAGGCCGATAAATTTAGCGAGACCCTCGAGGATATGAGAGAGACCCTTGAGGATATGGGAAAGGACCAACTAGAAATTAAACATACACTGACTGAAATAAAAAATATTATACAGACACCCAACAGCAAACTAGAGGAACGCAAGAATCAAGTCAAAGATTTGAAATATAAAGAAGCAAAAATCACTCAACTGGAAAAGCTAAAAGAAAAAAGAATCCAAAAATTTGAAGATAGTGTAAGAAGCCTCTGGGACAACGTCAAGCGTACCAACATCAGAATTATGGGGGTGCCAGAAGCAGAGAGAGAGCAAGATACTGAAAACCTATTTGAAGAAATAATGACTGAAAACTTCCCCCATCTGGTGAAAGAAATAGACTTATAAGTCCAGGAAGTGCAGAGAAACCCAAACAAAAGGAATCCAAAGAGGACCACACCAGGACACATCATAATTAAAATGCCAAGAGCAAAAGACAAAGAGAGAATATTAAAAGCAGCAAGAGAAAAACATTTAGTTACCTACAAGGGACCACCCATACGATTGTCAGCAGATTTCTCAACAGAAACTATGCAGTCCAGATGGGAGTGGCAAGTAATATTCAAAGTGATGAATAGCAAGAACTTACAACCAAGATTACTCTACCCAGCAAAGCTATCATTCAGAATTGAAGGTCAGAGAAAGATCTTCACAGATAAGAAAAAGCTAAAGGAGTTCATCACCACCAAACCAGTATTATATGAAATCCTGAAAGGTATTCTTTAAGAAGAGGAAGAAGAAAAAGGTAAAGATAAAAATTATGAACAACAAATACATATCTATCAATAAGTGAATCTAAAAATCAAGTGAATTAAAAATCTGATGTACAGAATAAACTGGTGAATATAATAGAATCAGGGTTATAGAAAGGGAGTGGACTGACAACTCTCAGGGGTAAAGGGGTGTGGGGCGTGCGGGAAGAGACTGCACAAGAATCGTACACCTATGGATGAGGACAGTGGTGGGGGGAGGTAAGGAAATAGGTTGGGATGGGAACCAGGTGGAGGCGAGCTATGGGGGGAAAAAAGAGGAACAACGGTCATAATCTGAACAATAAAGATTTATTAAATTAAAAAAAATTTCAAAAAATAAAAAGGTGAAAATCAAGTGAGGAAAAAAGAAAAAAAATTAGTTTCTTAAATAAAAGATGCAAAAAATGAAAATAAAAAATAAAAAATTAAAATAAGAAAATTAAATTAAAATAAAAAACAAGAAAAATAAAAGGTGCAGTAGTGATGGTCATTCACTTCCTCTATTGTTCTGTTTGGTACTCCTGTTTCCGAGTCCGGACAGTATTGCAGTTCTCTTCATTCCACTGCTCCTCAGTGTTGTAAGCCAGTCCTGATTTTTTTTTTTTTTTTTTTTTAAATATTTTAGGATACTTTTTTTTTTTTTTTTTTTAATATATTTTATTGATTTTTACAGAGAGGAAGAGAGAGGGATAGAGAGTTAGAAACATCGATGAGAGAGAAACATCGATCAGCTGCCTCTTGCACACCCCCTACTGGGGATGTGCCCACAACCAAGGTATATGCCCTTGACCGGAATCGAACCTGGGACCCTTGGGTCCGCAGGCCGACGCTCTATCCACTGAGCCAAACCGGCTTCGGCCAGTCCTGATTTTTAAGCAGGCGGTGTTCTTAATTTCTTGTATTTATTTTTGGTTTCTCAAGAGACAATTTGTGATTCAGCCCCTTGGTGGCAGTGTTTCTGGATTGGTTCCGGGCCTCTCTAGCCTCCTCCCCGCGCCCCCCCACCCCCGTGGCACTCAATGCTGGTTTGTGGAGTTGTGCGCCTCAGAGCTGGCTCTCCGATGGTCACTCCCAGTTCCGATCCCCAGGTTCCAGAAAAACCACTTCCCCTGCATTCTCTCAGGGTATCCCCAACTGGGTTTTCCTATGTATTGGCCTTAGTAATCAGAATCGGAAAAAGCCCAAGTGTGCGGAAAGTGGGTCTGCACGCAAGACTAAGCAGCCTGCGCTCCTTTGAAATTCTTAGTCTGACCCTCTTCGTCAGATCAAAATAGGTTGCTTTTTAGAGATCCCTTCTGTTAGCAGCTTTGAGGACCCCCTTCCACATTCACGGATTGCGGCAGCCCCAACAGGTACGTATTTTTCTAGGCACAGACTTCCCTGGTCCTCCAGCTCCCGCAGCTCATGTGTTTCTCTCTCCCGCTGCTGGGATGAGAAACCTCACCTTATCCCAGGCGAAATCTGACCTTTCCGTGGTGGAGTGAAGAGCTCCTTCGAATCCACATGTTTGCGCTGATTGGGGACCGGTGTTTTGGGGTTCGAAGCTGTTCCGTGGTTGCCGCAGTTGTGGGTTTTCAGGCTTCCGATAAAATCCTCTTTCCCTTGCAAGATGGCGAGGTTTCCCCCTTTGAGCCTGCAGCTTCGGGAGGGGACCCAGCCACTGTGGGTGCTGCCTGGTCAGGGGAACCCCGCCTAGCACTCCCCCACCTTCTCCTGGAGTTTAGCTGTCCCTTAGCTTGCTAACAAACACTCCCCGTGCGAACCTTAGCTGTTCTTTCTTTCTACTCCTGGACAAGGCTCAGAACACGTCTCTATTCTGCCGCCATTTTCTCGCCCGGTCTACTCTGCCCATTTTTTATTCAGATTTTCTTTTTTCTTTTTGGTGTTAAGTAGTATGAGTTCCTTATATATTTTGGATATTAGTCCCTTAAAGCATGTATCATTCGTGAATATCTTCTCCCACTCAGTATGTTGTCTTTTTGTTTTGTCAATGACTTCCTTTGCTTCCCAGAGACTTTTGAGTTTGAATTTGTTTCCCTTGCATGAGGACACATAGCCAAAAATATTGCTAAGAGCAGTGTCAAAGAGTTTATTACCTGAGTTTTCTTCTAGGAGTTTTATGGTTTTAGGTCTTACATTTACATCTTTAATCCATTTTGAGTTTATTTTGTATATAGTTTAGGAAAATGGTCTAGTATTAAAAATGGTGGTGGAGTAAGTGGATGCTACACAGACATGCTCCCAGGACCAAACTGGAATTATAAGTAAAATGCAAAAAAATTCTGAATAATCAATTGGTGATTAGCTGGAGAGAACCCTGATAACCACAGATGAAAAGTGGAGACCACATAGAGACTGGTAGTAAGGTGGAGGCGAGAAAGGGTTGGACAGGCTTCCACAGTCAGCAACTGAAGTTCTGGAGAGATATCTCTGCTATGTGGGGTTACCACTGAGAACGCTGGGGTCTACTCCCCAAGCTGGTCCCTGCCCCCCAGCAGAGAGCCCCCGAACGGAGAAAGGTGCCCAGATAACTTCTGAATGTGAAAAGCAGCAAGGTTGCTGTCTGCCAGAGAAAGATGGCTGGAAATGCAGTCACACTTTTAAAGGGCCAATGCACAAAATTCCCTGTGCTGCCACTCACCATGAGCTCAGGCAGAGGAAGGGCAGAGTGGACTGGAGCTGTGTGAGTAGAAGCCAGGATTGGGGGCTCTGGAGTTAGAGCTCAGAAGGCAGACACTCTGGTTTCTTGTGCTGAGTCAGTCCCGCAGGCTGTGGGTGTCATCTTTCTCAGGAAGAGAGTTGCTATCCTGGTAGTTTTGCCTAGGGCAGTGGTTGGCAAACCACGGCTCTCGAGCCACATGCCATGCGGCTCTTTGGCATCTTGAGTGTTCTAATGCCACTTCTTCAAAATAGACTCGCCCAGGCCAAAAACTGACTTCTGCGCATGGGCCATGAAGTTTCAATCACGCTGTATTTGCACGCCTGCATGTGGTATTTTGTGGAAGAGCCACACTCAAGGGGCCAAAGAGCCGCATGTGGCTCGCTAGCCGCAGTTTGCCGACCACTGTTCTAGGGCAAGACAGTTGACCCACCCTATTAGAAAACACCTTGCCCCACCTGTGGAAAAACTCACCACACCTGTGGATGATTGCCTGAGGGCTACTCAAGACTGAATCCAATCAGTCTGCAGGCATAGCTGGTCTCTGGAGGCTTTGAGGATTTTCCTGATCTAATTAATCAGAAACAGTGTTAGACACTGTCCTGCACTAGAGATTGAGAGGCATAGCAGATCTATCTAATACTTAGTGGCAAACCCAAACAGGCAGCCAAAATGAGGAGACAAAAAACAACCCCCAAATGAAAGAACAAGAGGATTCTCCAGAAGAAGTGATAAATGAAATGGGGATAAGAAATTTATCTGATATAGAGTTCAGAATAATGATGAAAAGATGTTCATCAGCAGGAGAAAAGATATAGTAACTATGAAAGAACAATTGGAAATAAAGAATGACATAGCATAAATAAAGAACACATTGGAAGGAATACACAACAGATTATGGGAAGCTGAGGGTCGGATCAGTGACTTAGAAGAGAGGGTTGAAAAAAATCACTCAATCAGAGAACCAAAAAGAAAAAACAATTGAAAAACAGGAGGACAGCTTAAGGGAGCTGTGTGGGACAACATGAAACATAACAATATTAGAATAGCAGGTGTGTCAAAAGAGGCAGAAGGGATAGAGTATGTATTTGAAGAAATAACTGTAGACCCCTAGCTGGTTTGGCTGAGTGGATAGAGTGTTGGCCTATGGACTAAAGGGTCCCAGGTTCGATTCCTGTCAAGGGCACATGCCCGGGTTGCAGGCTTGGTCTCCAGTGGGGCACATGCAGGAGGCAGCTGATCAGTGATTCTCTCTCATCATTGATGTTTCTATCTGTCTCTCTACTTCCTCTCTGAAATCAATAAAAATATTAAAAGAAAAAGAAGAAATAATGCCAGCAAACGTTCCTAACCTGGTGAAGGAAAAAGTCACACAAGTTCAGGAGGCACAGAGAGCCCTAAACAAGAAGAACCAATATAGGCCCATGCCCTGACTCATCATAATTAAAATGCCAACAATTAAAGACAAAGAGAGAACCTTAAAGGCAGCAAGAGAAAAGAAAACTGTTACCTATAAAGGAGTTCCCATAGGCTGACACCTGATTTCTCATCAGTAACTACAGGCCAGAAGGGAATGGCATGAAGTACTCAAGGTAATGGAAAGCAAGGACCTGAGACCAAGATTACTATATCCAACAAGATAGTAATCTATATCCAAAATAGATGGTCAAATAACAAGCTTCTCAGAAAAAATAGCTAAAGGAGTTCATCATCGCCAAGCCAGCATTACAATAAACACTAAAGGGATTGCTGAGAGGAAGAAACAGAGAAAAACCTAGCTGTACAGAATTAAAATGGCTATAAATAAGTACCTCTCAATAATAACCCTAAATGTAAATGGACTAAATGCTTTAATCAAAAGGTCTAGGGTAGCTGAATGGATATAAAAATATGACCTAACTCTATGCTGTCTACAAGGGACCACTTCAGAATAAAATACTCACACAGGATGAGAGTGAAGGGATGGAAAAAACATTTTCATGCAAATGGAAACTAAAAAAAAGCTGGGGTAGCAGTATTCATATCTGACAAAATAGACTTCAAAATGAAGGCCATCAAAAGAGACAACAAAGGTCATTACAAATACTAATGAGGTCAATTCAACAAGTGGATAAAACACTGGTAAACATATGCACCCAATAAAGGAGCACCTAATTATATAAAAAACTTCTAGAGGACTTTAAAGGAGAGATCGACAACAATACAGTCATAGTAGGGGACTTTAACACCCCACTGACTTCACTGGATAGATCTTCCAGACAAAAATTAAGGAAACAGTGACTCTAAATGACACACTGGATCAGATTGATTTAATTGATATTTATAGAATACTAGTGGCCCAGTGTGTGAATTTGTGCACTTTGAAAGGAAATTAATTAGAATAAATATTTTAATATTGCTATTCGCCCTTTCTCTATAATAGAAGTGTCAACCATGTTCACGATTGTCAATGACAGATCGAAACACACACATTCCATTGGCGCCAGCAAGAGCTTTATATGTATGACGCATCTGCGAGTCAACTTAGCCTTTTATATATAGAGAATAAACTTGCTTAGTTAGACCTGCTTTCTGATGTAGCTAAACTTTTTTCCAGCCCAGTGAAGCATCCCAACTTCTCTTTCAGGTAATTGTCAGCAACACAGCAGTAAATATCAATACGAAGCAGATTATTATTGTAGATGATGCAGGGAGAAGAAAGGGTAAAATATTTAATTGCAACAGAATATTTGACTATATTCTGCACAGTGAGAAAACTTGAAGTCTTTTTCAAGGTCCACCATTCTTTTCAGTTGGGTCAAGTTTCTAAACTTTGTAAATCTCTGTTTTTCCTCTAATGAAAAGAAAATAGGATTCCACTGAGTCTCTCATCTACCTACTCCAGGACTTCTGTGAAGATCAAATGAGATGAGGCACGGGAAAACACTTCACAGACATTTGGTTATAGTGTAAAGTGTTTCCACCTGGCTATAAAGCAAGTCGTGTTCCTGGGCTGAAGAAACTGCAAGGAGGCTAGTCGTTGCTAGGGAGAGGAAGCCAGGCATTGCTACGTGATGTCATTACCTGGACAGAGGGATGGACACTTAGCCATTTATATATATAGATTTCACCCCAAAGCTGCAAATATACATCCTTTTAAAGTGCACATGGTTCATTCTCAAAGATAGACCACATGTTAGGACATAAAATAAGTCTCTACAAATTCAAGAAGATTGAATGAAATCATATCAAGCATCTTCTCAGATCATAGTGGAATGAAATTAGAAATCAACTACAATAAAAATGCCCCAAAACATTCAAACACATGGAGGCTAAATAGCATGTTATTAAATAATGAATGCGTTACCAATGAGATCTAGAAAGAAATAAAAACCTGTCTGGATACAAATGAAAATGAACACATAGCAACCTAAAATCTCTGGGATCCAGCAAAAGCAGTACTGAGAGGGACGTTCAGAGCACTACAGGCCTATCTAAAAAAAAAATTAATAATAAACTAACTCTGCAACTAAAATAACTAGAAAAAGAACAAGAAAAGCCCAGGGTAAATAGAAGGAAGGAAATAATACAGATTAGAGCAGAAATAAATATTGGAAAGACTAAAAAAAAAAAAAATACAAAAAAATCAATTAAACCAAGACCTGGTTCTTTGAAAGGATAAGAAAAATTAGCCAGACTCATCAAGAAACAAAGAGAGACGACCCAAATAAATAAAGTGAGAAATGGAAGTGGAGAAGTAGCCACTGACACCACAAAAATATTAAGGATTGTAAGAAAATGCTATGAACAACTGTATGCCAACAAGCTGGACAATGTGGATGAAATGGACAAATTCCTACAAAAATACAATCTCCCAAAACGGAATTAGGAAGAATAAAAAAACCTGAATAGCCAATAACAACTAATGAAATAGAAGCAGTAATAAAAAAACTCCCAGCAAACAAAAACTTGGGTCTGGATGGCTTCACAGGGGAATTTTAAGAAACATTCACAGATGAACCAACATCTGTACTCCTCAAAATATTCAAAAAAATCCAAGAGGAAGGAACACTTCCAAGCTCTTTTTATGAGGCCAGCATTATATTAATTCCAAAACCAAATAAAGACACTACAAAGAAAGAGAATTACAGGCCAATATCCCTGGTGAACATAGATGCTAAAATCCTTAACAAAATATTAGCAAATCGGATCCAGCAATATATTAAAAAGGCCAAGTGGAATTTATTCCAGGATGCAAGGCTGGTACAATATCTGCGAATTAATAAATGTGATACATCACATAAATAAAATCAGAGACAAAAATCACACGATCATATCAATTGATGCAGAAGAAGCAAGCATTCAATAAAATCCTATACCTTTTTTTGGTAAAAACTCTCAGCAAAGTGGGAATAGAGGGAGCATTTCTCAACATGATAAAGGCCATATATGACACACTTCCTATGAACATTATACTCAATGGGCAAAAACGAAAACCATTTCCCTTAAGAACAGGAACAAGACAGGGATGTCTACTTTCACCACTCTTATTCAACACTAGATGCCCGGTGAATGAATTTCGTGCACGGGTAGGGTCCCTAGGCCTGGACATTGATCAGGACCAGTCGGGGCCTTCTGGCTGCCGGCTGGGGCCTTTCTTCCCTGGCTCCCGGTTGCCAGCTGGGGCCTTCCTTCGTTCTGCGCCACCCCCTGGTGGTCAGCGCATATCGTAGCGAGCGATAGAACTCCTGGTCTTCCCATCGAACTCTGGAGGGGACACTGCATATTAGCCTTTAATATATATATAGATAGTACTGGAAGTCCTAGCCACAATAATCAGACAAGAAGAAGAAATAAAAGGCATCTAAATTGGAAAGGAGGAAGTAAAACTGTCATTATTCACAGATGACATGATGTGCAAAGATAACCAACCCTAAAGACTCCACCAAAAAAAAAAAAAAAAAAAACCTACTAGATTTAATAAATGAATTTGGCAATGTAGTGGGACACAAAATCAACACCCAAAAATCGATGGATTTTTTTATACATCAATAATGAATTCTCAGAGAGAAACTAAACAAACAACCCCACTTACCACTGCAACAACAAAATAATAAGGTACTTCGGAATAAACTTAACCAAGGAGGTAAAAGACTTGTAATTCAGAAAACTACAGGACATTTAAAAAAAAAAGAGGAAGATATATACAAGTGGAAGCATATTTCGTGTTCATGGATTGGTAGAATTAACATCATTAAAATGCCCATACTTCCCAAAGCAATCTACAGAGTCAATGTTATCCCTATTAAAATTCCAACAGCATATTTCACAGATTTTGAACAAATTCTCCAAAAATTTATATAGACCCAAAAAAGACCCCGAATAGCTGCAGCAATCTTGAGAAAGAAGAATAAAGCTTGAGGAATCACAATACTAGATAGCAAGTTATTTTACCAACCCACTGTAATCAAAATAGCCTGGTACTGGAACAAGAACAGGCATATAGATTAATGGAACAGAACAGAGACGTCAGAAATTGACCCAAGACATTACACTCAATTAATAATTGACAAAAGAGGTAAGAGCATACAATGGAGTCAAGACAGTCTCTTCAATATATGGTATTTGTAAAATTGGACAGGTACATGCAAAAAAAATAAAACTAGTCCACCAATTTACAGCATACATAAGGATAAATTCTAAATGGAGAAAAGACTTAAATGTAAGTCATAAAACTATAAAAATCCTAGAAGAAACCACAGGCAGCAAAATCTCGGATATATCTCATAGCAATAAATTTGCCCACATATCTTCTATCTAGGGCAAGGGAAACTAAAGAGAAAATAAACAAACGGACTACATCAAAATAAAAAGCTTCTGCACAGCAAAAGTAACCATCAACAAAATGAAAAGGGAGCCCATTATATGGGAGGACATATTTGGCTGTGATACATGTGATAAAGGGTTAATAAAATATATAAGGAACTCATACAACTTAACAAAAGGAAGACAAACAATCCAATTAAAAAATGGGCAAAGTACCTAAATAGACACTTCTCTGTGGACATGCATATGGCCAAGAGACATATGAAAAAATGTGCAAAGTCACTGATCATCAGAGAGATGTAAATTGAAACAACAATGAGCCAGGCCAGTGTGGCTCAGTGATTGAGCTTTGACCTGTGAACCAGGAGGTCATGGTTCAATTCCTGGTCAGGACACATGCCTGGGTTGCTGGCACCATCCCAATGTGAGGTGTGTAGGAGGCAGTTGATCAGTGATTATCTCTCATTATTGACGTTTCTAGCTATGTCTACCTCTCCCTTCCTCTCTGAAATCAATATATATATATATATATATATATATATATATATATATATATATATATATACACACACACATATATATATATATATATATATATATATATATATATATATATATATATATATGCACTAGAGGCCTGGTGCATGAGATTTGTGCACTTGGGGGTGTCCCTCAGCCCGGCGTGCACCCTCTCACAGTCCAGGACGCCTCAGGAGTTGTCTGCCTGCCAGTTTAGTAAGCTGGCAGTCAGACATCCCTCTGCAGTCCAGGACTCTCGCAGTCCAGGACCCCTCGCTCCTTACAGCCTGCCTGCAGCGGAGGCAGGAGAGACTCCCACCACCGCCACTGAGCTTACTAGCCGTGAGCCCGGCTTGGGGCTGAGTGATGCTCCCTCTGTGGGAGCGCACTGACCACCAGCGGGCAGCTCCTGCATTGAGCGTCTGCCCCCTGGTGGTCAATGCGCGTCATAGTGACCGGTCGTTCTGCTGTTCGGTCGATTTGCGTATTATGCTTTTATTATATTATGCTTTTATTATACCATGAGGTATCACCTCACACCTTTCAGAATGGCTATCATCAACAAATCAACAAATCACAAGTGTTTTCATGGATGTGGAGAAAAGGGAACCCTAGTACACTGCTGGTAGGAATGCAGATTGGTGCAGCCACTGTGGAGAACAGTATGGAGTTTCCTCAAAAAATTAAAGATGGAACTGCCATTTGACCCAGTGATCCACTTCTAGAAATCAGAAACACCATTCAGAAAGAATGTATGCATATCTATGGTCATAGCAGCACAATTTACAATCGCTAAGATTAGGAAATGGAACCCCGGACCTTTCAGTCCGCAGGCCAATGCTCTATCCACTGAGCCAAACCAGCTAAGGCTGCCTTTTCCATTTTAGTCTTCAGTCCATTTTAATTCATTTTAATTTCCCTGATAAAGCCTTTTCTCTTGAAGTCTATTTTGTCTAATGTTAATATTGCTAATTTGGTTTTCATTTTGTTTCTGTTTTCATGGTGTATCTTTTGCCATCTTTTTACTTTGTGTTTTTTCCTTGTTTTAGATTTGGCTTTATATAAATAGCATATATCTGTATTTAGAAAATTCATTTTTATAGTTTGTCTCTTAATTGGGAAATTTCATTTTTTTCTTCTTCCTCTTTTCATGCTATACCCCCACCCTTTTGGGCTGAGTTTCTTTTTTCTCTCCCTTCTGCTTTTCTCATTTTATTCCTTAGCAGTTATATATTTTATTCTTTGGTCTTCCTTTAGTGAGTACCCCAGTTTTTAAAATAGTACATACTTAAAGTTCAAACATAAGTTTGAATAATACAAGGATCCTTGAATGCTTTATTGCCCCTCGCCTTCTGCCAATGCATGCCATTGTTGTGTAGTTTCACAGTTTTTCCTTTTTTTTAAATGTATTTTTTATTTTTATTATATATACTAGAGGCCTGGTGCACAAAATTTGTGCACGGGTCGGCGGGGGGAATCCCCCTCAGCCCAGCCTTCACCCTCTCCAATCGGGACCCCTTGGGGGAGGTCCAACTGCCAGTTTAGGCCCCATTCACAGGGCAGCAACAGTTAGACATCCCTCTCGCAATCCAGGACTGCTGGCTCCTAACTGCTTGCCTGCCTGCTGGCCTAATCGCTATCTAACTGCTCCCCTGATGGCCCCCAACAGCCCTCCCCTGCCCACCTGATTGCCCCTAAACACCTCTGCCTCAGCCCCCACCACTGTGGCTTTGTCTGGAAGGAAGTTTGATGTCCAGAAGATGTCTGGTCACCTAGTCTAATTAGCATATTACCCTTTTATTAGTATGGATGGTTACTGAGCAGTCCATTCTGGGGAACATGGGGAAGTGGCCTTATGACTCAGAGACCAGGGACTCGACAGGAAGCTGGGAGGTCTGGTCTCACTCAGCAGAGGATGAGCCTGGGATCATGGGTGAGGCCTGGACTGTGTTTAGCTCCAAGGAGCCTCCCTTCTCCAGGCACCACTTGCTCAGTGGCCTCCCACACACACCCCGACATGGGTTCAAACACGCAACCTTTCAATGTACAGGACGAAGCTCCAACCAATGAAGCTACCTGGCCAGGGCAGTTATTCTTAGCTTTTATTTTATTTTTTACTCTTTTTTATTAAATGTTTATTGTTGAAAGGTTTACATAGGTCCCCTTTCCCCCCATTAATCTTTTCCAGCTTACAACCCCCTCTAGGCCCTCACCACCCCATTGTCTGTGTCCAGGGATGATGCATATATGTACACAGACCATTGGTTGATCTCTTCCCACCCACCCACCGTCCCCCGCCTTCCCTCTGAGGTGCCACAGTCTATTCATGCATCTCTGTCTCTTTTTGTTCATCAGTGTATTTGGCTCATTAGGTGTTTAAAGTGCTCTGGTTGTGATCACTTGGGTTTTCTAAAGATGCAGTCATATCATGAACAAATTTTTTTTCTCTTTCCAAATTTACTTGTGGACACATTGGGAATATAGATACCAGAAACAGAAGTCTGTGAATAAGTTGGGAATAGGATGCTTTTTCTTTCGTTACGTTGTGTATGTGATCCTGTGCTCCCACCGTGTTGAGAACACTGAGTACTCTGGCTGCAGGGAAGCTCTCATTGGCAACCCATCCACACAGAGCCATAGCCTCCCTCTCCATCAGCCGCAGCTCCCAGGACAGACGCATGCACCCCTCAGCAGAGGTGGGGGCACTTGGCCACCTCCCGCAGGCTTGCCCCCTATCATCACCCGGTTCAGACCCACCTTCTGCATATCACCCTCTTGTTCCTACTCCCAGGCCATTCCATGCACTTCCTCTCAACCAGCCCCCTCTCTCCTCCCATCATGTCCAGAGCCCCAGGTGCTGTCCCTGCGAGGTCTGTGACACTTCCTACCAAACCATTTCATCTCATTCTTTCATGGTGTCCAGTGCTTTTTCTGCCTTGTTAACTTGGTTTGAATCTGAATGGAAATGGCTCCATCTTCTATTCCATTTGTGTCCTTTCCACCCCTAAGTTAATGCCGTGTCCTTAGTATGTGGCTATGAGATGTCTCTATGACTGAGCTAGGAAACCTTTCATGTTTCTCTTTCCTTTTCTTTCATCTCAGGATAACTGAGCTCTGTGGTTTGTGTGGGACCAAAGGTCTGGGAATTCACTGCTGAGCCCTCTGAACTCATTTTATTCTTTATTGTATTATTTAATTCCTGGGGTTGAATTAAACATGAAAATAGAAGAAAATATACCCTTAGATATACAATCTGAGTTATTACCCGGAGATTTCTGCGGGAGCTGACACTGAGTTATGAGCCCATGTGTTTATTGGTCAGTTTCCTCCCCTATGGAGCGAAGGTTGAACCTGCCCCTCGGATCCTTTGGAGGTTGGATATGATGCATCCAAGGGATTAACTGGCGGCTCGGAGAGTAAGATCAGAAGTCAACAGACATTTGTTTCCTTTACCTGGACAGAGTTAGAAAAACACAACTCTATATCATAACACCTGGAAGGGCTATGCCTGTGGGAGGAGGTGCAGGGAACCGGGGCTTCCCCCTTGCTCCTGCCCTGCCCTCCCTCCCTCCATCCCTGCACTTGCCCAGCCGCCATCAGGGAACCGCCCATCTCTCAGGAAGGAGCATGCGCAGTTTCTTGCAGACACTGAAGCAGCTGGGGAGTAGGGAGGTGGTGGTTTTCCCCCCCGAGGAGGCGCTGAAGTCCTTGTTGAAGTCTCTGCTCTGGAGCCTCTCACAGCTGTGAGTCCTCGTCCAGGAAGTCTGTGCAGTGGAGGCTCCACGTGCCTTTCAGAAGAATATCAGCTGGGGGAGGGAGCAGGCGGTCTGCCTTGCGTCTGCTCGCCAATCCCCAGTCCCGCTTCGCTGCCACCCAGCCCAGTTCCCTGTGGCTCTCCATTGGCCATCCAGCCTGATGGGAGCCTGTGGGCCAGGGGTGGGGGGAGTGGAGGGGAGGGACCAAGAGGTGTCCATGCACTTCCTGGTTACCGGTAGGCCTTTCTGGTTGTGATGACCCTAGGCTTTTGGCCTCCGATGGCAGGGTAGCCGGGTGTCTGCGGCAGCCCCCCTCAGCGGCCGCGGATCCGGCTGTTGACAAGCGCCCCTGCGCCTCTCAATGGCCGGATCCGCGGCTGCAGAGGGGGGCTACCCTGCTGTTGTGAGGCGCAGGGGGTGGGACTCCCGCCCCCTGTGCCTCTCAACAGCCGCTGAGGGGGGCTGCCGTGGACACCTGGCTACCCTGCCATTGAGAGGTGCAGCTGGGTGTCCGTGGCAGGCCCCCGCGGCCGTTGAGAGGCACGGGGTGGGAGTTCCGCCCCCTGTGCCTCTCAACGTCAGGGTAGCCCCCCTCAGTGGCAGCAGATCCGTGCCTCTCAATGGCCAAATAGGCCACCCCGAGTCCCGCCCCCCAGCCTCCCGCCGCCCAATCGTGGGCGTAGCAGAATGATGGTAATTTACATGTTACTCTATTATTAGATAGGACTAGAGGCCCGGTGCATGAAATTCGTGCACAGGGGATGGGGTGTCCCTCAGTGCAGCCTGTACCCTCTCCAATCTGGGACATACCTCTCACAATCTAGGACTGCTGGCTCCCAACCGCTCATCTGCCTCCTTCCTGATTGCCCCTAACTGCTTCTGCCTGCCAGCCTTATCGCCCCTAACCACTCCCCTGATTGACGCCTAACTGCTCCTTGCCAGCCCGATTGCCCCTAACTGCCCTCCCCTGCTGACCTGGTCACCCCTACCTGCCCTCCCTTGCCAGCCTGGTCACCCCTGACTGCCCTCCACTGCCAGCCTGGTCTCCCTCAACTGCCCTCCCCTGCAGGCCTGGTCCCCCCAAACTGCCCTCCCCCCCCCAACTGGCCTGGTCCCCCCCCCCACTGCCCCCCTCCCTGCAGGCCTGGTCCCCCCCCCCAACTGCCCTCCCCTGCAGGCTTTGTCTCTCCCAACTGCCCTCCCCTGCAGGCCTGGTCACTCCCAGCTGCCCTCCCCTGCAGGCCTGGTCCCCCCTAACTGCCCTCCCCTACAGGCCTGGTTCCCCCCAACTGCCCTCCTCTGCTGGCCCAGTCACCCCTAACTGCCCCCCTCCCTGCTGGCCTGATTGCCCCAACTGCCCTCCCTTGCAGGCCAGGTCCCTCCCAACTGCCTTCCCCTGCTGGCCTGATTGCCCACAACTTCCTTCCCCTGCCGGCCATCTTGTGGTGGCCATCTTGTGTCCACATGGGGGCAGCCATCTTTGACCACATGGGGGTGGCCATCTTGTGTGTTGGAGTGACAGTCAATTTACATATTACTCTTTTATTAGATAGGATATGTTTTTATTGATTTCAGAGAGGAAGGGAGAGAGAAACATCAATGATGAGAGAGAATCACTGATTGGCTGCCTCCTGCATGCCCCCTACTGGGGGGGATTGAGCCCGCAATATGGGCATGTGCCCTTGGCCGGAATCGAACCCTTTTGTCTGCAGGCCGATGCTCTATCCACTCAGCCAAACTGGCTAGGGAATTAATGTATTTTTATTGATTTCAGAGAGGAAGGGAGAGAGAAACATCAATGATGAGAGAGAATCATTTATCGGCTGCCTCCTGCCTGGCCCAAACCAGGGACTGAGCCTGCAACTCTGGCATGTGCTCTGACTGGGAATTAAATCATGACCTCCTGGTTCATAGGTCTATGCTCAGCCACTGGGCCACACCGGCTGGGCAGTTCCATAGTTTTTATATTTCTCAATTCAACACCACAAAATTATACTTTTTTTCTATAGAAATTCAATTTATTTTTAGGCTATTTTCAAAAGAAACAGTGGTGTGCTGTTTTCCTAAAAATATGCCTTTATAGATTTACATATAATATGTATATTATAAAATCCATACATGTATTTACATGATTGCTACATACAAAAGTACAGCACTGTGGTATGTACATGTCTATAGGTACATTCCTTCTGCTCATCCCTGCTGTGCTGCTCCCAGGTGAGGCAGCTTGTGGCTGGCTCAGCCAGGTGCCTCTGAGTGAGGGCCTCCGTAGAAAAGGTGCGTGGCTGCTGAGGGAGCAGCAGGTTGCAGGACTCATCCTTCTGCAGGCGTGGTGGGCAGTATCTGGAGGCATCAACCTGTGGTGACAATGCTGCCCTTGAGATGGAGGTGGCTGCAGAGCCTTCTGGGGCCATTCTGTGTCCTGGACTTGCTTGGCTGAACCAAGAACTTGTATAGGTGAAGGGAGCAGGAGGCTGGGAGGTGGGGACCCCTTCCAGCCTGGCCCCATGAAGGGGAAAGGGTTGGATGAAAATTATACTTTTTGATTATTTGTTTTATTCAGTCAGTAGATACTTAGAATAGTTCCATATTTTACAAATTCCTTTGCTCATTCTACTTCATTCTGGTGCTATTTTCCCTTTTTATAATGTACTAGAGGCCCGGTGCACGAAATTCGTGCACGGAGGGGGCTTGTCCCTCAGCCCAGCCTGTACCCTCTCCAACCTGGGACCCCTCGAGGGATGTCCGACTGCCCGTTTAGGCCCGATCCAGGCCTAAACGGGCAGTCGGACATCCCTCTCACAATCCAGGATTGCTGGCTCCCAACTGCTTGCCTGCCTGCCTTCCTGATTGCCCCTAACCACTTCTGCCTGCCAGCCTGATCACCCCCTAACCACTCTGCTGCCAGCCTGTTTGATCCCAACTTCCCTCCTCTGCCGGCCTGGTCACCCCTAACTGCCCTCTCCTGCAGGGTTGATCACCTCCAACTGCCCTCCCTTGCAGGCCTGGTCCTTCTCAACTGCCCTCCCTTGCAGGTCGGGTGCCTCCCAACTGCCCTCTCCTGCTGGCCATCTTGTGGTGGCCATCTTGTGTCCACATGGGGGCAGGATCTTTGACCACATGGGGGCAGCTATATTGTGTGTTGCAGTGATGATCAATCTGCATATTACTCTTTTATTAGATAAGATAGAGGCCTGGTACAGGGGTGGGGGCCAGCTGGTTTGCCCTGAAGGGCGTCCCGGATCAGGTGGGGGTTCCCTTGGGGAATAGGGTGGCCTGAGCGAAGGGCCTGTGGTGGTTTGCAGGCAGGCCACGCCCCCTGGCAACCCAAGCAGAGGCCCTGGTATCTGAAATTTATTTTCCTTCTACAACTGAAACTTTGTAGCCTGGAGTGGAGCCAAGCCTGGGGCTCCCTCGGAGGCCAGCAGCCATTTGTGTTGGGGTTATAATTGAAACTTTGTTGCCTTAAGCAGGTGGGCCCGGCCAGGGTGTGCGGAAAGCTTTCCTTCCCCTGTTGCTGGCGGCAACCCTGGCCTGCTCTCTCAAGCTCCATTCTGCCGCCATTTGTTTGAATTTGTTTACCTTCTATAATTGAAACTTTGTAGCTTGAGTGGAGGCTTAGGCCTGGCAAGGGCAGGCAGAAAGCTTGGCTTCCTCTGTTACCTAGGAAACCTTGCTCTCTGTGGCCGTAGCCATCTTGGTTTGGGTTAATTTGCATACTCGCTCTGATTGGATGGTGGGCGTGGCTTGTGGGTGTGTCGGAGGAATGGTCAATTTGCATATTTGTCTATTATTAGATAGGATATCCTTTACAAGTTTATTTGATGAGTCTCAACACTCACATTTTACTTGTCTGAAAATTATTTTAATCTGCCACTGTTCTTGAAAGTTAGTTGATTGGTCTAAGAGTTTAAAAGAACAGGGGTTGGCAAAGTGGTTTTTTAAAGGGTCAATAATATTTTTGAATTTTGTGGGCCATATAGTCTCTCTTAAGTAACTAAACTAGTCAGTTTGTAGTGAACAAGCAACCACAGACAATATGTCATCATGTGAGTGTGACAGAAGATTTTGTTGATAGACACCAAAGTTCGAATTTTATGTAATATTCATGTGTTATGAAATACTAATTTTTTTAACCATTAGAAAGTGCAAAAACCAGTCAGCCAGTTTGTGGGCTGTGTAAAAACAGGCTGGAGCCCTAGCCAGTTTGGCTCAGTGGATAGAGCGTTGGCTTACGGACTGAAGGGTCCCAAGTTCAATTCCAGTCAAGGGTACATACCTTGGTTGCAGGCTCTTCCCTGGCCCAGGCCCTGGTTGAGGCTTGTGCAGGAGGCAACCAATCAATGTGTTTCTCTCCCATCAATATTTCTCTCTGTCTTTCCCTTTCTCTTCCACTCTCTCTGAAAACACGCTGGATTTGACCTTAGGCTGTAGTTTTTGCTGACCTTTTATCTAGATTAGCATTTATTTTACTTAGCACTGGATACTTGGTAGTAATCCTATATAATAAAAGGCTAGGTGGCGTCACGCCCTCATGCAACGCTCTCGTGCGATGTCATAACAAGATGGCCACCACAAGATGGCTGGCAGGGGAGGGCAGTTGTGGGTGATCAGGCTGGCAGGGGAGGGCAGTTCAGGGCAAACAGGCCAGCAGGGGAAGGCAGTTGGGGGCGATCGGGCTGGTAGGGGCGGGCACTTGGGGGTGAGATCAGACCAGCAGGGGAGGGCACTTGGGGGTGAGATCAGACCAGCAGGGGAGGGCAGTTGGGGGTGCCCAGGCCTGCAGGGGAGGGCAGTTGGGGGTGCCTAGGCCTGCAGGGGAGCATTTAGGCGTCAATCAGGCCGGCAGGGGAGTGGTTAGGGGGCGATTAGGGGCAATCAGGCAGGCAGGCAGGTGAGCGGTAAGGAACCAGCAGTCCTGGATTGTGTGAGGGATGTGATCGGGCCTAAACCGGCAGTCGGACATCCCTCAAGGGGTCCCAGATTGGAGAGGGTGCAGGCCGGGCTGAGGGACACCCCACTCATGCATGAATTTCGTATACCAGGCCTCTAGTTATCCTTATAATGTCTTAATGTGATACTACCTTTCATTTTTAATTGTTGAGACGTCAGCTGTCAATCTAATTATCCTTTATTTTTAGGTAATGTGGTGATATGTTTTTCTTTGGTTGTGTTTTATTTATTTTTTAATATTTTTACTAACTTTTAGAGAGAGAGGAAGGGAGTGGGAGAAAGAGAAACATTGATATGAGAGCAGAACATTAATTGGCTATCTCCTGCATGCCCCCTACCAGGGATCAAGCCCAAAACCTGGGCATCTGCTCTGATTAGGAATCCAACTTGTAACCTTTCAGTGCATGGGATGATGCTCAATCAACTGAGCCACACCTGGCAGGGCTTCTTGGTTGCTTTTAAGAACTTCTTAGTGTCTCTGGTGTGGGTCCCTGTGATATATCTAAATGTGGCTTTATTTTCATTTAACCTGGTCAGGATTGGTTGAGTACCCAGAATCTGAAGATTCGTGTCTCATTACTTATGGAAATTTTCAGCTATTATTTTTTGCTCATATCATATTATACCATATTATATAAAACATAGGAGGTAGAAAGATCCATTTGAAGGTTTCTTTGCAGTTATAATGTAAGCTATTATCTATTATACTAGTGGCCTGGTGCACGAAATTCGTGCACATTTAAAGGGGATTAATTAGAGGAAATATTTTAATATTGCTATTTGCCCTTTCTCTATAATAGAAGTGTCAGAGATGAAAGAAAATTAGTAAAATATATATGAAAATCTTCCTCCTGTCATAGTCTGGGGCACACCACGGGACCCAGAGTCAAATCCCCACCCACCACGTGCACCTCAAAATTGTGCGAGACCTGGGTCCAGACCCGACCGGCCCCCACACTATTGGACTACATCCAGACTCGGCCAGTACTACCCTTGTCAAGCCTCACCGGGCAGGGGTTGCAGCCTCAGGTCCCCTGGCCCAGTACTGGGGTCGGGGGCGCAGCCTCAGGTCCCCCATCAAGCCCCGCTGAGCAGGGGGCGCAGCCTGAGGTCTCCTGGCCCAGGGCGAGGGGAGCAGCCTGAGGTCCCCTGGCCCAGCACTAGAGTGCGGGGGGTGCGGCCTTAGGTCCCCTGGCCCAGTGCCGGGGTGCACGGCCTGAGGTTCCGTGGCCTGGTGCTGGGGCAAGGGGCACAGCCTGAGGTCCCCCGGCCTGGTGCCAGGGCAGGGGGCATGGCCTGAGGTCCCCCGTCAAGCCTTGCCAGGTGGGGCGGGTACAGCCTAAGGTCCCCTGTCAAGCCCCATGGGGGTGGGGGTGGGGCGCAGCCTCAGGTCCCTGCCAATTGCTCGTTAAGGCTCATTATAGGAACTCGGTCTCCACTGTGGGTTCAGCCATCTTGTGTTACGGAAACCCCGACTCCACTGTGGGAACCGCCATTTTTGTGGTGGAGTGATGGCCAATTTGCATATTCCCTTTTTATTATATAGGATTATTTAATACGATGTGTTACTTAAAAAGAATTTCCTCCTAGTATTGAGTGCTAGAAAATTTCTGTGTAGATGACCTCATAAGCTTCCTTTTAAAATGTTTAAAATTTTATAGGCACAAGCTTTTAATAGAGCTCAGTTATTTAAAGTACTGTACCCTCTAAAAGATGTCAAAAACTAGAGTTTCAAGTCTTTATTTAAAAAAAGCAATTAAGCTTCATTGAAAAACCAAGTGTAGAGTACAAGACTGTAACAAGGGCCATGGCAATTCCATGGCATCTATACCCCAAGTCTTTCACGCAGTTGGTCAGTGGATATCACACTGATCTGCTGTGTGGACACACGCATGTCTAGCCTAGGGGTGGGGAGTTGCATCTGAGTCCTGTTGTCAATTTGTTATTCTTGAACTGGAACAGGCCAAGAAGTAGCCGGCACGAAGGATTAAGTTGGAATGCGCCTCTCCCCTCCCATACCTCCAACCTTCAACTTCTGGGTGTTGGTTCTTCCTAGGATCTGTGTTGAGTCCCTGTAAGTTTACTGTTAAATGCTGTCCATGATAGGGCCTTAGAACTTGGTCTAATGGTGGTGATTTCTGTAGCCCTCTCATGTACTGCCACTCTCATTTCACTGAGGGCTGCAAGTGAACCTTTTCTCACCATCCCTGATCTACCCTTCATGAACATCTCACCAGCCAGTTGCTTGAAATATTCTAGAAGATCAGCATATTCATTTCCGTAGATGACCTTAATCCCTTTGTCCAGCATGTTTTCTTTAAGCTTCTTGAAATCATCTACATCTCCTCTTCAAACAAGTATGAAATGTTCTAAGTCAGTTTTATGCTTGACAGCCTCTAGCAAAAAGGGCTTAGAAAGTGGTATCATCCATAGTCCAGCCACAATCCAGGAAAATAAATGACTTGTTTTCATAGAGTTTCTGAGTCTCTTGTAACTTCATTGTCCCTGAGCACATTCTGATACTCCGCTGGTTAAAGGACAGTGCCACTGGGGTTGGTATAACATGTTCAGCTTCCACTTCTCTTGAGTCCACTGTAGAGTCTTTTTTCACCAGTAAGGTCAAGGATTCAAGTTGTTTTCTCTGGTCTGCTGCATACAGTTCCAGGAGATTGTCAAAATTTGTAGTCAATACCAGGGCTCCACTTTTCATCAGGTGGAAAATTGACTGAAGTAGCTGTTTTCCAGAGTCTTACATTTTTACTCCAAGCCATTGAATACTTCATATAAACAGTTCTTGAAAAATGTGGATCGAACATTACTAGTACAAGGAGAGTTTCTGAATAGATCATGGGCAACATGAACAGATTTTTGTCTTCATGGAGACATTTGTGAAATTTTTTGCTCTCATCTTCTCAAAATCAATGGCAGCATATGTAAGGCCTGAATTAACCCCTTCCAGGATTTTAGGGCTGGAACCTGAGTTGCAATTGCAGCACTAATGCTTGTTCCAATCATCAGCACAAGTTCCCAATGCTTCTTACTTTTTAAACTTGGAAGCAGCTTCCTGTGCTTTTTGGTGGGGGGTGCGCCAACTCTGAAATATAAAAAAAATATTGTCCATATCAGAATTCTGGCTCCATGTAGAAGCCATTCATCCAGTTTTGTGCAAAGAATGAGAAGTTCCTTGTCACTGCTTTCCCTCCTATGAAGCTTCTGAGAAGGTATATTCGTATTTGCTCCAAATGCTGCTGCTCTAACTCATAAGCTCTCTTTTATTAAAGTTATCACTTTTTTGGTTTGGTTGCTGAGAGGTATAGCATTACATATAATACTAATATGTAGTGTCTAAGAACTTAGTACATTTATTTTTGCACATTTTATCCTGTGTATAATTATAAATGATAAATACACACAAGTATTTTTATATTATCAATAGGCATTTTACATTATTAATAGTTTGCTTGACCTTTGTTTTTTAAACTATATTCAGAACAATTTGTACCTGTATGCAGTTAATGGATTAATTGGAAAGCTACTGATTGTTATTTGAATGCTTCTTTAAGTTTGCAAGATTTATGCTAGTGCTTTAACATAGACTTCTTTCATTTTAGAGAACTCAATTTCCTGCATCTGCTGAATCTCAAAAACCCCACCTGAAAAAAGGTCTGTATAAAATTTCATTGTATATTTGCAGATTTCTCTTATTTCTTTTTTCTGTATGCATTAGAGCTTTTTAAAATAGGATTGTTGATGAAAGCACTATTATTGGGTTCTTCCATAGCTAGTTTTTATTTTGTGGAATTGTTAGATATTGGAAGGTTAATTTTACCTGTAAATGTGTTTAAATGGAGTTTTATTATATAAACTAGGGGCCTGGTGCACAAAATTCGTGCACTGGTGGGGGGGGCCCTCAGCCCAACCTGCCCCGGGAGCCCTCAGGGGATGTCCTACTGACAGTCTGGCCTCCCTTTGTGGGAGGCAACTGGGCTGATCAGGGGAAGGCGCCAGCCCCATCACCCCGCTGCTGCAGCCACTGTCAGTCACCACAGCCACCAAGGTGTTTTCATCAACATGGACTCCAGTCCCTTCACCAAGAAAAAATGACAACTTTCTTTAGGCATTTTCAAAATGTGCCTTTCATAGGATATGCATTTCTTTTTTTTTTTTTTTTATCCTCACCTGAGGATATGTGCCCTTTGATTTTTAGAGTGTGGAAGAGAGAGGGAGAGACAGAGGGAAACATCAATGTGAGAGGGACACTTCGATTGGTTGCCTCCTGCATGAGCCCTGATCATGGGCGCCAGGCTGGGGGTCATGCAGGGACCCCTGGGCTGCACGCAGCAGTGAATGCCGGGGTCTCCACACACCCCAGAGGCCAGCAGCCAGCCCCCCATCATGGGCGCCGGGCTGGGGGCGTGGACCCAAACTGCTGCTTGGTGCTGGAGCATTCCCAAGCGGCTGGGGGCACTATGGTGACACGGGATGTTCCCACCCCACCCCCAGCCCCTTGGCGCCTGCACCTATAGGCTCCGAGTGGCCAGGGGGCGTTCTGGGAACCCTGCCGCTCAGGACCTAAGCGCGGGCCTACAGGCTTGGAGCGGCCTGGGTCCAGAGGATGTTTCTGGGACCCAGGCCGCTCAGTGCTGGCATATGCAAATTAACCACCATCTTTGTTTGGGTTAATTTGCATATTCGCTCTGATTGGCTGTGGGCGTAGCAAAGGTACGGTCAGTTTGCATGTTTCTCTTTTATTAGTGTAGATGTGTACTAATTTTCCAGTTGTGAAAAAACTACTCTAAAATTCCTACAAGTACATATCAGGCCTCAATAATCTCATGTATATGTTAAGTAAATGTGTGGCTTTACAAAAATTGAGTCTGGGAAGCCTAACTTGGTAAGGGCCTATACTGTAATGAAGTGCATTTTATAATCTCATAGGAATATGACATATATTTTATTTAGAGGAATAGGATATCTTCATTTGTTAACCTATAATAGTCTTAGGAAGGTTTGCACCCAGTTGTAGGTTACTACGCATATTGGATATTTTCCTATGCCTCAACTTTTTATTTCACCAGGCTGTACTTCCTTTGCAGCATGTGTTTTCCTGTAGTCTGTTAAGAGTCTGAAAGTTAATTTATCAATAAATTGTTTAGTTTACTTGGGACATTTCTGTTACTCTTTGAAATTATAATGTAAGTTATTAGAAAATCTGATTGCCTTTCAGAAATTAATTTTCAAAGAGTTTTCCAGGATTATATCTTTCACTGAAAGAGCAGTACATTTGTAATTTTGATTATTTGTTACATTTAGATGTAATTCTGCCAATCCTGTATAATAAAAGGATAATATGCAAATTGACCCTAACGGCGGCACGACCAGAACGACAGCTGGGCCAGGCACCATGAGGTGCACTGACCACCTCTTGGTTCTTTCCCCGGCCGGCAGGCTCCGATTGCCTGATGGTGAATGGGGAACTGGGGGTGGGTGGCGGGGGATGCGGATGACGCCAGGCCAAGGCCCCCGCCCTGCCAGTCGCCACCCACACAGAGGGCGACCCACAGTGGGGGCAGGGCCAGTGAGCAGACTGGAACGGCTGACCTTTTGGTCCCTTCCCCCGGCTGTCAGGCACCTGATGGTGAAAGGGGAACTGGGGGTCGGTGATGATGGGGGGTGGGGCTGGTGAAGATGGCCCTGATTGCAGGCCAGGCCGAGGGACTGTACCCGGGCATGAATTTTGTGCGCCGGGCCTCTAGTATCCTATCTAATAAAGAGGGAATATGCTAATTGATCCTCATGCCATTGCAAAGATGGTGGCGCCCACAGCCAATAAGAAGAGAATATGCTAATTGACTGCCCCTCCCTCAAAGATGGTGGCACCCACAGCCAATAAGGAGGGAATATGCTAATTGACTGCCACACCCTCAAAGATGACGGCGTCTACAGCCACAAGATGGCGGCACCCAATCCTCTCAGCCCCACCGTGTGCCTGCCTCCGGAGTCCCCCAGTCGACTCAGCCCCCCTGCCGCCCAGGGCCACCCGAGGCTCAGGTAACCAGGGCCGGCTGAGGCTTGGACTGCTGGCAGCGGCAGCAGCAGAGGTATAATGGGTCTTGGCCATCTCCTGATCGCCGGGTCGCCTCCTGCCCCTGAGGGCGCCCGGACTGTGAGAGGGCAGCCCGGGCTGAGGGCCCCCCACTTCCATTGCATGAATTTTCATGCACCGGGCCTCTAGTTTAACATAATTGCTAATATTTTTATACTATTTCTGGGCATGAGAAATAATCTTCCTATGATATGTGTTACTTCATTTATTTATTTATTTATTTTTTCCACTTCTTTAAAATTTAGGTATTATATGTGTACATATCTTACCATTGTCCCCCCCACCCCACACCAATACATGCCCTCACCCCCCAGAGTTTTGTGTCCATTGGTTATGCTTATACGCATGCATACAAGTCCTTCGGTTGATCTCTTATCTCCCCCACCTCTCCCTAAACTTTCCCCTGTAATTTGACAGGCTGTTTGATGCTTTACTGTCTCTGTATCTATATTTTTGTTCATCAGTTTATAATGATCTTTATTATCCATAAATGAGTGAGATCATGTGGTATTTTTCTTTCATTGAATGGCTTATTTCACTTAGCATAATGTTTTCCAATTCCATCCAGGTTGTTGCAAATGATGAGAATTCCTTCTTTTTTATGGTAGCACAGTATTCCATTGTGTAGATGTACCACAGTTTTCTGATCCATTCATCTGCTGACGGGCACTTAGGCTGTTTCCAAATCTTTGCTATTGTAAATTGTGCTGCTATGAACATATGGGTGCATATATCCTTTCTGATTGGTGTTTCTAGTTTCTTCGGATATATTCCTAGAAGTGGGATTACTGGGTCAAATGGGAGTTCCATTTTCAGTTTTTTGAGGAAACTCCATACTGTTCTCCACAGTGGCTGCACCAGTCTGCATTCCTACAAACAGTGCCAGAGGGTTCCTTTTTCTCCGCATCCTCGCCAACACTTGTCGTTTGTTGATTTATTGATGATAGCCATTCTGACTGGTGTGAGATGATACCGCATTGTTGTTCTGATTTGCATCTTTCGGATAATTAGTGACTTTGAGCATGTTTTCATGTGTCTCCTGGCCTTCCTTCTGTCTTCTTTTGAAAAGATTCTATTTAGGTCCGTTGCCCATTTTTTATTGGATCATTTATCTTCCTTTTATTAAGTTGCATAAGCTGCCTGTAGATGTTGGAGATTAAACCTTTATCAGTGATAGCATTTGCAAATATGTTCTCCCATAGAGTGGGCTTTCTTGTTGTTTTGTTGATGGTTTCTTTTGCTGTAAAAAAGCTTTTTATTGTGATGTAGTCCCATTTGTTAATTTTCTCTTTAGCTTCCATTGCCCTAGGGGCAGTGTCAGTGAAGAAGTTCTTTTGGCATAAGTCTGAGATTTTGTTGCCTGTGGATTCCTCTAGTATTTTTATGGTTTCCCGTCTTATGTTTAAGTCCTGTATCCATTTTGAGTTTATTTTTGTGTATGGTGTAAGTTGGTGATCTAGTTTCATTTTTTTGCATGTATCCAATTTTCCCAACACCATTTATTGAAAAGACTGTCTTGACTCCATAGTATGCTCATGCCTCCTTAGTCAAATATTAATTGAGCATAGTGGTTTGGGTCGATATCTGGATTCTCTATTCTGTTCCATCGATCTATATGTCTGTTCTTGTGCCAGTACCAGGCTATTTTGAGAACTGTGGCTTTGTAATACATCTTGAGGTCTGGTATTGAGATCCCTCCTACTTTATTCTTCTTTCTCAGGATTTCTGTGGCTATTCGGGGTCTTTTTTTATTTCAGATGAATTTTTGGAGAGTTCTTTCTAGGTCTGTAAATATGCTGTTGGTATTTTGATGGGGAGTGCATTGAATCTGTAGATTGCTTTGGGTAGTATGGACATTTTAATGATGATGATTCTACCAATCCATGAACATGGTATGTTCTTCCATCTGTTTACGTCTTCCTCTATCTCTTTTTTCAGTGTCCTGTAGTTTTCCATGTATAGGTCTTTTACCTCCTTAGTTAAGTTTATTCCTAGGTATCTTAATTTTTTTGGTGCAATGGTAAATGGGATTGCTTTTTCAGTCTCTCTTTCTGTAAGTTCACTATTGGTGTATAGAAATGCCATAGATTTCTTGACATTAATTTTGGATCCTGCTACATTGCCGAATTCATTTATTAAGTCTATTAGTTTTTTGATGGAGTCTTTTGGGTTTTTTATGTACAATATCATGTCATCTGCACATAAGGACAGCTTTACTTCTTCTTTTCCAATTTGGATGCCTCTTATTTCTTCTTCTTGTCTAATTGCAATGGCTGATACTTCCAGTACTATGTCAACCAGGACTGGTGAGAGAGGGCATCCCTGTCTTGTTCCTGTTCTTAGGGGAAATGGTTTTAGTTTTTGCCCATTGAGTATGATGTTTGCTGTGGGTTTATCATATATAGCTTTTATTATGTTGAGGTATGATCCTTCTATTCCCACTTTGTTGAGAGTTTTTATCAAGAAAGGGTGTTGGATTTTGTCAAATGCTTTTTCTGCATCAATTGATATGACTATGTGATTTTTTTCTCTCAGTTTGTTTATGTGATGTATCACGTTTTTTGAGTTGCAGATATTGTACCATCCTTGCATTCCTGGGATAAATCCTACTTGGTCATGGTGTATGATCTGTCTGATGTACTGCTGGAGCCGATTTGCTAGAATTTTGTTGAGGATTTTGGCATCTATGTTCATGAGGGATATTGGTCTGTAATTCTATTTCATTGTGTTGTCTTTATCTGGTTTTGGTATTAGGGTGATGCTAGCTTCGTAGAAGGAGCCTGGAAGTGTTCCTTCCTCATGAATTTTTTGGAATAGTCTGAGGAGGATAGGTTTTAGTTCTTCCTTGAATGTTTGGTAAAACTGTCCTGTGAAGCCGTCTGGCCCCGGGCTTTTGTTTGCTGGAAGCTTTTTGATGACTGCTTCAATTTCTTCCATAGTTACTGGCCTGTTGAGCTGTTTAGATTCTTCCTGATTGAGCTTTGGAAGGTTATATTTTTCTAGGAGTATGTTCATTTCCTCCAGGTTGTCCAGTTTGTTGGAATAGCGTTGTTCATAGTATTTTGTAACAATCCTTTTTATTTCGGCGAGGTCTGTTGTTATTTCACCACTTTCATTTCTGATTTTGTTTATTTGGGTCCTCTCTCTTTGCTTCTTGGTGAGCCTGGCTAGAGGTTCATCAATCTTGTTTATCCTTTCAAAGAACCAGCGCTTGGTTTTGTTGATCTTTTGTATTGTTTCTTTGGTCTCTATGTCGTTTATCTCGGCTCTGATCTTTATTATTTCCTTCCTTCTGCTTACACTGGGCTTTTCTTGTTGCTCTCTCTCTAACTCTTTGAGTTTTTGGGTTAGGTAATTTATTACCATTGTTTCTTGTTTTTTGCAGTAGGCTTGTGGAGCTATGAACTTCCCTCTGAAGACTGCTTTCGCTGTGTCCCATAGATTTTGGATTGTTGTGTTTTCATTGTCATTTGTTGCCATGATGTTTTTTATTTCTTCCTTGATGTCTTTGGTAACCCAGTCATTGTTTACTAGCATGTTGTTTAGTCTCCATGTGTTTGCTTTCTTTGGATTGTTTTTATTGTAGTTGATTTCCAGTTTTATGCTGCTGTGATCTGAGAAGATACTTGGTATGATTTCTATTTTCTTAAATTTGGAGAGACTTTGCCTGTGTCCTAACATATGGTCTATCTTTGAAAATGACCCATGTGCACTTGAGAAGAATGTGTATTCTGTAGCTTTGGGGTGAAATGTTCTGAAGATGTAATTCCATCTGGTCTAGTGAGTCATTTATGATTGCTGTTTCTTTGCTGATTTTTTGTTTAGAGGATTTTTCCAATGCTGATAGTGGTGTATTAAAGTCTCCTACTGTGATTGTATTGCTGTCAATCTCTCCTTTGATATCTTCCAAGAGTTTTTTTTTATGTATTTGGGTGCTCCTGTATTGGGTGCGTATACGTTTACAAGAGTTATTTCTTCTTGTTGGATTGCTCCCTTTAGTATTATGAAGTGGCCTTCATTATCTCTTGTTATGTCATTCACTTTGAGATCTAATTTGTCGGATATAAGTATTGCTACCCCAGCTTTTTTTTCATTTCCATTCGCCTGGAAAACCTTTTTCCATCCCTTCATACTCAGTCTGTATGTGTCTTTTTTTCTGAAGTGGGTTTCCTGTAGACAGCAGATATATGGGTTTTGTTTTCTTATCCAATCAGTTACCCTGTGTCTTTTGATTGGGGTATTCAATCCATTTACATTTAAAGTTATTATTGATAGGTACTTATTTGTCGTCATTTTTTTTTTAAACCCTTCCTGCAAATCCCTCTCTTCCCCCAGTGTACACAGGCGCCGGGTCGGGTGCTCGCACTGACGCAGACTCACAGGGCCAGCTCTACGCGTGGGCACCCGGAAGGGAAATCCCCAAGCGGGAGCCCCGAAAGCGCCCAACCCCCTGTCATTTTTATTCTACACCCCTGTGTTACTTCTTTGCTTCCTATTTCTTTTTCTTTCTTTCTTTTTTTTTTTTTTACAGCAGATCCTTTAGCATTTCTTGCATTGCTGGTTTGGTGGTGATAAACTCCCTTAGTCCTTTTTTGTCTGTGAAGCTCCTGATTTCACCTTCCATTTTTTTCAGCCACCTTATGACCATTTCTCTGAATTCTTTCTCTGACAGGTTGCTTGTCTCCATTTAGTTTACCTCCTTTTCTGGTGATGCCTCCTTTTCTTTCATATGCAGGCTGTTTCTCTGTGTCCCCATGATTTCTCTTCTCCGGGTGTCTGGTTATGTAGTTTTCTCTTTCCTGCGTTGATTTAAAGGCACAAAATACAACAAAACAAGGCACAACGCACAAGGCACTGAACACAAATGTATTCATGAAACTAATAACCCCTAATAAATGTGACCACCAGAGAAAAGAGAATTATGGGATAAGGAAGAAAGAGAGAAAGAGAGAAAGAGAGAAAGGAGAAGGAGAAGGAGAAGGAGAAAAAGAAAAAAGGAGTGCAAAAATGAAATTGAGAAAAGGAAAACAGTATGAATGAAAAGAAAGAGAATAAAAAAGAAGAGGGGAAAAACTATTTATATGGGGAGAAAACTCCAATAGTACTGCCATTAATCCCAACAAATGCAAGCAACAAATACCTAGAGATGAATGCAAACTACAAACAACAACTAATATCAAGCGAGGTGAGGAAAAACAGAAGCAAAAAGAAACAAAAAGAAAACAAAAAATAGAAAAAGCTAAACAATCTCACAAACAAGCATATAAAACCCCCAATATAATCAACAATCAAGCAAACAACAATAAAAGGAAAGAGAAAAAGAGTTTGGATAGTGCAGAGAAGAGAGAGGTGTGTATCAACTTAGAGCATGGAATTGGAAATTAAATATATAAGTAGGATTAAATTTTTAACAGGGTAAAAAGAAGGAATAGGGAAAAATTTAAAGCAGGAATAGGATAAGAGAAACAGGACAACAAAAGGGGAAAAGTGAGGAAGAGAGTGATGGCATAAAGGTAAAATTGAGATAGAGTAAAATGATACTAAAGGAAAGATGAAAATAGAATGTAGAACACTAATCCCAAAATAAAATAAAGAGAATATAGAATGACATTAAAAAAAGGTAAAATAGTAGTAGTAATAATACTGATTGAAAATAAAAATGTAATAATTAAAAAGGTAAAATCAAATGAGGGAAAGAGAAAAAATATTAGTTTCTTAAGTAAAAGATGAAAATAAAAATGTGCCAGTAGTGAAGGTCATTCACTTCCTTTACTGTTCTGTTTGGCACACCTGTTTCCTAGTCAGGACAGTATTGAAGTTCCCTGCATTCCACTGCTCCTCAGTGTTGTAAGCCACAGTCCTGAATTTCCAGCAGGCAGTACTTCTTTGTTTGTTATACTCCTTTATTTGTATTTACACAAGAGTCAATTTGTGACTCAACCCCTGGGTGGCAGTGTTTCTGGGTTGACCTCTGGGTCTAAAAGTCCTCTCTAGCTAGTGCTTAGATTTTGTTTTCCCTTTGGCACGTAATACTGGTTTGGGGGAATGGGCTGCCCTAGAGCTGGTTCTCTGATTGTTATTCCCCGCTCTGATCCCTGGGTTCCACAAAAACAACTTTCCCCTGCAGTCAGTTAGAGTGTCCCCGAATGGGTGTTCCTATATTCTGGGCTTAGTAACCAAAAGCAAGGATTTAAAGAGAAAAGAAAAAAAAAGGAAAAGAGAAAAGAAACAGTAAGTGCATGAACTCGCGACTTTTTACCCTCTGGCGCTGTGTGCAAGCCTGTGTAGTCTTTTTTCCCCCCTGGCTCTAAGCAGCCGGCACACTGTTAAATTTTTTAGCCTGCCCTTTTGTGCCCAGTTCAGCTATGGGTTGCTTTTTAGAGTTCCCTTCTGTTAGCAGCCCTGCGGATCCCCTCCCACATTCGTGGATCACGCTAGCCCCAGCGTTCATGGATTCTTTAGGGCGCATACTTCCCCAGATCCTCTAGCTCCCCTTGTGTGCATTTCTCTCTCCCGCCTGGATCGCAGACCTCACCTTTTCCCAGGCGAAATCTGACCTTTCTGTGAGAAGGTGCAGAGCTCATCCCAGTCCACATATTCGCGCTGCTTGAGGTCCGGTGTTCCTGGGTTCACAGCTGTTCCCTGGGTGGTGGTGTTGTAGATTTCCAGGATGTATAGGCTTCCAGTAACAGCCACTCTCCCCTTTAAGAAGGCATGGTCTTTGTGGCAGAGCCGGTTGCTCCGGGAGGGATTTCAGCAGCAGTGGAGGCTGCCCGGTCAGGGGAGCCTGGTCTGGCAATCCCCAACAGTCCCTTGGAGTATCTGAATTTTATGTAATTCTCACATGTCATGAAATATTATCCTCAGGAAATGTTTGAACTAAAGCATTCTTGACTACTCTTCTAATTGAACAGCCTGCCAACTCCTCACCAACTTGATTTTTTTTTTTCATAATTACATGAACATATTTTATTGTTAGTTTATAAATTAAATTAATTTGATTGTTGTAAAGTAACTATATATATATATTTTTTAAATATATATTTTATTGATTTTTTACAGAGAGGAAGAGAGAGGGATAGAGAGTTAGAAACATCGATGAGAGAGAAACATCGATCAGCTGCCTCTTGCACACCCCCTACTGGGGATGTGCCCGCAACCAAGGTACATGCTCTTGACCGGAATCGAACCTGGGACCCTTGAGTCCGCAGGCCGACGCTCTATCCACTGAGCCAAACCAGTTTCGGCTAAAGTAACTATATTTTAAAGATTATTATTATTATTTTTTAAATTTCTTTATTGATTAAGGTGTCCCATATTTGTCCTCATCCCCCCATTCCCATCCCACACCCCTCCCCACGGATGCCCCAACCCCCTGTTGAACTTAACCATTGGTTAGGCTCATATGCATGCACACAAGTCCTTTGGTTGATCTCTCCCCCCTCCCCCACCCTCCCCTATCCTCCCTCTGAGGCCCGATAGTCCGATCGATGCCTCCTTGTTTCTGATTCTGTTCTTGTTCATCAGTCTATGTTGTTCATCATTTCCCCTAGATGAGCAAGATCATTTGTCACTAGAGATATACTTATAAGAACCGAATGTGAGACGAGCAATAATAGTTATGCTGACAGGCAAATGAATCAGTCTGTAGTGAGTTTCTGGACCCACAGTTCTTTTGAGACCCAATATCAATGTCCACCAGTTCCTTATGTGTATATGTCGGCACTGACCCCTCAGCTCTGGATGGTAGACAAATGGTGGTAATGCAGGTCCGACACCCTCTGGTTTGGTTTCGGCCGGACCCAGGGGCACGGCTTCACCCGGACTCAGGGGCACGTGGCCTCACCCGGACCCGGGACCCAGCCTCACCCGGATCCAGGGGCACATGGCCTCACCCGGATCCGGGATGCTCCAGCTTCACCTGGATCCAGGGGCGCGTGGCCTCACCCGGACCCAGGGGCGTGTGGCCCCACCCGGACCCAGGGGCGCGCAGCCTCACCTGGACCCAGGACCCATCCTCACCCGGATCCAGGGGCACGCGCCCTCACCCGGACCCGGGATCCAGCTTCACCCGGACCCAGGGGCGCATGGCCTAACCCGGACTCAGGGGCGCGTGGCGTCTCCCAGACCCAGGGGCGCGTGGCCTCACCCGGACCCAGGTGCGCGTGGCCTCTCCCAGGCCCATGGTCGCGTGGCCTCACCCGGATCCAGGGGCGCACGGCCTCACCCGGACCCAGGGGCATGAGGCCTCACCTAGACCCAGGGGCGTGTGACCACACCCGAGCCCAGGGGTACGCAGCCTTGCCCGGACCCGGGACCCAGCCTCTCCCAGACCCAGGGGCGTATGGCCTCACCCGGACCTGGGATCCAGCTTCACCCGGACCCAGGGGCGCGCGGCCTCACCCGGACCCAGGGGCGCGTGGCCTCACCCGGACCCAGGGGCGCGCGGCCTCACCCGGACCCAGGGGCGCGCGGCCTCACCCGGACCCAGGGGCGCGCGGCCTCTCCCAGACCCAGGGGCGCGTGGCCTCACCCGGACCCGGTACCCAGCCTCTCCCAGATCCAGGGACACACGGCCTCACCCGGGCCCAGGATACAGCTTCACCCAGACCCAGGGGCGCGTGGCCTCACCCGGACCCAGGGGCGCGTGGCCTCTCCCAGACCCAGGGTCGCGCGGCCCTACCCGGGTCCAGGGGTGCACGGCCCCATCCGGACCCAGGATCCAACCTCACCCGGACCTAGGGGCGCATAGCCTCACCCAGACCCAGGGTGGCGGCCCCACCCGGACCCGGGACCCAGCCTCACCCGGGCCCAGGGGGGTGCGGCCTTACCCGGATCCAGGGGTGTGTCGCCTCGCCCAGACCCGGGACCCAGCCCCACCCCGACCCAGTTCCCAGCCTCACCCGGACCCAGGGGTGCGGGGCCTCACCCGGACCCGGGACCCAGCGGGGTTTCGTCTTCTTGATCCCAATTCCTGTTGGTCAATTCCTTCTCCGCAACTCCTTCGGGCACTTTCTCAGAGCTCCAGGGCGGCTGCCGCAGAACTCGGGGCTGCGGGCTCGGCGAAGCTCCGGTGTGCCCGGTGTGTGGTGGCGGGCTGGTCCGGGGCCGCTGCGTCGGCCCTTGGGTCTGCAGCGGTGGCCAGTCGCCGAGCGCGCGCACCTGGCCGCTTCCGGTGCGTTGAGATTCTTGAAGGACTCGGAGGTCAGCAAGCGCGGAGTCTCCCACCCCATGTCTCTCAGGGGCTCGTCTGTCCGTGCTCGGCAGCGAGTGGAGCTGTCCCCTCAGCCGGAGACGGCCAGGGGAAGTGCGCCGAGCACGTTCCAGGCTGCCATTGTGTCGCCTGAGCCGTAGTTCTTAAAGTGTGATCTTTGGGTCACCGGCATCAGCATCATCCCGTGTACCCCTGTCTTTTATTCTAGTTGTAGAGCATCTGCTCAGCCAGCCCTCCGGTGGTTCTGGATGGTGTCTGCTCTGCTCTCTGGTCATAATCTCAAAATTGTTGTGGTAGGCAACAATCAGGTTTCCGCCCTATGCCTCCATCTTGGTCCTCCTTTGTGTAGTTAAGTCTTAATTGTTGTTGGTGTTACTGGGAGGAATTGTCCTCCTGGCCAATTGTCCGTGAGGACCCTCTGTTTCTATAAAGGAAGAGTTGCTGTGCAGGAGACACGTTTATGGGCCGGATCTTGTTGCAGCAAGGCTTTGGCGCTCACTGAGTCTGCCTCTTGAATGTGTCCCTTATGCGAGTGGTTGAAATATGGTGTCATCTCACACCGACCACTAGATGCCCTCGTTTCTGGGTCTCCAATGGAGTGTAGGTCAGCTACTGCCTGAGGCCACTCAGCAGGAATTACAGCAAAAACTGCAGTTTCCTCCTCCTGTCTAGGCAGCCCAGGAGCAGTCCGACTAGAACCGCAGTTCATCTGGTCAAGCTGCCACAGGGCAGGCCACCCACATGCAAAAGCCGCTGCTTGGAGCCCAGGTGGGCCTGCAAAACGTGTGGGGCGGGTCCCAGGGCAGGGCGGGTCTCAGGGCGGGGCAGGGTCTCAGGGCGGGGCGGGGTCTCAGGGCGCCACCAGGCCATGGCGTGGCGAACCGCAATGGCTGCAAGTCTGCTTTTTCTGCTTTCCACGTTTCTAAGCACCCTCGTTCCGCACTCCAGCGCAGCAAACACTGATTGCTGGGCGCACCTCCGCAAGGAAGTTACTCCCACTCTCCGACACGAACGCCGAGAGTCCAGCCTCTGCCCGCAGGAGTCTGGGTCTCCCGCGAGTCCCCAGAAGCTGGCTTTCAGAGTCATGGGGAGCTAATCTCCCCTAGGGTTGGAAAAAAAGCCGCACGACCCTTCCCCCGCCACCAGTCCGACCCACGTGCCTCCGCACCTCAGCGCCTCCGCTTGCTCTTTCCTCTTCCCTCTTAGCTGTAAATCCACCCTTCAGCCAGCTCTCCTGTGGTTCTGGGTGGCAGACGCTCTGTCCTCCAGTTGTATTTTTGAAATTGCTGTGCTCGGCGCAGTTCATTTGTTTAACTTTGCCGCCTTCTTGTTTCTCCTCTCTCAAAATGGCTAAAGGACTTGAATGTAAGACGGGAAATCATAAAAAATCCTCCAAGTCAGTGTCGGCGGCCTCCGGGGCCCCGAGGATCTCACTGGGCAGCTCGGCCAGGTCGGTGACGCGGATGAGCCCATCCTGCAGAAAGATGGTCTCTTCCTTCACCGAGAGCCACTGCGCTGAGTCCGCGGCCGCCGCCACAGCAGCTGCCGTGGCTGCCCACGAGCTCATGGCCCCGGCTGAGGTGCTGACTGAGAGAAGCAGGCGCCCGGCCTGGGGAGACTCGAGCAGGAGTCGCCGCGCTCACCAGTCCATCTTTTAGTTGTATTTCCGAAACTGCCATGCGAGGCAACAGATCAGCTGTTCAACTCCGCCGCCATCTTGGCTCCACCAACTTGATTTTTGACGACTATTTGTTTGAACTATTTTGTCATCAATCGAACATATATTATAACCGAAATTTGGGAAAGCACAAAATTTCGAAAGCAATAAAGTGGTCTCCTGTTACTCCAACAGTTAATGAAAAAATTTTTAGGACTTACCAGTATAGTGCTAATGAGGCATACTTTAAAGGATACTTAGAAAGAATATTGGTCTATAAATCTAGTTCTAGCTGTTCCAATATTTCCTCAGACGATGAGTTGAAATCGTTTTGAACAAATCTGAACTTATTGGCATGTCAATGACAATGCAAACATGACTAAATCTTCAGGCTATTTAAAATTCAACCTGTACTCGACCACTTTACTAGTAAATTTCAAACAATATATAAACCTATGCGAGAATTATCATTAGATGAAGGCATGATTCCTTGGAGGGGACGTCTTCTATTTTGAACTTACAACCCAGCTAAAATTATTAAATATGGTTTACTTGTAAGAATGGTATGTTCTCACAAGACTGGGTATATTTGCAATATGGAAATTTACACTGGTGAAGGAAAAAATTTAATGACTCTATTCTCTCACTACTTCGGCCGTATCTGGAATTGCAGCATGACATATACCAAGATAACTATTACAATAGCGTTTCAATTGCAGAAACTTTATTACTACATAAAACAAGAGTTTTCAGAATAATTCGAACAAATAGAGGCTTGCCAAAATGTTCGGGGTTTTTTTCCATTCTTTTTTTTTCTTCATTTTTTATTGTTTTAAGTATTACAAATAGTAGTATATCTGTCTCCCTCCCCCCACCCCACATTGGCCTCCCGTACACCCCAGCACATGCCCTCACCCCCCCTCCCAGCCTTCCCGCTGTAATTTGACAATCTGTTCGATGCTTCTCTACCTCTTTTTGTTAATCAGGTTATAATGTTCTTTATTATCCGTAAATGAGTGAAATCATGTGATATTTATCTTTCTCTGACTGGCTTACTTTGTTTAGCATAATGCTTTCCAGTTCCATCCATGTTGCTGCAAATGGTAAGAATTCCTTCTTTTTTATGGCAGCATAGTATTCCATTGTATAGATGTACCACAGTTTTTTAATCCACTCATCTGCTGTTGGACACTTAGGCTGTTTCCAAATCTTAGCTATTGTAAGTTGTGCTGCTATGAACATAGGGGTGCATATATTCTTTCTGATTGGTGTTTCTGTTTTCTAGGGATATATTCCTAGAAGTGGGATCATGGGGTCAAATGGCAGTTCCATTTTTAATTTTTTGAAGAAACTCCATACTGTTTTCCATAATGGCTGCACCAGTCTGCATTCCCACCAGCAGTGCACGAGGGTTCCTTTTTCTCCACATCCTCGCCAACACTTGTCGTTTGTTGATTTGTTGATAATAGCCATTCTGACAGGTGTGAGATGGTACCACATTGTCGTTTTGATTTGCATCTCTTGGATAATTAGTGACCTTGAACATGTTTTCATATGTCTCGTGGCTTTTCTTATGTCCTCTTTCGAAAGTATCTATTTAGGTCCATTGCCCATTTTTTGATTGGGTTGTTTATCTTCCTTTTGTTAAGTTGTATGGGTTCCCTGTAAAGATTAAGCCCTTATCGGTGATAACATTGGCAAATATTTTCTCCCATGCAGTGGGCTTGTTGTTTTGTTGATGGTTTCTTTTGCTGTGCAGAAGCTTTTTATTTTGATGTAGTCCCATTTGTTTATTTTCTCTTTAGCTTCCATTGCCCTAAGTGCAGTATCAGTGAAGAAGTTCTTTCGGCATATGTCTGAGATTTCTCTGCCTGTGGATTCCTCTAGTATTTTTATAGTTTCCCATCTTATGTTAAATTCCTTTATCCATTTTGAGTTTATTTTTGTGAATGGTGTAATTTGGTGGTCAAGTTTTATTTTTTTGCATGTATCTGTCCAATTTTCCCAACACCATTTATTGAAGAGACTGTCTTGACTCCATGTATGTTCATTTCATGCCTCCTTTGTCAAATAATAATTGAACATAGTGGTTTAGGTCAGTTTCTGGGTTCTCTATTCTATACCATTGATCTATATGGCTGTTCTTGTGCTAGTACCAGGCAGGTTTGAGAACAGTGGCTTTGTAATACAGCTTGATATCCGGTATTGAGATCCCACCTAGTTTGTTCTTCTTTCTCAGGATTGCTGCAGCTATTCAGGGTCTTTTTTTTTTTTAATTCCAGATAAATTTTTGGAGAGTTCATTTTAGGTCTGTGAAATATGCCGTTGGTATTTTAATGGGGAGTGCATTGAATCTATACATTGCATTGATTTGTATGGACATTTTAATGATATTGATTCTACCAATCCATGAACACAGTATGTTCTTCCATCTGTTTATGTCTTTCTCTATCTCTTTTTTCAGTGTCTTGTAGTTTTCCGAGTATAGGTCTTTTACTTCGTTAAATACCTTCAATTTCTTCGTAGGTATCTTAATTTTTTTGGTGTGATGTAAATGGGATTTTTTTTTAGTCTCTCTTTCTGTAAGTTCACTATTGGTGTATAGAAATGCCATAGGTTTTTTAGCGTTAATTTTGTATTCTGCTACATTGCCGAATTCATTTATTAAGTTTAATAATTTTGTGATGGAGTCTTTTGCATTTTCTATGTACAGTATCATGTCATCTGCGAACAATGACAGTTTTACATCTTCTTTTCCAATTTTGATACCTTTTATTTCTTCTTGTCTAATTGCTTTGGCTAGCACTTCAGGAACTATGTCAAACAGGAGTGGTGAAAGTGGACATCCCTGTCTTGTTCTTTTTCTTAGGGGAAATGGTTTTAGTTTTTGCCCATTGAGTATGATGTTGGTTGTATGTTGGTCATATAAGGCTTTTAGTATGTTGAGGAATAATTCCTTTATTCCCATTTTGCTGAGGGTTTTTATCAAGAAAGGATGTTGGATTTTGTCAAATGCTTTTCCTGCATCATTTGATGTGACTATGTGATTTTTATCTCTCAATTTGTTTATGTGAAGTATCACGTTTATTGATTTGTGGATATTGTACCATGCTTGCTTCCCTGGGATAAATCCTACTTGATAATGGTGTATTATCTTTCTGATGTACTGCTGGATCCGATTTGCTAGAATTTTGTTGAGGATTTTGGCATCTATGTTCATGGGAGATATTGGCCTGTAATTCTCTTTCGTTGTGTTGTCTTTATCTGGTTTTGGTATTAGGGTAATGCTGGCTTCTTTGAATAAGCTTGGAAGTGTTCCTTCCTCTTGAATTTTTTGGTATAGTCTGAGGAGGATAGGTTTTAGTTTTTCCTTGAATGTTTGGTAAAACTTGCCTGTGAAGCTGTCTGGCCCCAGGCTTTTGTTTGCTGGAAGCTTTTTGATGACTGCTTCAATTTCTTCTGTAGTTTTCGGCCTATTGATATTTTTAGATACTTCCTGATTGAGTTTTGGAAGGTTGTATTTTTCTAGGAATATGTCCATTTCCTCCAGGTTGTCTATTTTGTTGGAATAGAGTTGTTCATAGTATTTTGAAACAATCCTTTGTATTTCAGCGGGGTCTGTTGTTATTTTGCCTCTTTCATTTCTGATTTTGTTTATTTGGGTCCTCTCTCTTTGCTTCTTGGTGAGCCTGGCGAGAGGTTCATCAATCTTGTTTATCCTTTCAAAGAAGCAGCTCTTGGTTTCATTGATCTTTTGTATTGTTTTTTTTTGGTCTCTATGTTACTTATTTCGGCTCTGATCTTTATTATCTCCTTCCTTCTGCTTACTCTGGGCTTTTCTTGTTGCTCTCTTTCTAATTATTTAAGTTGTAGAGTTAAATGATTTACTATAATTTTTCTTTTTTTTTGAGGTAAGCCTGTGGGGCTGTAAACTTCCCTCTTAGGACTGCTTTCATTGTGTCCCATAGATTTTGGATTGTTATCATTGTCATTAATTTCCCAGATGTTTTTAATTTCTCATCGGCTGTGTTTAATTTGCCAATTCTGGGTGGATGTTATTCAATTTGGTTGTTTCTTCTATCTGCTCTGTGAGAAGGCAGAGGACACATCTGCGTATTCTGTCTCCATTTTGTCTCCCCCGGACAAAATAATTGCGAGCCCGGAGCTGGGGAAGCTGGAGTCTTGGTGTTCTTGTGTTCACCGCCAAGGCAGCAGGTCCCTGGCTGGTGTGGTTGTAGGGTCCCGGTGGTGTCTGAGGGCTCCTGGGTGGAGGTGAGGTCACAGCCACTCTCCCCTTCAAGATGGCCTGATCTCTGCAGCAAAGCTGGCCGCCCCAGGAGGAATTGCAGCGTTTATAGAGGCTGCCTGGCTAGTGGAGCCTCGTCCACTAACCCCCAACAGTCCTGTGGAATAACTGTCCTTCACTCAAACACACACGCCCCACATGTCCATGCACTCCCTTTTTGCTCCCTCACTCAATCACACTCTCTTCCTCACTGCCATCCTGTCAGCCACCATCTTGGATTCTCTTTTTGGAGATTAAAAAAAAAATCTTTATTGTTCAGATTATTATAATTGTTCCTCTTCCCACCCCAAAGCTCCCCTCGACCTGGTTCCCACCCCACCCTCTGCCCTTACCCCCCTCTCCCACTGTCCTCATCCATAGGTGTACGATTTTTGTCCAGTTTCTTCCCGCACCCCCCACATCCCTTTCCCCCTGAGAGTTGTCAGTCCACTCCCTTTCTATGACCCTGATTCTATTATATTCACCAGTTTGTTATGTTCATCAGATTTTTTATTCACTTGATTTTTAGATTCACTTGTTGATATTATTTATTGTTCATAATTTTTATCTTTACCTTTTTTGTCTTGCTCTTCTTAAAGAATACCTTTCAGCATTTCATATAATACTGGTTTGGTGGTGATGAACTCCTTTAGCTTTTTCTTATCTGTGAAGCTCTTTATCTGACCTTCAATTCTAAATGATTGCTTTGCTGGGTAGAGTCATCTTGGTTGTAGGTTCTTGGTATTCATCACTTTGAATATTTCTTGCCACTCCCGTCTGGCCTGCATAGTTTCTGTTGAGAAATCAGCTGACAATCGTATGGGTGCTCCCTTGTAGGGAACTATTTTCTCTTGCTGCTTTTAATATTCTCTCTTTGTCTATTGCTCTTGGCATTTTAATTATGATGTGTCTTGGTGTGGTTCTCTTTGGATTCCCCTTTTGTTTGGGGTTCTGTGCACTTCCTGGACTCATAAGTCTATTTCTTTCACCAGGTAGGGGAAGTTTTCTGTCATTATTTCTTCAAATAGGTTTTCAGTATCTTACTCTCTCTCTTCTTCTGGCACCCCCATAATTCTGATGTTGGTACACTTGAACTTGTTCCAGAGGCTCCTTACACTATTTTCATATTTTTGGATTCTTTTTTCTTTTTGCTTTTCGAGTTCTGTGTTTTTTGATTCTTTGTATTTCAAACCTTTGACTTGATTCTTGCGATCCTCAAGTCCTCTGTTGGATCTCTGTATATTATTTTTTATTTCAGTCAGTGTATGCTTAATTTCTAGTTGGTCCTTTTCCATATCATCGAGGGTATCACTAAATTTATCGGCCTTTTCTAGAATATTCTTGAAAACCTTATAACCGTGGTTTTGAACTCTATATCCAGTCGTTTGCTTTCCTCCATTTCTTTCATTTGTGACCGGTTTCTTTGTCTCCACATTTTGCCTGCTTCCCTGAGTTGATAAAGTGGCTTTGTGTGCTAGGTGTCCTATAGGGCCCAGTGGCTCAGCCTCCCCAGTTACCTGAGGTGGACACTCTTGGTGCACCCCTTTGTGGGCTGTGTGCACAGTCTTGTTGTAGTTAAGCCTTGATTGTTGTTGGTATCACTTGGAGGAATTGACCTCCGGGCCAATTGGCTGTGAGGATCAGCTGTGTCTGCGATGGGAGAACTTCTGTGCTGGAGACACCCTTATGGGGCAAGACTTGCTTCAGTGGGGTTTTGGTGCTCACTGAGTCTGACCCCTGGGTACACTGGCTCTTGGATCTCCAAGGAGGTGCTAATTCAGCCTCTGCCTGAGGCCACCCAGCAGGAGCTACAGAAAGATCTGCAGATTCCTTTTCTTTGTTTGGGTTTTGGAGGTGTCCAGATGAGGCCCAGCTGTGAAACAGTGCAAGCTTCTGTCGGGCCTTGGGCCTTCTTTTGGATGTTCTGGATCTCTCTGATTCAGCTGCAGTTTGTTAGGTAAGTTTAGATTTCAAAGACCAGGCATTCATATGCAAAAGCCTCTGCATACAGCTTGGATGGGGCGGAGTCTCTGGGTGCAGCAAACAGCAATGGCTGCCTGTCAGCCCTGTCTTAAGAAACCCCTGGGTCTCAGTGTCACTTGGTAATCGCTGCAAGCACCTCTGAGAGAAAGCTGCCCTCTAGTTCTGCCCGCTGCCAGACAGTCCAGTCTCCCCGTATGAGTCTGGGTCCCCAGAGTCTCGCCTGGAACTGGAGTTCAGAGCAGTCGGGAGCTTGTGTCTCCCTCCAGATTTAAATAGCCAGCCGTGTACTCAAGTTGCCAGCCCTCTTCACGGTCGGGCCTCCGTAACTCTGCACTTTACTTCCACAGCTCCTCTGTGTCTCAGTGTGCTTTTCTCTTCCCCTGTAGTTGTAGAATTTCCACTTAGCCAGCCTTCTTGTGGTTCTGCATGATGTTCGTTTTGTCTTTTAGTTGTAGTTTTGAAGTTGTTGTGTGAGGCAGCAAGTTCAGGTGTTTACCTATGCCGCCATCTTGGTTTCTCCTCTTTTTGGAGATTTTTGATGGTTGTTTCAATTTTTTCACTCCTGATCAGTCTATTTAGCTTTTTGAGTTCTTCATTATTTAGTCTAGATAGGTTAAATATTTCTATGAACTTATCCATTTATTCTAGGTTATTGAATTTGGTGGCATAAAGGCTTTCATAATAGTCTAGTATGATCCTCTGTGTATATGTGATATCTGTGGTGATTTCTCCTCTCTCATTTCTGATTTTGTTTATATGGGTCATTTCCCTTTTTTCCTTAGTGAGTCTAGCCAGGGGTTTGTCAATTTTATTAATCTTTTCAAAAAACCACCTCTTTATTTTATTGATTTTTTTGGTATAGTCTTTTTGTTTTGTATTTCATTTAATTCTGCTCTAATTTTTATTATTTCCTTTCTTCAGCTAACCTTTGGTTGCTTTTGTTTTTCTTTCTCTATTCTTTTAAGGTGTGATGTTAGGTTGTTTACTTGGAATTTCTCTTGTTTCTTGAGATAGGCCTGTAATGATATAAACTTCCCTCTTATTACTGCATCCCAGAAGTTTTGATATATTATCTTACCATTCTCATTTGTATCTGTATATCTTTTGATCTCATCTTTTATTTCTACTTTGACTAAGTCATTTTTTAGTAATATATTGTTTAATCTCCACGTATTTTTAGGTTTTTTTTGTTTGTTGTTTTTTTTACCTCTTTTTTGCAGCTGATTTCTAATTTCAAGGCATCATGGTCAGAAAATGTGCTTGGAATAATTTCATTGCTTTTGAATTTGTTGATGCTTATTCTGTGACCCAACATATGGTCTATTCTTGAGTATGTTCCATGTTCACTGGAGAAGAAAGTATAGTCTGATGTTCTAGGATGAAATGTTCTATAAATGTCGATTATATCCATTTGGTCTAGTGTTTCATTTAAGGCTGATATTTCTTTATTGATTTTTTGTTTGGTTGATCTGTCTAGAGTTGTCAATGGAGTATTAAGGTCTCCAACTATAATTGTGTTTTGATCTGTTTCTCCCTTTAGTTCTGTGAGTAGCTATTTAATATATTTCGTTGCTCCCTGGTTGGGCACATATATATTACGAAGTGGTATGTTTTCTTGATATATGTTTCTTTTATCATTATAAAGTGTCCATCTTTATCTCTTGTTATCTTGAGATCTATTTTGTGAGGTAAAAGTATGGCTACACCTGCTTTTTTGTGTGGATGTTATTTGCTTTGAGAATCATTTTCCACCCTTTTACTTTGAATATACCTTTGTCTCTGCTGTTTAGATGTGTCTCTTGTAGGCAGTATATGGTTGGGTTTTGTTTTTTGATCCACTCTACTACTCTGTGCCTCTTTACTGGTGAATTTAGACCATTTACTTTTATGGTAATTATTGATATATGAGGATTTCCTATAGCCTTTTTATCTTTTGTTTTCTGCTAACTCCGTGCCTTTATTGGTTCTTTTCCTTTATGCTTCTGTCTGTTGTTTTTGTTTGGTGGCATTCTGTACATCTTTCCTCTGTTTCCTCTTTTTTTAAGCTATATGTCTTGTTTGGGGGATTTCTGTGTGTGGTTGCCATTAGTTTTATAATAAGTAAAATTGCATATATACCATAGTTTTTTTCCCTTTTGAGTGCATCTGGTCTTCATCTTCCTTTGCCTATTCATGCCTGTCCCTCTTCCCCTTATATGTTTTTGTTGTCACAAATTATCCCTATTTATGCTGTGAGTTTTTTGGCAATCCTACTGGTAGTGTTATGACCTTATGTTCTTTATTTCAGGTAGAAATACTCCCTTGAGTATTTCCTGCAATGGAGGTTTTCTAGTGATAAAATTCCCTAGCTTCTGTATGTCTGGGAATGTTCTTGTTTCTCTTTAATATTTAAAGGATAATTTTGCTGGATATAATATGGATGGTTGGTAATTTCTCTCTTTCAGACATTTGAATATTTGGTCCCACTCTCTTCTGGCTTGCAGAGTTTCTGCTGAGAAGTTGGGTGAAATTCTGATCGGTTTTTCTTTATATGTTACTTCCTTCTTTTCCCTGGATTCTTTGAGGATTTTTTCTTTGTCATTAATTTTTGACAGCTTCATTACCAAGTGCTTTGGAGAGGGCCTCCTTGGATTGAGGTAACTAGGTGTTCTGTTTGCTTTTTAGATTTGAGGATCTAGTTCTTTCCAATAGATTTGGGAAGTTTTCATCAACTATTTGTTTTAATAGACTCTCCATTCCATAATCTCTCTCTTCCTCCTCTGCTGTGCCTATGATTCTGATGTGTGTGTTTGTGTGTGTGTGTGTATGTGTGTTTTAATGCAATCAAGCGAGGTCTCGTAGGGCTATTTTGTATTTCTTTATTCTCAGATCTCTCTCTTCTTCCCTCTGCATCATTTCTTGATTCCTGTATACAATATCACCAGTTCTTTCCTCTAACTGGTTGATTCTGTTTTCTATGCTCATCAGCTCACTCTTAATTTCTTTCATTGCCTGCTTCATTTCCAGAATTTCTGCTTTTGATACTTTTTAAAAAAAATTTAATTTCTTTGAAGAAATACTCATTTTGTTCATTGATTTGTTTTCTGAGTGTACTAAATTGCCTGTCAGTATTTTCTCACATCTCATTGAGTATGTTCAGAACTGCAATAATGAAATCTGTCATTCAACTCATATAATTCCATGTGTTCCAGCCTGTTTTCTGGGGATTTTTCATTTTCTTTCTGGTCATCGTTGTTTTTTTGGTTGTTTATGGTGTTTGCTGTTCTCCTTTGTTTTCCCATTTATCTCTGAGGAGGTCTTTCTACGCTGTTCCAGTAGATGGCATTGAATTGCAAGATTTTTATCCTCTGTGGCCTCACAGTTTTGAGCCTCTGTGGCTTCCGTAGGGCTGTACCAACTTTGCTGCTTGGGGGTGAGGTTTTTTTTTTTTTTTTCTCATAGTAATGGCGCCCCCTGACCTCCACTCGTCCAGCCCAAGCACCCCTCCTGGGGTTCAGTCACAGAGGGAAACTTTCTTCTGCAACAGCTATTGGCCTACAGATAATACACTCCTGGAAACAACTCCCAAGGACAATGGGAAGTGAGATTTGGGAATCTAATCAGTGGCGGGCTCTGCTATCTACTTTCTTTGCCTGAAAGCCCGCAGCCAGGCCCAGCCATGGGGAGCAACTCTGTAGTGAGGCTGTCTGCTGAGTAGCAGCTCATACATGCAACTCAGACCCCATTCACAAGTGCCCCCACGGTTCAGACACTCTCTCACTGTGTGTGCAACCACACAATGCCACTACTCCAGTGGCAGCTCCAACAGCCAGCCACTCACTGGGTTAGCTCTCTGTCCCAACCGGCTGAGGAAGTGCCCAAAACTGCTACTGCCAGTTCCCAGCTGTGCTGCAGATACGCTGCTGCATTGTAGCCGTGTTGAGCTTCCTTTCCTTCTCATCTTTCTGCTTATTCCAAGGAGCCCACCTTAGTTGTTCCATTGCGTGCATCGGTGTTGAGCAGGGATTTATTTGTTGAATTATAGGTAGTTATTTTGTTGAAATGTTAGCGGGAGAGGATAGATGCACCTTTACGCCACCATTCCTCTGACATCACTCTTAATTTCTTTAAAAAAAATCTTTATTGTTGAAAGTATTACAGATGTCCTCCTCCCCCCCAGTTGCCTCCCTCTACCCAGTTCCTGCCCCATGCCACCCTACTGTCTGTGTCTATAGGTAAGATCTTTGGTTAATCTCTTTTCGCCTCCCCCACCTCCTTCCCTTTGAGATTAGTCAGTCTGTTCCACACTTCCATGCCTCTGATTCTGTTTTATTTACCATTTTGTTAACGAGATTTTTTTATTAGTTTATTTTGAGTTTTATATTTGAATGTTGATAGATATGTATTTGTTGCCATTTTCTTGTTCATATTTTTATCCCTCCTCCTCTTCTTCCTCCTCCTCCACTTCCGTCTTTGTCTTCTTCTCTTTCTAATACCCTTCAACATTTCATATAATATTAATTTGGTGGTGATGAACTGCTTTAGCTTTTTCTTGTTTGTGAAGCTCTTTATCTGACCTTCAATTTTAATGAGACCTTTGCTGGGTAGAGTAATCTTGGTTGTAGGTCCTTGCTTTTCATCACTTTGTATATTTCTTACCACTCCCTTCTGGCCTGCAAAGTTTCTTTTGAGAAATCAGCTGACAGTCGTATGGGTGCTTCCTTGTAGGTAACTAACTGCTTTTCTCTTGTTGCTTTTAAGATTCTTTCTTTGTCTTTAACTCTTCGCGTTTAATTCTGATGTGTCTTGGTGTGGTCCTCTTTGGGTTCCTCTTGTTTGGGCTCTCTGGGCTTCCTGGACATGTAAGTCTATTTCTTTCACCAGGTAGGGGAATTTTTCTGTCATTTCTTCAAATACGTTTTCAACATTTTGCTCTCTCCCCCTTCTGTCACCCTCCTGCCCCCGCATAATGTGAATATTGGTACACTTTAAGTTGTCCCAGAGGCTCCTTATACTATCTTCATATTTTTGGATTCTCTTTTCTTTTTGCTCTTCTGATTAGGTGTTTTTTGCTTCCTCATATTCCAAATGGTTGATTTGATTCTCAGGATCCTCTACTCTACTGTTGAATCCCTGTAAATTGCTCTTTATTTCAGTTAGAGTGTGCTTAATTTCTGACTGAACCTTTTTCATGTCTTTGATATTCTCACCAAGATCCTTGAAAGTCTCATCAAGATCTTTGAGTAACCTTATAACCTGAAAGATCAGACAGAGGGCGAAAAACCAGGACTCCAGCTTTATTAGAGGAGAAGGACCTGCCGGGCTGTCTCACAAGGGGAGAACAGCAACACGTGCAGAGGTGAACACGCCTTTTGAGGGGAGGAATGGGAAGGAATGGGGACTTAGTGTACTTAGCACGCGCTGATTGGTGGCTTAAGGTATGGTCCATATAAGGTACATAGTTAGTCACTCGGGTACTTAGGGACAAGGGCTTAGGGTATGTGGCAGGTGCTGATTGGTGGTTCAATGTATAGTCCATATAAGGTGCCTGGTTAGGTACTCTGGTATGTCCAGGCCGCAGGTGCAGGTTACTTCATACTCTGACCACCAGTTGGGGGGAGGGAGGATCTATCATAACCATGGTTTTGAACACTGTATCCAGTAGTTTGCTTGCTTTCATTTGTGATATGTTTCTTTGTCTCCACATTTGGCTGCTTCCCTGTGTTTGTTTCTATGCATTGGGTAGAGCTACTATGTCTCCTGGAATTGGTAGAATGGCCTTGTATAGTAGGGCCCAGTGGCTCAGGCTCCCCAGTCACCTGAGCTTGGCACTCTAGGTGCACCCCTTTGTGAGCTATGTGCATAGCTGTGTAGTTGAGTCTTGATTGCTTTTGGCATCACTGGGAGGAATTGACCTCCAGGCCAATTGGCTGTAAGGACCAGCTCTGACTACAGTGGGAGAGCTGCTGTGCAAGAGGTAATGCCCAGCTATGAAGCAAGGCAGGCTGGTGCTAATGCCCGGTCTTGGGCTTTTTATTGATATGTTTGGGCATGCTGTCACCAGCTGCAGATAGTTTGAGAGATTTTAGCAAAGTCTGAAGCCTGAGCCAGGACAGGCCATGCATGTAGAAAAGCTGCTGACCTTGGGTGCGGCTGCAAATTGGATGGGGTAGAGTCTCAGGGAATCCTCAGGGTGAAGCAAACGCTCTGAGCCATGCTGATGGAAACTCAAGTATGGCTTAGCCCTATTTTGTCTGTGAAGCTCCTTATTTCACCTTCAATTTTGAATGATAGCCTTGCTGGGTATAGTATTCTTGGATTCAGTCCCTTGCTTTGCATCACTTTGTATATTTCATTCAATTCCCTTCTGGCCTGATATGTTTCTGTTGAAAAATCAGTTGATAATCTAATAGGAGATCCCTTAGGGGTAAGTTTCTGTCTCTCTCTGGTAGCCTTTAAGATTCTTACTTTGTCGTTGATGTTTGCCAATTTAATTATGTTGTGTCTTCGTGTTGGTCTTTTGGGGTTCATCTTGTTTGGGGCTCTGTGTGCTTCTTGGACTTGTGTGAGTTTTTTCTTCCCTATATCAGGGAAGTTTTCTGTCATTATTTCTTCAAACAGGTTTTCTATTCTTTGCTCAGTTTCCTCTACTTCTGCCACCCCTATTATGCGGATGTTGTTTTGTTTCATGTTGTTCCAATGCTCCCTTAGGCTCTCCTGCTTTTTAAGTTTTTATTTTTTTCCCAGTTGCTCCTCTGCTTGGGTGTTTTTTCCTACCTTGTCTTCTAGCTCGCTGACCCATTCCTCAGCTTCCTCTAGTCTGCTGTTGATAAGTCCCATTGAGTTCTTTACCACAGCGATGTCATTCTTCATTTCCTTTTGGTACTTCTTCATCTCCTCTTGGTTCTTACACATGTTGTCGAATTTGTCTTCCATCCTTTTCAGGATCCTTATGACCATTGCTCTGAATTCTTTCTCTGACAAATTGCTTGCCTCCATTTCATTTACTTCCTTTTTTGGTGATTCCTCCCTTTTGTATAGGGGCTATTGCTTTGTCTCCTTATGTTTGCTCCTCTGAAATGGATGTCTGGTTAGGTGGCTCACTCTCTACTATGTTGACAAAAAGGCACAAAATACAATTTGACAAGACACAACAAAAAGGGAACAAAACACGAGTGTATTCACAACACCGATAACCCCAATAAAAGTAAAAACCAGAGAAAAGAGTATTAGGGGAGAGAAAAGATTGCAAAAATGATATCGAGAAAAGGAAAAAAAGGTAAGAGAGAAAAGAAAAAAGAAGGGGAAAAATATACATATATGGGGAGAAATCACCACAAAACAAACAAACAAACAAAAAAATGCAAACAATAAACACCCAGAAAAAAAGGGGGAACTGAATCTGAAGAGGCAGAGCTCAGCATAGAGGAGGTAGAAAGAGGATGAGTTGATAAGAAGAAAAGTAAAAAAGAAAATAAAAAAAGTAAAATAAAAAGAAAAAAATTTTCCCTTTCTTTTATCTATCTATCTATCTATCTATCTATCTATCTATCTATCTATCTATCTATCTATCTATCTATCTATCTATTCATCTATTTTTGGGAAAGAAGAATAGAGTAGAGAGCAAGGAGGCTTCAGTTTGGTGAGTGAAACAAATTAAGCAATTAGGAGAAGAAGAGAGAAAAAACAAAAGCATAAAAAAATTGGCTAGTGAAGAAAGAGAAAAGAGAAGGGTGCATGGACTTGGAGCAGGGAGTGGAAATTAGATATAAAAGTAAGCCAACAGAGACTACTATAATAGTAACGTGTAAATAAAGTAGATAAGATAAATTTTTAACAAGAGGTAAAAAAAAAAAAGAAATACTAAAGCAGGAACAGGAGAAGAAAAACAGGGTGAGAAAGGGAGAAGGGAGGAAGAAAAGGTTGGCAATAAGGAAAAAGTGAGATAAAGTAAAATAATGATAAATAATAAAAATAGAATGAAGAACACTAATCCAAAAAAATAAAAGGTTAAAAAAATAAAATAAAGGAAAAATTTTTTTCCCTTTTCTTTCTTAAGTAAAAGATAAAAAGTAAAAGTGAAGTAGTGAAGTGTTGTTTGTTTCAGCTGAGTTATTTTTTTTAATATTCTTTATTGTTCAGACTATTACAGATGTTCCTCTTTTTTCCCCCCATTGCTCCCCTCCACCCAGTTTCCACCCCACCCCAGGCCCTCTCCACTCCACTGTCTGCGTCCATAGGTACTGCTTACATGCATATAAGATTTTTGTCCAATCTCTTCCTGCACCACCCCCATATCCCCTTCCCTTCAAGAATTGTCAGTCTGCTCCATTTCCATGCCCCTGATTCTGTTACATTCACCAGTTTATTCTGTTCATCAGATTTTTTTATTCATATGATTTTTAGATTCACTTGTTGATAGATATGTATTTGTTGTCACTTTGTTGTTCATAATTTTTTATCTTTACCTTTTTCTTCTTCCTTTTCTTAAAGAATACCCTTCAGCATTTCATATAATAGTGGTTTGGTGGTAATGAACTCCTTTAGCTTTTTCTTGTCTGTGAAACTCTTTATCTGACCTTCAATTCTAAACGATAGCTTTGCTGGGTAGAGTCATCTTGGTTGTAGGTTCTTGCTATTCATCACTTTGAATATTTCTTGCCACTCACGTCTGGCCTGCTTAGTTTCTGTTGAGGAATCAGCTGACAGTCGTATGGGTACTCCCTTGTAGGTAACTAACTGTTTTTCTCTTGCTGCTTTTAATATTCTCTCTTTGTCTTTTGCTCTTGGCATTTTAATTATGATGGATCTTGGTGTGGTCCTCTTTGGATTCTTCTTGTTTGGGGTTCTCTGCACTTCCTGGACTTGTAAGTCTATTTCTTTCACCAGGTAGGGGAAGTTTTCTGTCATTATTTCTTCAAATAGGTTTTCAGTATCTTACTCTCTCCCTTCTTCTGGCACCCCCATAATTCAGATGTTGGTACGCTTGAAGTTGTCCCAGAGGTTCCTTACACTATGTTCATATTTTTGGATTCTTTTTTCTTTTTGCTCTTCCGGTTGGGTGTTTTTTGCTTCCTCGTATTTCAAATCTTTGACTTGATTCTTGGGATCCTCTAGTCTACTGTTGAATCTCTGTATATTATTCTTTATTTTAGTCATTGTATGCTTAATTTCTGACTGGTTCTTTTCCATTTTTTTGGCATTCTCACTAAGATCCTTGAAGGTCTCACTAAGTTCCTCGGAGGTTTCTAGAAGATTCTTGAGTAACCTTATAACTGTGATTTTGAACTCTATATCCAGTAGTTTGCTTGCTTTCACTTCTTTCATTTGTGACATGTTTCTTTATCTCTGCATTTTGTCTGCTTCCCTGTGTCTGTTTCTATGTATTGGGTAGCTGCTTAGTCTCCTTGAGTTGATAGACTGGCCTTGTGTAGTAGGTGCCCTATAGGGCCCAGTGTCTCAGCCTCTCCAATTACCTGAGGTGGACACGGTGCACTCCTTTGTGGGCTGTGTGCACAATCTTGTTGTAGTTGAGCCTTGATTTCTGTTGGTACACTGGGAGGAATTGACCTCCAGGCCAATTGTCTGTGAGGACCAGCTCTGACTATAGTGGGAGAACTGCTGTGCAGGAGACACCCTTATGGGGCAGGACTTGCTTCAGTGGGGCTTTGGTGCTCCCTGAGTCTGCCCCTTTCATGTGTCCCTTATGGATCTGAGGAGTTGTAATCTGTTGTGGCCTCACTCTGACCACTGGGTACACTGGCTCTTGGATCTCCAAGGAGGTGCAAAGTCAGCCACTGCCTGGGGCCACCTAGCAGGAGCTACAGAGAGATCTGCAGATTCCCTCTTTATTAGATAGGATAAGTCTTAAGTTTTCTGTTGATGTATGTCCTAAGGTTCTGGAACAGAATGATTACACATCATTTCTTTCTCTTCCCCTGCTGTATTTTTTCTTTTATGTGTTTAGAAAACCAGGGAATATCTCAAACATGCATTAAAAAAAATACAATCACCCATGTATTACTCACTGGCCAGATTCAATAAATAAAAACATTTAGCCATGTATACTTTTATGCTCTTTACTTTTTTGAGAAATAAAGCATTAAACAGTTGATGTCTCTTTTTTTTCTTTTTCTAATCCCATTCCTCCCTCCCCTTTTCTTGAGGCCACCTCTATTCTGAGGTTGGTATGAATCTTCCTTGTTACCATAGAAAAGTAATTTCTTAATGAATTTTTACCTATTTTTAAACTTTTGAATTCAAAGGGCAAAGTAACTAATTTTATGGTTTCTCTATCATGAATCATTTTCAATGACTCAAATCGATTTTCCACTTCTGGGCAAAAGTAGTCAGATTTGAGCTATTGCTAAGAATATGTTTAACTACATAAAATATTTTTGTTCTCTGATCAGATGTGACATTCATTAAATAGCCTATATAATAAAAGGGTATTGACCCTAACAGCGGAATGACCAGGAACGACCCATCGCTGTGATGCACAGTGACCACTGGGGGCAGACGCTCAACGCAGGAGCTGCCCCTTGGTGGTCAGTGTGCTTCCACAGGGGGAGCCACAAGCTGGGCTGATGGCTGCGAGTTCAGCGGTGGTGGCGGGAGCCTCTCCCACCTCCTCAGCAGCGCTAAGGATGTCCAACTGTGGCTTAGGCCTGCTCCCCGCTGCCAGAGGGATGTCTGACTGCCAGCTTAGGCCTGACTACCCGGGGAGCAGGCCTAAGCTGGCAGGTGGATATCCCTCAAGGGCTCCCGGGCTGCCAGAGGGATGTCTGACTGCCACCTTAGGCCCACTCCCTGGGGGTTCGGGCCTATGCCAGCAGGTGGACATCCCCTGAGGGGTCCTGGACTGCAAGAGGGTGCAGGCTGGGCTGAGGGAATCCCCTGAGTGCACGAATTTTCACGTACCAGGCCTCTAGTATATAATAACATTCCTGAAATATCCTTTAACCTTTTGCACTTGGGTGTCGAATGTGACTCGACACGGTTAGCATCCGAGAAAAAAGCAAGCGAGTGCAAAGGGTTAAAAAGTCTTCATATTTACCTTCCATATCTAGGGAGAGTGAGAGAGGAGAAGGGACAAACAATGATTTTATTTTCTTTCAGGCCAACTTATTTGAAAAACTAATAAGCTACAAAAAGTGAAGGAAACATATTTAATGTGTGCTAGTAGGACTTGTATCTCTTAGTTTAATAGTCTATACATTTTTGATGCACTGTGTTATGGGCAGCAGCATGAAGAATTTAATGTTATATTGCAAAATGTTTGTGGTTAGTTTAGATGTGAGGACAGAGTGATAAAAGAGAAAATCTAACAATTAACTGTGTTGTTTGTTTTGTCACAATATGCTATCCAGCTCCAGAGTTTCCTATTTTGGAGAAGCAGAATTGGTTGATACATCTCCACTATATCCGGAAGGATTATGAAGCATGCAAGGTGAGAGATTGAAATGATAGGCAGACTTTGGTTAGGCGGCTGACAGTGTCTGTCACACACAGTGTCTATCCTGCTAATAATGTATGAATTGCTGTTTTCCCATACTTGGTGTATTTGTTAGCCTTTGCTATGATAATGCTGCTTTACAAACAACTTCAATTCCAGTGGTCTCCAACAACAGATGTCTGTTTATTGCTCATGGGCCTTCATATTGGCTGTGGGTAGGCTGGGTTTGACTACAAGTTGTGGGTCAGGTTCAGGTATGTTCCATGTGTCTTCACATTTCAATACCGGATAAAGGGGCATTCATTATCTGGGACTTGTTAATCTCACAGTGGAGGGCAGATGTTCAACCAGCATAGTATTTTTCACTTTTTGATCTCTGGATAGGTGAAAAATGGTATTTTATTTAGTTTTATTTTATAATTCTCTTATTCTGGTGAGCTTGGTCATCATTTGTATATTCAAAAACCATCTGTATTTCTTTTCCTCTAATGTGTGAATATTTCACAGTCATTTCAAATTCATATTTTTTATGGTTGAATTTATTTGCTTCCTTCCAAACCTATTCATTCTTCTGTTCCCTGTCTCAAGGATAGGTACTACCATTCACCCAGCTGTCTATGTCAGAATACCCTGACCCACTTTCCCTAATATAATATAGATAATCATCAAATTCTGGCGCTCCTTCTCTTATTGTCTTTTGAAATTGTCTGCTTCTTTATCCTCTCCATGCCTTAGTTAATCCCCTTCATTATAATTTAAGTTAGCAAAAGTGTTCTTATACCAACCTTGACTCTAATCTTGCACCCTTTCCATCTATTTTCAACAATTCTCCCACAATTTTTTTTATTTATTTATTTTTCTTTTTTTTTTCCCAATTTTTTTTATTAAGGTATTATATGTGTACATATCTTACCATTGCCCCCCCACCCCACTCCCATATATACCCTCACCCCCCAGAGTTTTGCGTCCATTGGTTATGCTTATATGCATGCATACAAGTCCTTTGATTGATCTCTTATCTTCCCCACCTCTCCCTAACCTTCCTGCTGTAATTTGACAGACTGTTTGATGCTTTACTGCCTCTGTATCTATCTTTTTGTTCAAGTTTTTTTTTTTTTTCCAATTTTTTTATTAAGGTATTATATGTGTACATATCTTACCATTGCCCCCCCCACCCCACTCCCATATATGCCCTCACCCCCCAGAGTTTTGCGTCCATTGGTTATGCTTATATGCATGCATACAAGTCCTTTGATCTCTTATCTTCCCCACCTCTCCCTAACCTTCCTGCTGTAATTTGACAGACTGTTTGATGCTTTACTGCCTCTGTATCTATCTTTTTGTTCAAGTTTTTAATGTTCTTTATTATCCATAAATGAGTGAGATCATGTGGTATTTTTCTTTCATTGACTGGCTTATTTCACTTAACATAATGTTCTCCAATTCCATCCAGGTTGCTGCAAATGGTAAGAATTCCATCTTTTTTATGGCAGCATAATATTCCATTGTGTAGATGTACCATAGTTTTCTGATCCAGTCATCTGCTGATGGGCACCTAGGCTGTTTCCAGATCTTAGCTATTGTAAATTGTGCTGCTATGAACATAGGGGTGCATATATCCTTTCTGATTGGTGTTCCCAGTTTCTTAGGATATATTCCTAGGAGTGGGATTACTGGGTCAAATGGGAGTTCCATTTTCAGTTTTTTGAGGAAACTCCATACTGTTCTCCACAGTGGCTGCACCAGTCTGCATTCCCACCAGCAGTGCACGAGGGTTCCTTTTTCTCCGCATCCTCACCAACACTTGTTGTTTGTTGATTTGTTGATGATAGCCATTCTTACTGGGGTGAGATGATACTGCATTGTTGTTCTGATTTGCATCTCTCGGATAATTAGTGACGTTGAGCATGTTTTCATGTGTCTCTTGGCCTTCCTTCTGTCTTCTTTGGAAAAGATTCTATTTAGGTCCGTTGCCCTTTTTTTTATTGGATCATTTATCTTCCTTTTATTAAGTTGTATAAGTTGCCTGTAGATGTTGGAGATTAAACCTTTATCAGTGATGCCATTTGCAAATATGTTCTCCCATGCAGTGGGATTTCATGTTGTTTTGTTGATAGTTTCTTTTGCTGTAAAAAAGCTTTTTATTGTGATGTAGTCCCATTTGTTTATTTTCTCTTTAGCTTCCATTGCCCTAGGGGCAGTATCGGTGAAGAAGTTCTTTTGACATATGTCTGAGATTTTGCTGCCTGTGGATTCCTCTAGTATTTTATGGTTTCCCGTCTTATGTTTAAGTCCTGTATCCATTTTGAGTTTATTTTTGTGTATGGCGTAAGTTGGTGATCTAGCTTCATTTCTTTGCATGTATCTGTCCAATTTTCCCAACACCATTTATTGAAGAGACTGTCTTTATTCCATTGTATGTTCATGCCTCCTTTGTCAAATATTAATTGAGCATAGTGGTTTGGATCAATATCTGGATTCTCTATTCTGTTCCATTGATCTATATGTCTGTTCTTGTGCCATCACCAGGCTGTTTTGAGAACAGTGGCTTTGTAATATAGCTTGAAATCTGGTATTGAGATCCCTCCTACTTTATGCTTCTTTCTCAGGATTGCTGTAGCTATTCGGGGTATTTTTTTATTCCAGATGAATTTTTGGAGAGTTCTTTCAAGGTCTGTGAAATATGCCGTTGGTATTTTAATGGGGAGTGCATTGAATCTATAGATTGCTTTGGGTAGTATGGACATTTTAATGATGTTGATTCTACCAATCCATGAACATGGTATGTTCTTCCATCTGTTTACGTCTTCCTCTATCTCTTTTTTCAGTGTCCTGTAGTTTTCCGTGTATAGGTCTTTTACCTCCTTAGTTAAGTTTATTCCTAGGTATCTTAATTTTTTTGGTGTGATGGTAAATGGGATTGCCTTTTTAGTCTCTCTTTCTGTAAGTTCACTATTGGTGTATAGAAAGGCCATAGATTTCTTGGCGTTAATTTTGTATCCTGCTACATTGCCGAATTCATTTATTAAGTCTATTAGTTTTTCGACGGAGTCTTTCGGATTTTTTACGTACAATATCATGTCGTCTGCAAATAAAGACAGCTTTACTTGTTCTTTTCCAATTTGGATGCCTTTTATTTCTTCTTCTTGTCTAATTGCAATAGCTAATACTTCCAGTACTATGTCAAACAGGAGTGGTGAGAGTGGGCATCCCTGTCTTGTTCCTGTTCTTAGGGGAAATGTTTTTAGATTTTGTCCATTGAGTATGATGTTTGCTGTGGGTTTATCATATATAGCTTTTATTATGTTGAGGTATGAGCCTTCTATTCCCACCTTGTTGAGAGTTTTTATCAAGAAAGGGTGTTGGATTTTGTCAAATGCTTTTTCTGCATCAATTGATATGACTGTGATTTTTATCTCTCAATTTGTTTATGTGATGTATCACGTTTATTGATTTGCGGATATTGTACCATCCTTGCATTCCTGGGATAAATCCTACTTGGTCATGGTGTATGATCTGTCTGATGTACTGCTGGAGCCGATTTGCTAGAATTTTGTTGAGGATTTTGGCATCTATGTTCATGAGGGATATTGGTCTGTAATTCTCTTTCATTGTGTTGTCTTTATCTGGTTTTGGTATTAGGGTGATGCTGGCTTCATAGAAGGAGCTTGGAAGTGTTCCTTCCTCTTGAATTTTTTGGAATAGTCTGAGGAGGATAGGTTTTAGTTCTTCCTTGAATGTTTGGTAAAACTCTCCTGTGAAGCCGTCTGGCCCCAGGCTTTTGTTTGCCGGAAGCTTTTTGATGACTGTTTCAATTTCGTCCATAGTTATTGGCCTATTGAGCTGTTGAGATTCTTCTTGATTGATTTTTGGAAGGTTGTATTTTTCTAGGAATATGTCCATTTCCTCCAGGTTGTCCAGTTTGTTGGAATAGAGTTGTTCGTAGTATTTTGTAACAATCCTTTGTATTTCAGCGGGGTCTGTTGTTATTTCACCTCTTTCATTTCTGATTTTGTTTATTTGGGTCCTCTCTCTTTGCTTATTGGTGAGCCTGGCTAGAGGTCCATCAATCTTGTTTATGTTTTCAAAGAACCAGCGCTTGGTTTTGTCGATCTTTTGTATTGTTTCTTTGGTCTCTATGTCATTTATCTCCGCTCTGATCTTTATTATTTCCTTCCTTCTGGTTACACTGGGCTTTTCTTGCTGCTCTTTTTCTAGCTCTTTGAGTTGTAGGGTTAGGTAATTTATTACCATTGTTTCTTGTTTTTTGCAATAGGCTTGTAGAGCTATGAACTTCCCTCTCAAGACTGCTTTCGCTGTGTCCCATAGATTTTGGATTGTTGTGTTTTCATTGTCATTTGTTGGCATGATGTTTTTTACTTCTTCTTTGATCTCTCTGGTGACCCAGTCCTTGTTTAATAGTATGCTGTTTAGTCTCCATGTGTTTGATTTCTTTGGATTGTATTTATTGTAGTTGATTTCCAGTTTTATGCCACTGTGATCTGAGAAGATGCTTGATATAATTGCTATCTTCTTGAATTTGAAGAGACTTTGCCTGTGACCCAGCATATGGTCTATCTTTGAAAATGACCCATGTGCACTTGAGAAGAATGTATATTCTGTGGCTCTGGGGTGAAATGTTCTGAATATGTCAATTAATTCCATCTGGTCTAGTGAGTCATTTATGATTGCTGTTTCTTTGCTGATTTTTTGTTTAGAGGATTTGTCCAATGGTGATAGTGGGGTATTAAAGTTCCCTACTATGATTGTATTGCTATTAATCTCTCCCTTGATATCCTCCAGGAGTTTTTTTTATGTATTTGGGTGCTCCTATATTGGGAGCATATATGTTTACCAGAATTATTTCTTCTTGTTGGATTTCTCCCTTTAGTATTATGAAGTGGCCTTCCTTATCTCTTGTTATGGCATTTACTTTGAGGTCTAATTTGTCAGATATAAGTATTGCTACCCCAGCTTTTTTTTCATTTCCATTTGCCTGAATGATATTTTTCCATCCCTTAACTTTCAATCTGTGTGAGTCTCTTGTTCTGAGGTGGGTCTCTTGTAGACAGCATATATATGGGTCATGTTTTTTTATCCATTCAGCCACTCGATGTCTTTTGATTGGAGCATTTAGTCCGTTTACATTTAAAGTTATTACTGAAAGGTATTTGTTTGTAGTCATATCTATTTTTGTGTCTGTATTCCTTCTTACCTGTTTACTTCTTCTTTTTACAGTATTCCCTTTAGCAATTCCTGCATTGCTGGTTTGGTGGTGATAAACTCCCTGAGTCTTTTTTTGTCTGCGAAGCTCCTGATTTCCCCTTCAATTTTGATTGATAGCCTTGCTGGATATAGTATTCTTGGATTCAGTCTTTTGCTTTGCAACACTTTGTATACCTCCTTCCACTCACTTCTAGCTTGTTGTGTTTCTGTTGAGTAATCATTTGACAATCTGATGGGTGTTCCTTTGTAGGTAACTCTCTGTCTCTCTCTTGCCGCCTTTAAGATTCTCTCTTTATCATTTATATTTGCCATTGAAATTATGACATGTCTTGGTGTGGGTCTTTTGGGGTTGATCCTGCTTGGGACTCTCTGTACTTGCGTAACTTTTATCTTTCCCATATCCGGGAAGTTTTCTGTCATTATTTCTTCAAATAGATTTTCTAATCCCTGCTGCTCTTCTTGTCCTTCTGGCAGCCCTATTATACGCATGTTACTTCGTTTCATGTTGTCCCGAAGCTCCCTTAGGCTTTCCTCCTGCTTTTTAATTTTTTTCTCCAATTGCTGTTCAGATTGAACTTGTTTCTGTACCTGATCTTCTAACTCACTAATTCGGTCCTCTGCTTCTTGTAGTCTACTGTTGAAGCTTTCCATGGTGTTTTTGATTGTACCTATATCACTTTTCATTTCTTCCTGATTCTTGCATAAGTTGTTGATTTTCTCATCCATCCGATGTATAAATTCCATGACCATTACTCTGAACTCCTTTTCGGTCATGTTGCAAGCTTCAGTTTCACTAATTTCCTTTCTTGGCAACTCCACATTTTCTTTCCTCTGTGAGTTATTTCGTTTCCCCATTCTGGCTATCACCAGAAAGCTCAAGCTTCCGTTTGCGTGGACCTGGGCCGTGTGCTGCGGGGACTTCGCTCCACCCGAGTTTCACTGAAGTGCTCTGACACTAGGACGTGTGGCTGCCTTTGGTTGGTGGGAACCAGATTTGCCCAGGGTCAGTGTCCCCAGTGTTCCGTGTTGTCTCGTGTGCACACTTAGAATCAGGGGCCCTGTCTGCACCACACTGTTGGTATGTGCCGAAAATGAGATCCTTAGCATGTGCCAGGAGTCCGAGTTTCCCTGTGTCTGCACCAAGAATCGAGTGTCAGAATCTCTGTTGCCTCGTGTGGTTTCTCGTTGAGAATCAGGGTCTGTGTGTGTGCATGCATCAACAATTGGGGTCGTTGGCCCTTAGTGTGAATGCGCTGTGAGTCAGGGATCCCAGGCAGCTGTGTCAGGCGTGCCAAATTCCCTGAAGTGGAGCTGCGTCCTGTGTGTGCTCTCTCTACTGAGCCAAACCGGCTAGGGTGCACACTCTCAAATCCCTGAACGTGAGCTGCCTCTGTGCACTCTCCCAGAATCCCCGAAGAGGGGTGGAGTCCGTCCTGCGCGCCAAATTCCCCAAAGGGAAGCCCCTCTGTGCACGCTCTAAGATTCCTCGAAGGGGAGCTGTGACCCGCAAGCCAAATTCTCCCCAATTCCCCGAAGGGGAGCTCTCTGTGCGCACTGACAGATTTCCCCGAAGGTGAGCTGCTTCTGTCCCACGCGCCAAATTCCCTAAGGCGGAGCGCATCCCTGAGCAAAGAAAGCTCTGCAGCTTGGGTGAGGGGCGTGTCTGTCAGTTACTATGGTGCTATCCGCGCGCGCTTGCGGGGCGGGGGGTAAGCTCTTTGACTCACGGGAATCTGCCGGGAAGTCTGGATTCTTGTTGTTTCTTCGTCTGAAGCTGTGATAGCAGTTCTCTGTCCCCAGTGGCTGCAGGGTCCTGGTTTGTGTCAGAAGCCAGGATCCGAGTCTCAGGCAGCTCTGTTTCTCAAGATGGTGTGGTCTCCGCGTCCGCACCAGCCGCCAAGAAGTGTCCGATTTGTTCGTGGGGCTCCGCCGTCTAGGACTGCCCGGTTAGACAGCCCCTTGGAAGACCTGCAGAATCTAACTGACCGTAGCTCATACACACACGCACACACACACACACACACACACAGCACACACGTCTACACATCTACACTCTCCTCTATGGGTTCGTCACTCACACTCTCTCTCTCCCTACCTTCTTGCCGGTCGCCATCTTTTCCGAGTTCCTCCCCACAATTTTTTTTAATAGAGCAAATAGAATCAGGTTACTTACTGCTTAAGACTTTTTAATATTTCCCCATTGTTCTCAGCCTTTTTATCATGGCATTTGAAACCATTCTCTCTGACTTTCCTGGTCACCTCAGATTCTCCACCTCCTGCCAACACAGGATTTGAAACTGTTTACTCTGGAAAGCTTTCTCTGACTCTCAAAGTTAGAATCAGGTGCTTGCCCTCTGAGCTCCCATAGCACCCGGGGCTTAGCCCACCATAGTAGAAAGCGGAGCCTTGCCGAAAGCGGTATGGCTCAGTGGATAGAACGTTGGCCTGCGGACTCAAGGGTCCCAGGTTCGATTCCGGTCAAGGGCATGTACCTTGGTTGCGGGCACATCCCCAGTAGGGGGTGTGCAAGAGGCAGCTGATCGATGTTTCTCTCTCATCGATGTTTCTAACTCTCTATCCCTCTCTCTTCCTCTCTGTAAAAAATCAATAAAATATATATTAAAAAAAAAAAGAAAGCAGAGCCTGTATTTTGCTCATCAGAGTTTTTTTCATATTTTTCTCAGCTTGATTAGATAGGTTTTAGGTAGGGGTTAGCAAACTTTTTCTTTAAGGGACCAGATGATAACTATTTTAGGCTTTGCAGGCACAAATAGTCTCTGTCTCATAAGCTTAATACTCTCTTATTTTTTTTATAACCTTTAAAACTATGAGAGCTGTTCAAAAACAGGCTATGCAGGTTAGATTTGGCCTGTGGGCTATAGTTTGCCAGCCCTATTGTAGAATAAGTGGTCATCAAGAGAGGAGATTTTAAAAAAATCTGAATTAACTACTTTATTAGTAATTATCCTGGATTCTTACATCTGCTCCTTGTTCATGTCTACCCTTTCTTAAAAATGGTTGGAGGCATTTAACCATTCTTCAGAAGTATTTTTCTTCGTCTTTCAGGCTGTTATCAAAGAGCAGCTTCAGGAGACCCAGGGGCTATGTGAATATGCTATCTATGTCCAAGGTAAGACATATGTTTCTTGTCTTCTTGTTAGAGGAATGCACACTTTGCCTAGGTTTCTGGAAAAAGAGCGAACAACTTATGAAATGCTTAAATTCAAGTGAGTGTGCCACAAAGGTTTTTTTTTTCAGTGTTGGTTTTTTATTTTATTTTTAAGTACTGTGCTACATTTGCTTTATTTTTTATTTTTTTATTTTATTGATTTCAGAGGGGAAGGGAGAGGGAGAGAGCAATAGAAACATTAATGATGAGAGAGAAACATCTATCAGCTGCCTCCTACATGCCCCCTACTGGGGAATCTAGCTTTCAACCAAGTCATATGCCCTTGACCAAGTCGAACATGGAACCCTTTAGTCTGCAGGCCAACGTCCTATCCACTGAGTCAAACTGGTTAGGGCCAGTGTTGGTTTTTTAAATCGGAATATATGCAGGGGTAATGGGGGGATGAGGACACATATGTAATACCTTAATCAATAAAGAAATTAAAAAATAAAAAAAAGAGAGAGAACCAAGATGGCGGCATAGGTAAACACCTACACTGCAGTCTCGCACAACAATTTCAAAAATACAACTAAAAGACAAAACGGACATCATCCAGAACTACAGGAAAGCTGACTGACTGGAAATCCTACAACTAGAAGGAAAAGGAAAACCACAAGGAAAATCAGAGGAGCTGTAAAAGCCTGAGGTACGGAGACACGGGCACGCGCGTGCGGAGAGGATGGGGCGGCTGAGTGCCTGGCTGGCGTTCTCTAGCGGGAAGGAGACAAAAGCTCCACACTGTGCTGAACCCCAGTTCCGACTGCACTGAACCCCAGTTCCGGGCGAGACCCTGGGGACCCAGACTCATATGGGGGGAATCTGGGCTGTAAGGCGGAAACTCAGGGGAGCGGCGGAAGGCAGAGCTCCGGAGGTGTGCACGTGAATGTGTGCAGAGGACGGACTGTTGACTGTGCTGCTGGATTGCCCTAGCGCAGTGATGGGCAACCTTTTGAGCTTGGTATGTCAAACTTCGCCAAAAAACTGAACATAACTCGGGTAGTGTGTCACTTTGAGGAAAAAACATTATTTTGCGATATTTATAGTTTAAATAACATAAATGTATAATTGTTATATTTAATTATATTTAATAAACCAAAAACTAAATATTCAACTTACCTGCTTAGTGACTTCTTTGTTCATCCATTAGTCGGTTTCTTTTGTTGGTCTTGATATTATTTAGCTTGTGTGGGGTGCCGTGAACTAAGATAAATGGGGGGGAGGGGGAATTCTTTAACTAACCTGCCTATTAGTGACTTTTTTGTTGCTGAATTTCATTGGCTAAATCTTCAATTGAAGGTTGGTATTTTGTACACTTCAGGCCCAAGCAAGCGCTACTAACTTCATCTGTCAATCTGTTTCTTTTGTTGGTTTTGATATTATTTAACACTGAGAATAAGGCCTCACAAAAGTACGTAGAGGGAAAAATTGTGAGTAAAGCCATTGCTATATTTTTCAGGATGCTAAAAGTGTCTGGTAGTCGGTTCCAGGCACTCCAAATTTCCTGTTCGTAGTGGCACTCCTCTTGATTCTCCAAGCGGCACCTTTCCAGATTCTCAAGCTTTGACCTCAAGTCGACAAACACCTGAGCCCAGATACTGTCTTGAAATTCTGCAAGTTGCATCTCCAAATCATCAATTTGCATCCATGGGGAACCATTTAATTCCAACAGGATACTTAATTATTTTCATGGTCTGTTCTAGACTTCTAAATTGACTAAATCTATCACTAAACTGGTCAAGTAACGAGTCTAAAACATGCTGGTACTTCATATGCAAGAGTTCCATTTCATTTTGTACAGCTGCACTGGCCTTCTCAAAATACTTTGTTACTCGAGGAAAATACTTATAAGTTTTAGTTTCTACATCGTGCTTGAAAATTTTAACTTTACTTTCAAAAGCTTTTATGTATCCAAACATAACGTCAATACTTTTGCCAAAACCTTGTAACTTTAAGTTCAGTTCATTCATATGAACAGAGAGATCTGTAAAAAAACATCAGGGTGTTGACCCACTTATCATCATTAAGCTGAGGAAAGTTTCCCAGATCCTTATCGTCAAGAAATACCTTTATTTCTTCACAGCACTCCACAAAGCGCTCAAGAACTTAGCCTCGGCTCAGCCATCTTACATTATTGTACATCAGCAGTCCACTGCAGGTGGAATCAACCTCCAGTAAAAGTGCCGAAAATTCTCGCTTGTGAAGGGGGGAGCAGCTATTAAATTAACTATTTTTGTAACAACTGACATTAAGTCGTTTAAGTTGGTGAATCCTGCCTTGGCACATAAAGCCTCCTGATGGATAATACAATGAAAAGGCACAATAGGATGTCCAATAGCTTCTGTAAACTATTTGACAAATCTGACTTTTTTCCCCACCATATTTGGTGCCCCATCTGTCGTCACTGACACAACTTTAGCGATATCAATGCTTAGGTCACGAAATGTTTGTATAACAACCTTACACATTTTGCTTCCTGATTTACTTATTGACACTGATACTAACTTTATCAACTGTTCTCTCATTGTGAGACCATCAGAATATCGACCAATAATGGCCAACTGAGCATGTGATGTGACATCAGTAGTTTCATCAAGAGAGATTGAAAAATATTTACACTTCCTTATGTCTCTCTTTAATTGATGTTGTACATTTGTGTTCAGTCTCATTATTCGGTCTTTTATGATATTTCTACTGAGTGGTAACTCAGATATTCTCTTAATAATTGCATCTTTATTCTGCATATCATGAAATAGAACTGGTGCACATCTTAGGAGAGTTTCTTTAATAAATTCTCCCTTACTGAGCGCTTTTCCATGCTGAGCTATAGAGTGAGCAATGCTCAAACTTGCAGATGTTAAATTTGTAGAGCCTTTCATAAATTTAAGGATAGAGTTAGATTGGCTCTTATAAAGGTGTAGCTGCCTGGAAATGTATTCCTTCCTTTCATCCTCACTTTTTTCCAAGGGCTGGAAATGATTAGTTTCAAAATGTCTATTTCTATTCCACGTTCTGCTTACTACCGTTTCAGTACATAGAACGCAAAATGATCTGCCATGTTTTTCTATAAAGCCATACATCTCGGTCCATGTGTCTTGAAAGGGTCGGCCACTGCTACTACCACTTCCTTTCCTTAACCTTAGTTTTTTATTTTTTGGGTTCTCCATCAGGGTGGCAGTGACAGAAGATAGAATTATAGATAGCTTGTTAGGCCTGCAGGCAATTAGGGGTTAACTAGCCTAACTAACCACAGAATGGTGCATATAACTGTCTTTTAGGTAAGGGCAGGGTTAATAAGCAGAAATAGGGGTTAATAAGGATGCACAACAGTAATAGTGGTGAAATGGAGTCTGCACTATGGAGCAAGATGGTGTTACTTATGTGAATTAAAATGGCTGCCGCTATTTCTAATGGCGGGAAATGGCACCCATAGCACGCCACAAACCCTTGCCTCTCCCAGCCTCCCCCTCACTTATCTCAGTAATGATGGTGTAGAAATCCATGACACCCCAGAACAGTAGATAATGGTTGCTGTGGTTAACTGTTATTTGGTTACTGGTAATGGCAGGGCTCCCAGAGATGCATCCCCTGCTGTGTTCCATTGTTCCCTGCTCTGCCGGCGGAAGTGACGCAAAGATCCCGGCTTAACCGGAAGTCCCAGAACTAGACGCTCTGTGCCGGACTTCTGTTGTTTTGGCCTACAGACCTCTGGCACAGAGTGTCTAATAGGGGAGGATGAAACATTTGCGACTAGAGTCTTGGAGTTAGAGTCTAACTCCAAGACTCTAGTCGCAAATGTTTCATCCTCAGGAGCAGCAAATGTTTCATCCTCGACATGCGGCGCCTCAGCAGCCGCGTGTCATCAGAAATGGCTACGTGTGTCAGTGCTGACACACGTGTCATAGGTTTGCCATCACTGCCCTAGCAGGAAGGAGACAAAAGCTCCAGACTGCGCTGAACCCCAGATCCGGGCGAGACCCTGGGGACCCAGGCTCATACTCGGGGAATCTGGGCTGTAAGGCGGAAACTCAGGAGAGCAGCGAAAGGCAGAGCTCCAGAGGCGTGCACGTGAATGCATGCAGAGGACAAAAGCTCTGGACTGCGCTGAACCCCAGTTCCGACTGCACTGAACCCCAGTTCTGGGCGAGAATCTGGGAATCCAGATTCATTGGGGGAGAGACTAGACTGTCTGGCAGCAGGTGAAACTCGAGGGCGCCTTTCTCTCAGAGGTGCTTGCAGCGAGTACCGAGGGACAATCAGGGACACTGAGACCTAGGAACCTCACAGGGCAGGGCTGATGGGAAGCCAAGGCTGTAGGCTCCACCCTGAAACTCCGCCCCATCCAAGCTGAGCACAGAGGCTTTTGCAATTTTGCAAGTCTAGTCGAATAAGGCTGTCTCACAGCATAGACACAGTTGATCCTCACAGCCAATTGGCCTGGAGGTCAATTCCTCCCACTGATACCAACAACAATCAAGACTTAACTACAGCGAGGCTGTACACACAGTCCACAAAGGGGTGCACCAAGAGTGTCCACCTCAGGTAACTGGGGAGGCTGAGTCACTGGCCCATATAGGACACCTAGCACACAAAGCTACCCTACCAACTCAGGGAATCAGCGAAAATGTGGAGACAAAGAAACATATCTCAAACGAAAGAAGTGGAGGAAAACAAATGACTGGAGATAGAGTTCAAAACCACGGTTATAAGGTTTTTCAAGTATTTCCTAGAAAAGGCCGATAAATTTAGCGAGACCCTCGAGGATATGAGAGAGACCCTTGAGGATATGGAAAAGGACCAACTAGAAATTAAACATACACTGACTGAAATAAAAAATATTATACAGACACCCAACAGCAAACTAGAGGAACACAAGAATCAAGTCAAAGATTTGAAATACAAAGAAGGAAAAATCACCCAACTGGAAAAGCTAAAAGAAAAAAAGAATCCAAAAATATGAAGATAGTGTAAGAAGCCTCTGGGACCACTTCAAGCATACCAACATCAGAATTGTGGGGGTCCCAGAAGAAGAGAGAGAGCAAGATACTGAAAACCTATTTGAAGAAATAGTGACTGAAAACTTCCCCCATCTGGTGAAAGAAATAGACTTACAAGTCCAGGAAGCGCACAGAACCCTAAACGAAAGGAATCCAAAGAGGACCACACCAAGACACATCATAATTAAAATGCCAAGAGCAAAAGACAAAGAGAGAATATTAAAAGCAGCAAGAGAAAAACAGTTAGTTACCTACAAGGGAGCACCCATACGATTGTCAGCTGATTTCTCAACAGAAACTATGCAGGCCTGAAGGGAGTGGCAAGAAATATTCAAAGTGATGAATAGCAAGAAACTACAACCAAGATTACTCTACCCAGCAAAGCTATCATTCAGAATTGAAGGTCAGCTAAAGAGCTTCACAGATAAGAAAAAGCTAAAGGAGTTCATCACCGCCAAACCAGAATTATATGAAATGCTGAAAGGTATTCTTTAAGAAGAGGAAGAAGAAGAAAAAGGTAAAGATAAAAATTATGAACAACAAATCCATATCTATCAACAAATGAACCTAAAAATCAAGTGAATTAAAAATCTGATGTACAGAATAAACTGGTGAATATAATAGAATCAGGGGCATAGAAAGGGAGTGGACTGACAACTCTCAGGGGGAAAGGGGTGTGGGGGGTGCGGGAATAGATTGGATGAGAACAGTGGGGGGAGGTAAGGGAAGAGGGTGGGATGGGAACCAGGTGGAGGGGAGCTATGGGGGGGAAAAGACAACTGTAATAATCTGAACAATAAAGATTTATTAAATAAAAAAAAAAAAAAGAAGCCGAAACCGGTTTGGCTCAGTGGATAGAGCGTCGGCCTGCGGATTCAAGGGTCCCGGGTTCGATTCCGGTCAAGGGCATGTACCTTGGTTGCGGGCACATCCCCAGTAGGGGGTGTGCAGGAGGCAGCTGATCGATGTTTCTCTCTCATCGATGTTTCTGACTCTCTATCCCTCTCTCTTCCTCTCTGTAAAAAATCAATAAAATATAAAAAAAAAAAAAAAGAAAAATAGGGATTTAAATATTTCTAGAGAAAAATAAAAAATAATAATAAAAAAATAAATCGGAACATAATTCTTAGGCTAGATTTGTCCTCAGAAATGACTGGTTATGTTTTTAAAAAGTTGCTACCATCCTTCACCTCATTTCTAGTTTCTGTCTAGTATTTTTCAAAATGGATATTAGGGTCCTTGCTTCTGCAGTAGTTTCAGGCCCAGAAAAGGTTTTGAAAGGGTTCCTTGTAATCAGGCTAAAATAGATGAGGAAAGACTTGAGGATTTTTAGTAAGGTGAGTCAGGATGAAGGGAATAAGCCCAGAGATATACAGGATAAAGCAGAGAATAAATGAAATTCATTAGAAATCAAATATAGAAACCATTGCCTGAAATTTTATTCTTTAGTGCCAAAAGTTGCATCCCTAGTTTTCCCATGAACTTTTCTTTTTGACCTTTTTTGTATAAATGAATTATTTTGTTGACCACTCATTGCCATTGTGGTCTTCAGATTTGTATATAATTTTCTGGCATAATTGGTAAAATATTGACACATCTAGGACATCATGGCAAAAAAAAAAAAAAGTTATTTTATTCCCAATGTCACAAGTTCTGGACTTTCAGTTTCTCATAATACTTAAGCATGGAAATTCTTTTGTTGTTGTTAATCCTTTCCTGAGGATATTTTCCATTGATTTTTAGAGAAAGTATAAGGGAGGGGGAGAGACAGAGAGAGAGAGAACCATCAATATGAGAGAGACACATTGATTGGTTGTCTCCCGACCAGTGCTGGGAATCGAGTCTGCAACCAAGGTATGTGCCCTTGACTGGAATCAGACCCAGGACCTTGCAGTCCACAGGCCAATGCCCTAGCCACTAAGCCAGACCAGCTAGGGCAAGCATGGAAATTCTTCTGAAAACTTAGGCCTAGGAAAAAATATTGATTCTGAATGGTTGCTATACTGATAACCAAGTCTGAATATTACTGCTTTTTTATTTTTATTTTTGCCAGAATCTCCTTGTTGGACATAGGGTATGATTGTCCTGGTCCCATTTGGGGAACTCTCTGAAAATTGAATTATGAATTATGATAAATAGAGCATCTGATAATAGAAGGTTAAGAATGTTTATATGTAGTTTATCTGGTAATCTGCAAGGCACCTGTTATCTTTGTGATAGATACGGGGAGTGGAGGGGGTTAGGTAAGTTTGAGGCACCTTATTAAAAAGGTTTTAGCCTAGCTGCACCTCTGCGCTGGGTGCCCAATGGTGCCAAGGTCCTGTCTCCTGATAGTGCAAACTCTTGATTCCTTCTTCCTGCATCCATTTCCCACTGAGGTCACCCAGCCAACAGAAGCAGCAGAAGCAAAAGCAAGGGTGGTAAGCAGACGGAGAGGGCCATGTCTCATCCTCTTCCTGCCCCTCCCCTACTTCCATCCACAGCCCACTCTCAGAGTTGTAAAAAATGGGCAGTTTGAGAGCCACAGCTGGAGCCTGCAGGAAGTGGAAATGGAGATCTAAATATCTCATATCCAACTAGAGCTGCATGCCTGCTAAGGAAGGGAACTGCAGGGACTGCACTCAAGATGGTAACAGGGCTCTGCAACTTCATTCTCAATCAAACCTCTCTTTCAACTGAGCAATGGCCAGTGAAACTTTACAGAAGTATCTGAAGGCTTATGTGAAGTATAAAACAGTGTTCTGCAAATAGCCTGTGAAATCCAGATAGCAAATGGCAGTATTAACTGAAGAACAAGAATTTTAATGGACCTGGATGCATCTAGCTGGTGGGAGAAGCTGTCACCCATCGCTTTAGTGCCCATTTCTGTGCAGTTGTGAGCTTGGCAGCCTGCGGTAGAGATGCCCCCAGACTAAGTGGGAGATTCCTGCAGCCATCACCAACTTGGCATCACAGATGAAAAAAAATTTAAAATTCTTAACCCTTTGCACTCGCTTTTTTCTCGATTCCTTTATTCTACTCTGGATTTAATTTTTTAAATACCCCAGATTTTACAAAGCGTAGCAGTAGAATAAAAAACTGGAGTTTCTTTTCATACAAACTTATTTATTTGGATTTTTTTATATTTCAAATTATTGATACATTCAATACAATTCGACATACGAGCTGCTACCGATGCTAACCGTGTTGTCACACTCGACATCCGAGTGCAAAAGGTTAAGAAAGGAAATCAATGTGTAAAGGACAAAAACTATAAAGATGTCCATGGTAAATAACACAAATGCTTAAAGATTAACAATAAGGGATGTGCTATTTATACAAACAGAAGCTGTTACTTGAAGCTGTACCAGTTTGCAGAGGCAAAGCAGGATTCTGATTAGGTGCTTCAGATAATGGGCATGTGAAAGCATGCTGTAGACACGCTCTTGCTCATAAAGGAGTCAAGAATCATCAGAAAAATTTAAACAATCTCAATAAAGTTCTACTAGACTCAAATATTATTGAGGCAAAGATGGAACTAGTAGCCAGATTCCTTAATATTAAGGACTAGAGGCCCGGTGCACAAAATTTGTGCACTGGGGGGGGGATCCCTCAGCCCAGCCTGTGCCCTCTTGCTCCTTACTGCCTGCTTGCTCGCTGCACCTTAGTGCTGCCGCGGAGGCGGGAGAGGCTCCCGCCATCGTGCTTCCCAGCCATGAGCCTGGCTTCTGGCTGAGTGGTACGCCCCCTGTGGGAGCACACTGACCACCAGAGGGCAGCTCCTGTGTTGAGTGTCTGCCCCCTGTGGTCAGTGTGCATCATAGTGACTGATCGTTCTAGTAGTTCCACCGTAATGGTCGCTTAGGCTTTTATTATATAGACTAGAGGCCCGGTGCACGAATTCGTGCACCAGTGGGTTCCCTCAGTCTGGCCTGCGGGATCGGGCCAAAACTGGCTCTCTGACATCCCCCGAGGGGTCCCAGATTGCGAGAGGGTGCAGGCCAGGCCGAGGGACCCCACCGGTGCATGATTGGGGCCAGGGAGGGATGCTGGAGGTTGGCCAGCTGGGGAGGGACTGTGCAAGGGCTCCAGGGCATGTCCAGCCCATCTCGCTCAGTCCCTATCAGCTGGACCCCAGCAGCAAGCTCACCCACAGGTTGGAGAATCTGCCCCCTAGTGGTCAGTGCACGTCATAGCGACTGGTTGACCGGCCGACTGCCCCTGGTGGTCAGTGCACATCATAGCAACTGGTGGACTGGTCGACTGTTTGCCCCCGGTGGTCAGTGCACATCATAGCGAGCAGTTGAGTGGCCTTAGCATATTATGCTTTTATTGGTTGAAAGGCTGACTGGACAACCGGACACTTAACATATTAGGCTTTTTTATATAGGATAATATGGCGCCATTCAACAAAGAAAAGGAGAGGAGGAAAATGGACATTCAAGAGGTGAAGGAAGGCCATGAAGAGCCTGAAAGTACCTCAGAGGAGATCTCTCCTGGCTAGTCTTGCTTCTGAGAAGAGGGAGACAAGCACTGGGCCACTAGAATACTACGAAAGCTGTTGTTTGCCAAGTCTAACAACGCCTGTGAAGTTAGTTTATAAATGCTATCAGTACTAGGAAATATAAGCCAACGCAACTTTTAGCCATCACTGAACCGAAAGATTTGGCGATATTGTTGAGTAACAGACTTGAAGGGGATATATTCCTCCTCCCACTTCAGTCTCTGAAAAACAATCTTTGCCAAATATTTAAATGTCTTCCCCCCCTATTTTTTTCCTCTTTTAAGCTTGAGCTTACTTATTCCCTTAATAAAAGGAAAGTGAAGAACTCCTCATACTGAAAGTCCTTTGTTAACTGAGTCAAAGTAAAGGTATTTCTCACAATAAAATATTCAGGTCTCAAAAGAGAAAAAGAAAAAGGTTTTAGCATGTCAGCAACTTTGCTATTTGTTTCAGCCCATCTGATTGTGTTGACGATATAATAATCCAAAGACTTTCTTTTTTTTTTTTTTTAATATATTTTATTGATTTTTCACAGAGAGGAAGGGAGAGGGATAGAGAGCTAGAAACATCGATGAGAGAGAGACATCGACCAGCTGCCTCCTGCACACCCTCCACCGGGGGATGTGCCCGCAACCAATGTACATGCCCTTGACCGGAATCGAACCTGGGACCTTCCAGTCCGCAGACCGACGCTCTATCCACTGAGCCAAACCGGTTTCGGCACCAAAGACTTTCTTTGATATGATTTTCCACCTCCCGTTTCTCCAGTTTTTCTGATATCAGGCTCTCTTCTTCCCAGAACATGACTTTATTTTCTGTTTCTTGGCAGCACTGATATTTCGCCTGGAAGGAAATATCCAAGAATCCCTAGAACTCTTTCAGACATGTGCTGTTCTCAGCCCTCAGTGTGCTGATAACCTCAAGCAGGTGGCCAGATCTTTGTGAGTATTGGCAGTCTGGAGGTCCTGGAGACTCACGGAAAATGTTGTGTAATGAGCATTCTCAGGCAGAGGCTACTTCTGGCAGCCTGACCAGCCTCAGACATAGAGGGAGAGTTGCTTTATAGGTATAGTGGGATTCACTTTGAAGAGTGTAGATTAACTTTGAAATTTGACAAAATGAGATAACTCATAAAAAGTTTGAAGAGGAACACTAGTATCATTGTTCCTCTGTCAAACTTTATATGAGTTATCTCATTTTGTCAAATTTCAAAGTTAATCTACACTCTTCTTGCAATGAAAATAAGGTTTTCATATAAAACTGACTTTTGTGTCCTCAGTCCTCTAATCTTATTGGCAACCCATGGAAATTTTTTCATCCAACACTTAGCATAATATTTGACACACGGTTGATTTTTAGTGTTTGTTGAAGGGATGCTCTGAAGGTTCCTGAATGCAAGCAACCTTTAAAATCTTTCTAAGCTGTTAGGTGCCCTAATAGCTTTACTACCCCAGTACAATTTTCCAGTAGTAAAGTTTCTGTGGGGTTCCCAACCTAATTTTTTTTTTTTTTTTTACCTACATTGTGATTTATGCCTGTACTATCTTTGCATAGAGCCTGGTTTCCCACTGTTTTCTCCAGAACCATGATCCAATATCAAGGAAATAGACTTAGGCTTGGGAGTGAAGAGCACATCCCTAATAGATGATGGTGATAAGTGATGGCAACTCTTGCTTAACATGGTACATTATTTGGTTTGTTTTTTTTTGGGGTCTACATTTGTAGTACACTGTAGAAAATAAATTACAGAAGACTCACTAAAATTGGTGTAGAATGTGATCAAGGTACTGGAAATTCTACCAATGCAGTTCCTACCAAGAGAGCTTCTGCTGTTGGTATACAGCAGCCTCACTAGCCGCACCAGCACAACCAGCTCATAGGGAAGAAGCTTCCAGAATGCTCAGCTGGATGGAATTTGAGTCAAATGTGGGGCTAGTGGGGTTAGTCTTCTAAAAGGTTTGAGTTAATAATTATGGAAACTGTATTTCTTCCGCAGATTTCTTTTGGGGAAACATAAAGCTGCCACTGAAGTATATAATGAAGCAGCTAAACTTAACCAGAAAGACTGGGTAAGTAGGGAATTTTTAGTTCTTTGTTATTAGCTACATGTTAATGGTTCCATTTATCATATGGCTGTCTTTTGTTATTACTGAATTCTTACATGCCCAAAATGTCTTTTCCTCACACTAAATTGATGATTCAGTTAGATATAAGATCAGAAACTATGTTTCCGCATGACTTAGCAGATATTGCTGCGTGGTTTTCTGGCAGGGAGTGTTGCTGTTAAGCAGTTCGCCATTAATCTGATTCCTGTTGATAATCCAGCTTTCCTCTCTAGAAATGCTCTCCTTCCTCTAAATAAAGGGAGACTTAATAAAGGGAATTAAAGAGATTCTATAAAGGGAGACTTAATAAAGGGAATTAAAGAGATTCTATAGAGCTCAAGGTCAGGAAATACAGGTTGGTCTTGCAATGAACTAGAACTGGAAAGCTGTCAGCACCAAGGTAGCTACTCTTCATTTCTGTTTTATTTCTTCTTTTTGTAGATCAGCAGTTGGCAAATGTTTTATGTTTTAAAGGGCCAGTTAGTAAATATTTCAAGCTTTGTGGCTTCATATAGCCTCTGTGACAACTACTGAACTCTGAAGTTCTAGTGTAAAAAAATCATGGACAATACCAATAAAACTTTATTTTTATTTATTTATTTTTAAATATATATTTTATTGATTTTTACAGAGAGGAAGGGAGAGGGATAGAGAGTTAGAAACATGGATGAGAGAGAGAAACATTGATCAGCTGCCTCCTGCACACCCCCTACTGGGGATGTGCCCACAACCAAGGTACATGCCCTTGACCGGAATCGAACCTGGGACCCTTCAGTCTGCAGGCTGACGCTCTATCCACTGAGCCAAACCGGTTACGGCAATAAAACTTTATTTACAAAATAAGGCAGAGGTGGATTTAGTTTGTGGACCTTAGTTTACTGACCTCTGCTGTCTGCATTTGCAGATTGACTTCAAATACATATATTCCATTATAGTGCCCTCCATATGGTGCTATCAGTCCCAAAGTCCACATCACCTAGTGAATTCCTAGATTCCTAGGAAAAGGAATCCGATTAACACACATATGTATATGTATCTCCTTAGGGTGGGGCAGGAGTGGTGGGTAGTCTCTTCGGAGAAGAGGGCACAAATGGAGTTGATCTCCTGTTTGTCCTGCTTTTATGTCTTATAATCTGTGTGTGTGTGTGGGGTTATATTAAGGAACCCATCTTTTTGGAATTAAATACATTTGAGTATGAAATCTAGTAAAAAACTGACTGAAATGCATGTTTTAAAGTTTAAACTTTGCTGAACAATAACAATCTCTAGATGACTGTTGTTTCACTCTAATATGTACTGTGGAATCTACACCTAAGCTGTTTTCTTTTTTGTGTAGGAGATCTATCATAACCTAGGAGTTTGCTACATTTATCTGAAACAGTTCAACAAGGTAATTTATAGAAATAGTGGTGGCTGGTGATTTCACTGAGAGTACACTTGTTACAGAGCTGCCATTGCTCATCTTGTATTATTCCTAGTGCTTGCAGAGATTTTTGGAAGTAAAAATTGGAAAGTGCCATATACACCTATCCCCATTTTTCTTTTCATTTGCTGTTATCCATCTTTTTTTCCTGCTTTTAACAAGAAAATGAGAAATTCTAGACATACTATGAGGTCATCTAATTGCCTTTTTTCTCTCTTCTTTTTCTCTACCCCAGATTAATTTTCCAGTATAGAAACAAATGTCCAGTAAAACTTAGGTATCAAAAAGTGGGCCATTGCCCTAGCCGGTTTGGCTCAGTGGATAGAACATCACCTGCAGACTGAAGCGTCCCGGGTTCAATTCCTGTCAAGGGATGGTACCTCATCAGATGGTACCTCAGATGCAGGCTCGATCCCTGGCTCTGGTCAGGGTGTGTGTGGGAGGCAACCAATCGATGTATCACTCTCACATTGATATTTCTCGCTTTTCCTCCCTTCCACTCTCTTTGAAAAATCAATGGAAAAATGTCCTCATGTGAGGATTAATAACAACAACAACAAAAGTGGACCTTTAAGTCTTAAAAGTATAATCATGACCATGGGAACTCTCTTATGCACTGATAGCAACTAATTTTAGTTTTTAAGTTCTTTGGAGATGAATTTTAAGTTACACCTGGATCTGATCTCTGAGTTTCAGTTTCTAAGGTTATTTTCCATGTGAGAATTTATATTTCATTGTGATTAAGCTGCAGGCTCTAAGGCTCTTATATCAAATAAGTACCATGTACCTTGGTACTCAAATATAAGAAAAAATGTATATATCTTAACTGAGGGATAGATTATTGAGCGCTCTGAAAGTTAATGATAGTGGGTTGCATAGAGTTCCCTTCATAAAGCTTCCACTTAGTGATTATGAAGTTTTATTCTCCTTTCTGTAGTGCTGACAGGACTAAGAATCTCAGTTGGTTAATATCCATTTGACAACATTTAATCTATCCCTCAGGAGTGTGAAAAAAAAATCTGTACATCAGCAGTTGAGGTGTGAGAGTAACTTACTCTTGTGAAATATATAATAACTAGAGGCCCGGTGCATGAAAATTCACGCACTGAAGAGGGGTTCCTCAGCCTGGCCTGCCCCCTCTCACAGTCCGGGAGCCCTCAGGGGTGGGAGGCAACCCGGCAATCAGGGGATGGCAACGCCCCATCATACCTCTGCTGCTGCCGCTGTCGGCAGCGCAAGCCTCAGCTGGACCTGGTTACCTGAGCCTCAGGTGGCCCTGGGTGGCTTGTGGGCTGAGGGGACTGGGGGACTCCAGCGGCAGGGCTGAGGGAACTGGGTGCTGCCATCTTGTGGCTGTGGGCGCCGCCATCTTTGAGGGCATGACAGTCAATTAACATATTCCCTCCTTATTGGCTATGGGCGCTGAAACATTTGAGGGTGGGGCAGTCAATTAGCATATTCCCTCCTTATTGGCTGTGGGTGCCACCATCTTTGCAATGGCGTGAGGGTCAATTAGCATATTTCCTCTTTATTAGATAGGATATGTATAAGTAAAAAAAATATATATATATATCTAATGGGCCCCCTGTCCACTGGGCAGATCTACAGTGTTATATACTTGGTTAGGAGATTTTTCTCTCAGAGGCTATTCCAAGCAAGTACATTTCTATTAATAGGATTATTCTGAGGCAAGGGAGAGGCAGGTTGGTCTTTGGTCAGATCTGTAAAGGAGAAGAAGATTATATTTAAATTTTACTGTAAAGCTAACAGAGCAAATACAATACTTGACATTTATGTAAATACTTATTGAATCAGTGAATCACTAAAAAAAGCCATTTTGACCATCAACTAGGAAGGATATAAGCTTTTCCAGAGCAAGGAGTTTGTTTTGTTAGCTCCAATATACCTAGCACCTAGAACAACAGGTACTCAGTGAGTACATATTGAGTGAATAAATGAGAACAATCCATTCATTTATTTATCAAAATATTGGTGAGGAAAATGAAGTCCCCTCTGGGAAAGGTTGTGCAGTTGGTCACTGGTGCAGCTGGGCAGTGCTGTATACTGTACTATGATGTCCCTTTTTGACTTGTATGAGTCATGGGTATGATTATTAAGAAGCAGAAAACAGCACTGGCTGGTTTGGCTCAGTGGTTGGAGCATCAGCCCGTGGACTGAAGGGTTGTGAGTTTGATTCCCTGTCAAGGGCAAGTACCTTGATTGCGGGTTCGATCCCCGGCCACAGTTGGGGTGCATGCGGGATAATCAATGTTTGTCTTTCCAGTCAATGTTTCTCTCTCCGTTTCCCCTACCCCCTTCCTCCCTTTACACTCTGTCAGAAAATCAATGGAAAAAATATCCTCGGGTGAAGATTAAAAAAAAAGAGAGAGAGAGAGAAAAGAAGCAGAAAACATTAAAAAGTTAGTCGTCTTGTAAAAATTCTTCCAAATGGCTCCAGAAGCAGATACTCCATGTTTCCAGCTGTCCTGTCAGCAAGTACAGTTTTGGTACATGTTGTTATTTTTGATTATTGGCTGAAATAGGATGTTCCTACATTAGTATAGCAGGAGCTTTGTTTTTGCTTTATACATACAAAGCCATTGTCCTTTCATGGTAGTGATTTCATTCTCTTCATCAATCTTATTAGGCACAAGACCAGTTGCACCATGCCCTACATCTTAATAGGCATGATCTGACTTACATAATGCTGGGGAAGATTCACTTGCTGGCGGGAGAATTGGACAAGGCCATCGAAATCTACAAGAAAGCTGTGGAGTAAGTGTACCTGTTTCTGTTAGAGCAGGGGTGGGGAACATCTGGCCTATGGGCCTTATGAGGCCCATGAAATCATTTGATTTGGCCCTGCCAAGGCATTAATGGTGAGTTAATTAAATGTTTGACCAAATATAGCAGGATAATTTTTAAATTGATAATTTTGTATGGCCCATGAATGATCTTATAAATATCTAAATGGCCCTTGGCAGAAAAAAGGTCTCCCAACTGCCCAGCTTTAGAGCAAGGAAAAACTTAAAAAAGAAAAAAAGAAAAAGGGAGTAGATATATGAATTCTCAAGCCTACGAGAGGATATATATGATTGATAACTAGTTGTATGAATTAGATGAATTAGAGTAAATGTTATGCTAAGGTTAAGAGATCCCAATGGCCTAAATAAGGAAGATTTGTATTTCTTTCTCACCTATTAGTATGGCTGGTTTAGCCTAGGTGGGCAGCTGTGCTCTACAAGGTCAATAAGGGACCCAGGTTCCTTTCTTATTGACTCACCATTGCTTAGGTTGTTGTCTTCATCTGCATGGTTGAAGCTGAGTTACTATAACCTCCATGTTCCGGGCTGTCATGGTGGGGGGCGGGGTTGGTACCGGAAACTACTGAATAAAAAGCTTGTAGTGTTTTAAGTGACCCAGAAGTTGCACACCTCTTCACGCTTGCGTTCCATGGTTCAAAATTAATGAGGTGGCCACATCCAGCTGTAAGGGAAGTGGGTACACATGCTTGGGAGAAGGGTCTTATTAGCATGAGACCAATATCTTGTTTTTTTAAAAAATATCATTTTTTTAAACCTCCTATTGATGATGGCACTGACTGGCTTTCCCAGGATGGTGTTCCATGTGTTCTCTCTAGACACACGTTATCTTGCCTTTTCTGTATAGGGTGTTGCCTTGTTTTAAATGGGATAGCTGTCACCATGATGCTTTAATGTCTCGTTTGTTTGATCATTTAATAGAATGCCTGGTCACAGAGTCTAGTATTCATGGTAATTAGACTGTGAACTAAACTTAATTTGTTAAATTAATATGTTAATTAACTTTGTCTTCTACCATAGTAATGATGTAGTAACTTTTCTGGTTCTATCAGTCATAACACAGCTTTCTAAATTTTCTTCAGTCACATTTTGTGTAGGAAGAAGTTATAGGGTTAAGCCTCGGACTGACCTGCTGGCAAAGTCACAAACAAGTCCCAAGCTTGGAAGGGCACAGTCCTCTAAGCATAATTAAGCTTGATCTGGTGACTGCTCCCTAGATCTTTCCTGGGTAGCTAGTGGGCTGTGGGAGGGGCAGCAAGTGCTGCCAAAACAAGTGAAACTTACAAGAACATTGTCAATTGCCTTGTTTGTCCCTGACAATAAATAAAGCCTCAGCTTGGCAGTCTGGATCTGTCTGTGGCCTCAGCAAGGCACAGAAGATCCACCCAGACCCAGCTTTTTCTCTTTGTCTATCATTTCTCCATCCTTCGTCACCCCTGCTCAGGCTCCCCGAACCCTTGGCTGTGCTGGCGCGGCACAATTTTGTGCCTAAAAAGATAGAAATATCCCTTGGTTAGTGAAGTTACAAGAGACTTTTGTCATCAAGAGGCTATGTTTATGTGGACAAGTAGGAAGGAGCCCACATAGCATATGTTAAGCTTCTGTGGGGCTGCTGGAAGCCTTAATTTATGACCCCTGGCTTCTAGAAGATGAGTTCACATAAATCTGAAGGGTGACATTCTTTCAGTGGTTGGTCAAGGACTTAAGTCACAAGAATTTCCAAGAGGACAGTTGGGCATTTGGAGCCTTACTGAGAATGTGGAGATCCACAGCTTGGAGATAGCAGTTTTGGTGGGGGGAGGGATGCTGCCAGAATCATGGAAGTTAGTTTGGGGGAGGGAGGTGATGAAAATGGATATTTTTTATGGCAAAGTGAAGGGCAAATACCCAGTTGAACTGAGTAAGCTTTGTTTGGCCAGCTCAGGTCTCTCTGGCTGGGGTTTTGGCCCCTCTGATTCTGGTCGCCTGATAGGTAACCAGCACCCTACCTCATTGCTTAGAAGCATGCAACACTGTTCCTCATCTTTGGCATTTTTACTGTTGGTACTGTTTGATGATCCTGTAGTCACATCATTTTAGCTCAGTGTAGCTTTGGTTTTGTAACAAAGACAAATATTAGTGAGGGATTGGGAAAGCAGATAATCTTTTACCTAAGTCAATGGCTAATTCTTTCCCAGAGCGGGTATGTCTTCCTTTTTTTGTTTAGTGTGGCTGTTTACCATGGCCTTTTGTTTAATGTGGAGAGCAGAGCATTAGGGCCCTTAGGATCCTAAATTACACAGAAAATGATACAGGTTGCCATTGTGCATACAGTGAGAACAGGGAAAAAAAGAAAAGAAAAAAATCCCACCAGAAGGAAATTGGCAAAAGCTATGTATGTTCCATACTGGCTTGGTTTATAAAGAATTATTCTTTAATTCTGTCAGTATAATGAAGACAGTCACATAAAATATTCAATAGGTTTTGTCTTAGGGCTTGGACTCTAAGAAATGGTTCTGAAAAAGAGTCTGGATTCTAAGTCCTATTTCTTTCTTGTTGAGCAATCCTCCCTGTAGCCAGGGTTGAGATGACACACTATTGAAGGCAATTTCCCAATCGTCCTGGGGAATTTCCATGGAGAGTGGGACACACACTGTCTTTCAGATGTTGCATGAGGGCATGTTACTGTGCATGTGCCTCAGTATCTTATTCACATCTTGTTTCCTTTTGAGCATTTCTGTGTTGACCTCTGTGTTGCAGGTTCTCACCAGAAAATACAGAACTTCTTACAACTTTAGGATTACTCTACTTACAGGTAAGGAGAAGTCTTTACTCATTCGTGCATTGATGTTAGAAATACTTTTGGATTATGTGTATTGTGGTTTCCCTGCATTTTGATTTTATTTTAGCACATTTTACTAAAGTTCATATGAAGCACACCAACCTTACTCTCTGCATTATTATATTCTTTATCTGTTAAAGGAATTAATTTTCTGCATTCAAATAAAAGCTGCAATTATAATTTTTAAAGGAAAGCGCATATATGAGAAATAACTGGTCATAAGGACTGTCATTTTGTTGTGGGGAGAGAGACAGATACAAGTTAGCACTATCAGGGCTTTGGAGCTAAGGCCATTTCTGTTGTTCCTTTTTCCCAGCCAGGTCCTATAGGAAAGAGGAGGCAAAACATTGTCTAGAATAAGAAGTCTATCTCCTTCCTGAGTGTGAATGAAATTCTTTTAGCTCAATCACTTACCAGCCTGAGAACTGGGCCCAGAGGTCCTGGAGGGCCCTCTACTCGTCCCATTTCCCTATCAACTCCCAAAGTTCACTGTGCATCTGATCCTGCCTCCAGTTCTGCCTCTTTGGTAGCCTTTCTGTTTGTTTCATTTTTCTTTAAAAGGAATTAGGAGTTTACCCCTGGGCCTTCCTGGCTTTGGCTTGGGAGGTTGACCCCAGGGGAGATGAGGCTAACCAGCCCATTTCCTGCCAAGAGACATTAGTGTGGAGCATATTATGGCAGAGATAATTCCTGGCAAATAGATACTTTGATCTTATCAAGGGACAAATGTGGGGATTTTTAGTTTTCTTTTTCTATCTGGTATCTGCAGCTCTGTCTTGTGAAGAGAACTCAGAAAAGTCAGGGTGTAATTGGCCAGACTCCTGAACTGCTATCTCCTCGCTGATATAATTCTCTGGTTTGCTTTTTCTCCAAGGTTGGCATTTACCAGAAGGCATTTGAACACCTCGGAAATGCTCTAACTTATGACCCTGTCAACTACAAGGTACTGCAGGCTGTCAAACCCCAGAGCCTTCACATAGATGGTCCACTCCTAGAGGTGATCTGGCCCTTGAAAGCATTTTGAATACCTGAGAAATTACCTTTTTCTTAGAAAAATTATTAATAAACATGGCTCTTTTCATTTGATAATATTGTAAGGTGTTGGTGTTCTGCTTGTTATTTTCCAAAAGAGCACATTTGTTATAACAGACCTGTAACTTATGCAGAAAGCAAAATTGTAGTACTGGTAAAGTTTTATGTATTTATGAAATTAGCAAAGCCTCCACAACTATAAAAATACTTCTGGTGAAATGATTTCTAGTTTCTTAATGAATTTTCAATTACAACCTTGTTCAGATATGTCTTTAGGGGTGAGAAAATCATTAAGTGGATGAATGTCATTGAGGGAGATGCAGCAAAACAGGCTGTGAAGGATACAGTCTCAGTCCTATCTCAGAGTCACATTAGCCTGACTCCATCAGCTCCCCGCCTGAACCCTGGACTGATGAAGCCTAAAGCTGTGTCACCTTTGTGCTGTGGCAGAAGGAACTATACTTTAAGTAGCAAAGAAAGGAGTATTTGAGTTGTCTGGAGCAGCACTTAATGTATCAAGTAGGGACTACAGGGAACAGATTAAAGGCAGTATGCTCAGAAATATTGCCTTCTCTAGTTAGAAGTAGGAAACAAATGAGCTGGGTAAAGTCAGTGACATTTATCTTTGTTTTTCTGTACTGTGCCAAAGAGAGCCAAGAGTGTGGGGTGCAGGGATTTCTCATGAGCATTTGTCCCAATAGCTTGAATATATTTTATATGCCTCTGGAAGTTTTTCAGTCACGCTGTGCATTATCTACACCCAGGAAGGCTCCTTCACTGCTACAGCCTTTTTGGGAATGACTGAATTATCAATTTCCCATGTCCTGTGTTTTCAGGCCATCTTGGCAGCAGGCAGCATGATGCAGACCCATGGAGACTTTGATGTTGCCCTCACCAAATACAGAGTTGTAGCTTCTGCTGTTCCAGAAAGTCCTCCACTTTGGAATAACATTGGAATGTGTTTCTTTGGCAAGAAGAAATATGTAGCAGTGAGTGTCTCCTCACCTTCCTTGTTTGTGCTATTGGGTCTGCCCAGCTTGCCCCACCTTCATCAAGTGCCCCTCTCTCCTGCAGGCTATCAGCTGCCTGAAACGAGCCAACTATTTGGCACCCTTTGATTGGAAGATTCTCTATAATCTGGGCCTTGTTCACTTGACCATGCAGCAGTATGCATCAGCTTTCCATTTTCTCAGTGCAGCCATCAACTTCCAGCCAAAGATGGGGGAACTGTACATGCTCTTGGCTGGTAAGAGACTGTTGTGTGGAAACTGTCTCCACAGTCTGTAATAAGGGGAACATGAATTCGAATCATTGGAGGCCAGTGGCTAAATGTACTGTAGAAGCCATTCCCTTGCAGGTCCCATAGGAATCTGGATTATTGTGCTAGAGCTTGAAAAACAATGAAGAAAATAATGACAAAGCATTTGGTTGTTTCTAACTTGGGGCAGTTTCACTCAGAGACCAACAGGTTAAATCAAGATCACCCCTAGTTTATCTTTTACCAAATATTTTCCCTTGCCTTGACTATATATACACTGAGTGGCCAGATTATTATTATGATCTCTGGCCACTCAGTGTATACCCTATATAATAAAAGGCTAATGTGCAAATTGTCCCCTCGACCAGGAGTTCGACCAGCAAGCAGGCCGGCCAACCACCCATGTCCCCTCCCCCTGGCCAGGCTGGCTGGACCCCACCCATGCACGAATTTATGCACCGGGCCTCTAATATATATATAGTGAGTGGCCAGATTATTATGCATTCAGAGATCATAATAATCGGGCCACTCAGTGTATATAAAAGCCTAAGCAACCATTACGACCGAACAACCAGAACGACTGGTTGACCTGTCGCTATGATACGCACTGACCACCAGGGGACAGACACTCAATGCAGGAGCTGCCCCCTGGTGGTCAGTGCACTCCAACAGCCAACCTCCCACAGCCAGCCAAATGCCCCCTGTCCCTCACCCCCAGCCGGCAAACCTCCCACAGTCCCTCCCCTGTCCGGCAAGCCCTGTCCGGCAAGCCCCGTCCGGCAGGCCCCGTCCGGCAGGCCCCATCCGGCACCTGGCAGGCCCCATCCAGCAGCTGGTAGACCCGGCCCCAATCGGGAATGGGTGAGACAACCCGCATGGCCCTGATCACTGGACAGGCCTAGGTAATATGCTAATTAGATCGGACATCATTCCAGACGTCATTCCGGATGTCCTTCCAGATGAAGCCAGGGCTGGAGGGAAGTCTGAGTCCTGGGTGCGTGCCAGTGGTCAGAGGGAAACGGGTCCCAGGTGCCAGAGGGAAGCTGGTATCGGCAGCCGGGGGAAGGAAGGCCTACTCTTGCATGAATTTCATGCCTCAGGCCTCTAGTTTATTTATATGTATTTATTGAGCCCAGCTAAGTTCCAGATATCATTTAGTGTACAAGAGATATATCTTATAGGGTTGACGAGGGGATTGCATGATTAAGTAACCAATGAATATTAACTATTATTGGTTTTATTGTTAGTTACTGTAATACAAAAGATTGACTAAATATTCTTTCTAGGGAATATTTCTCTGTCCAAAAGCAGTTTGCAAGTTCTCATTGACTTTGGTCTTCCGGTGTTGTTTTTAGTCATTATTGTGGGGTTCTTATAAGAGAAAGGGTGCGAAAACAAATCGAGTGTTGGTTATTTGGGGGTTGCCTGAATACAAAGCTAGCCTAGTTCTAATGGGGATAGGAATGTAAACAAATTGCCACACTGAAAGGCACAAGCAGAAATTCCTACATCACAAAGTAGAGAGGGCCTTCACACTGTTCTGAAGGCTAAGCTGGAATTCAGTCACAAAGAATTATTGAGGAGCCAGTGAACAAAGGCATGCAGCCATGAAACTGCATGCTGTACCCTGTCATTAGTGGGCAATAGTGCTATCAAATGTAATGGGAGATGAGTCATGAAAGATAGTTTGGGGGCAGATGATGGAGGGCCATGAGTATAATGCAAGGACATTAGACTTCATCCTTGAGGCCATTTTCCCAGCTGTATTCCTAGATCTCTTAAGTGTCTGGTAGAAGTGAGTCCATGTTGGGGGGAAATGGAGTGGGCAGGCCTTCCAGATGTCCTACTGATGGCTTAGGCCTGCTCCCCAGCGGGAGCAGGTCTAAGCCGCAGTCTGGCCTCCCTCTGTTGGAGGCGACCAGCTGATCAGGGGAAGGCGACGCTCCCACACGCCTCTGCTGCTGCCACTGCCAGCCACGAGGCTGCCTGAGCCTCAGCTATCGCAGCCACTGTGGCTTGCCTGAGCCTTGCCCAGCCCTCATTGCCTGATCCTTGGGCCCTCGCAGCGGCAGCGGCCATCGGCGGTTTGCTGAAGCCTCAGCTGGCCCTGGGAAAGCAGCAGCGGCCATTGGCTGTGAGCTTCCCTGTGCTTAACCAATTGGGTGCGCTCATCCAGTGATGGGCAGACTGCGTCTTCCAGGGTTCTCCTGGCAGCAGGTGTGCAGGTATCCCTCCGGCGCTGGATCACTGGGTCCGGCTGCTAGAGGAAATTCCCTACATTGGTTGCCTGGACACCTGGAGGCCCCCACCGATTCCCGACCCTGACCCGAGGGGCATTGAGGGGTGATGGAGGCGGCCTGGAGTTGGAAGAGCTACAGGAAGGAGCTACCTTTCTCAGAACCCCTGACCCATGGTGCTGGAGGCCAAGGTGGGGTATGGCTGGGCCCGGAGCTCTTAGCTGTGGAGCTCAGACTTTCCCTCACCTGCCTTCACTGCTGGGCTTTCCTTTGCTCACCTGCCTTCGCTGCCGGTGGGGAGGTTTCCCAGCAGAGCGGCTCTGCTGCCACTTGGCAGAAGGAACCTGTGATCCTTCTGGGCAAGTGGCAGCGGCCATCAGGAGTGCTCACAGCCACCACCGCCATGTGGGGGCGTACAGGCCGCCGGAACAGATTAAAGGCAGTATGCTCAGAAATATTGCCTTCTCTAGTTAGAAGTAGGAAACAAATGAGCTGGGTAAAGTCAGTGACATTTATCTTTGTTTTTCTGTACTGTGCCAAAGAGAGCCAAGAGTGTGGGGTGCAGGGATTTCTCATGAGCATTTGTCCCAATAGCTTGAATATATTTTATATGCCTCTGGAAGTTTTTCAGTCACGCTGTGCATTATCTACACCCAGGAAGGCTCCTTCACTGCTACAGCCTTTTTGGGAATGACTGAATTATCAATTTCCCATGTCCTGTGTTTTCAGGCCATCTTGGCAGCAGGCAGCATGATGCAGACCCATGGAGACTTTGATGTTGCCCTCACCAAATACAGAGTTGTAGCTTCTGCTGTTCCAGAAAGTCCTCCACTTTGGAATAACATTGGAATGTGTTTCTTTGGCAAGAAGAAATATGTAGCAGTGAGTGTCTCCTCACCTTCCTTGTTTGTGCTATTGGGTCTGCCCAGCTTGCCCCACCTTCATCAAGTGCCCCTCTCTCCTGCAGGCTATCAGCTGCCTGAAACGAGCCAACTATTTGGCACCCTTTGATTGGAAGATTCTCTATAATCTGGGCCTTGTTCACTTGACCATGCAGCAGTATGCATCAGCTTTCCATTTTCTCAGTGCAGCCATCAACTTCCAGCCAAAGATGGGGGAACTGTACATGCTCTTGGCTGGTAAGAGACTGTTGTGTGGAAACTGTCTCCACAGTCTGTAATAAGGGGAACATGAATTCGAATCATTGGAGGCCAGTGGCTAAATGTACTGTAGAAGCCATTCCCTTGCAGGTCCCATAGGAATCTGGATTATTGTGCTAGAGCTTGAAAAACAATGAAGAAAATAATGACAAAGCATTTGGTTGTTTCTAACTTGGGGCAGTTTCACTCAGAGACCAACAGGTTAAATCAAGATCACCCCTAGTTTATCTTTTACCAAATATTTTCCCTTGCCTTGACTATATATACACTGAGTGGCCAGATTATTATTATGATCTCTGGCCACTCAGTGTATACCCTATATAATAAAAGGCTAATGTGCAAATTGTCCCCTCGACCAGGAGTTCGACCAGCAAGCAGGCCGGCCAACCACCCATGTCCCCTCCCCCTGGCCAGGCTGGCTGGACCCCACCCATGCACGAATTTATGCACCGGGCCTCTAATATATATATAGTGAGTGGCCAGATTATTATGCATTCAGAGATCATAATAATCGGGCCACTCAGTGTATATAAAAGCCTAAGCAACCATTACGACCGAACAACCAGAACGACTGGTTGACCTGTCGCTATGATACGCACTGACCACCAGGGGACAGACACTCAATGCAGGAGCTGCCCCCTGGTGGTCAGTGCACTCCAACAGCCAACCTCCCACAGCCAGCCAAATGCCCCCTGTCCCTCACCCCCAGCCGGCAAACCTCCCACAGTCCCTCCCCTGTCCGGCAAGCCCTGTCCGGCAAGCCCCGTTCCGGCAGGCCCCGTCCGGCAGGCCCCATCCGGCACCTGGCAGGCCCCATCCAGCAGCTGGTAGACCCGGCCCCAATCGGGAATGGGTGAGACAACCCGCATGGCCCTGATCACTGGACAGGCCTAGGTAATATGCTAATTAGATCGGACATCATTCCAGACGTCATTCCGGATGTCCTTCCAGATGAAGCCAGGGCTGGAGGGAAGTCTGAGTCCTGGGTGCGTGCCAGTGGTCAGAGGGAAAACGGGTCCCAGGTGCCAGAGGGAAGCTGGTATCGGCAGCCGGGGGAAGGAAGGCCTACTCTTGCATGAATTTCATGCCTCAGGCCTCTAGTTTATTTATATGTATTTATTGAGCCCAGCTAAGTTCCAGATATCATTTAGTGTACAAGAGATATATCTTATAGGGTTGACGAGGGGATTGCATGATTAAGTAACCAATGAATATTAACTATTATTGGTTTTATTGTTAGTTACTGTAATACAAAAGATTGACTAAATATTCTTTCTAGGGAATATTTCTCTGTCCAAAAGCAGTTTGCAAGTTCTCATTGACTTTGGTCTTCCGGTGTTGTTTTTAGTCATTATTGTGGGGTTCTTATAAGAGAAAGGGTGCGAAAACAAATCGAGTGTTGGTTATTTGGGGGTTGCCTGAATACAAAGCTAGCCTAGTTCTAATGGGGATAGGAATGTAAACAAATTGCCACACTGAAAGGCACAAGCAGAAATTCCTACATCACAAAGTAGAGAGGGCCTTCACACTGTTCTGAAGGCTAAGCTGGAATTCAGTCACAAAGAATTATTGAGGAGCCAGTGAACAAAGGCATGCAGCCATGAAACTGCATGCTGTACCCTGTCATTAGTGGGCAATAGTGCTATCAAATGTAATGGGAGATGAGTCATGAAAGATAGTTTGGGGGCAGATGATGGAGGGCCATGAGTATAATGCAAGGACATTAGACTTCATCCTTGAGGCCATTTTCCCAGCTGTATTCCTAGATCTCTTAAGTGTCTGGTAGAAGTGAGTCCATGTTGGGGGGAAATGGAGTGGGCAGGCCTTCCAGATGTCCTACTGATGGCTTAGGCCTGCTCCCCAGCGGGAGCAGGTCTAAGCCGCAGTCTGGCCTCCCTCTGTTGGAGGCGACCAGCTGATCAGGGGAAGGCGACGCTCCCACACGCCTCTGCTGCTGCCACTGCCAGCCACGAGGCTGCCTGAGCCTCAGCTATCGCAGCCACTGTGGCTTGCCTGAGCCTTGCCCAGCCCTCATTGCCTGATCCTTGGGCCCTCGCAGCGGCAGCGGCCATCGGCGGTTTGCTGAAGCCTCAGCTGGCCCTGGGAAAGCAGCAGCGGCCATTGGCTGTGAGCTTCCCTGTGCTTAACCAATTGGGTGCGCTCATCCAGTGATGGGCAGACTGCGTCTTCCAGGGTTCTCCTGGCAGCAGGTGTGCAGGTATCCCTCCGGCGCTGGATCACTGGGTCCGGCTGCTAGAGGAAATTCCCTACATTGGTTGCCTGGACACCTGGAGGCCCCCACCGATTCCCGACCCTGACCCGAGGGGCATTGAGGGGTGATGGAGGCGGCCTGGGAGTTGGAAGAGCTACAGGAAGGAGCTACCTTTCTCAGAACCCCTGACCCATGGTGCTGGAGGCCAAGGTGGGGTATGGCTGGGCCCGGAGCTCTTAGCTGTGGAGCTCAGACTTTCCCTCACCTGCCTTCACTGCTGGGCTTTCCTTTGCTCACCTGCCTTCGCTGCCGGTGGGGAGGTTTCCCAGCAGAGCGGCTCTGCTGCCACTTGGCAGAAGGAACCTGTGATCCTTCTGGGCAAGTGGCAGCGGCCATCAGGAGTGCTCACAGCCACCACCGCCATGTGGGGGCGTACAGGCCGCCCTCTGCCAGGCCTGCCTACCCCGCCCCATCCCCGCTGCCATCATGTCCCCAATGCTGCAAGCCCCCGCCCACCTGTGCCTTCTGTGCGCACAGCCTGCTGATCGGTTGTTACTGTGACGGTGTTCCGACCACTTTGCATATTACCCTTTTATTAGTATAGATACTTGAGGCTTCCAGAAAATAATGGTTTAAAAAGTGAGAGTGTCCTGGTGCTAACCAAATTTTAAAGATCAGGATTATGGGTGAAGGAGGGCCAGTGAGGATTCCTTTTTTTTTTTTTTTTTTTCATTTTTTTATTAAGGTATTATATGTGTACATATCTTACCATTGCCCCCCCACCCCACTCCCATACATGCCCTCATCCCCCAGTGTTTTGCGTCCATTGGTTATGCTTATATGCATGCATACAAGTCCTTCAGTTGATCTCTTATCTCCCGCACCTCTCCCCAGCCTTCCCGCTGTAATTTGACAGTCTGATGCTTTACTGTCTCTGTATCTATCTTTTTGTTCATTGGTTTATAATGTTCTTTATTATCCATAAATGAGTGAGATCATGTGGTATTTTTCTTTCATTGACTGGCTTATTTCACTTAGCATAATGTTCTCCAATTCCATCCAGGTTGCTGCAAATGGTAAGAATTCCATCTTTTTTATGGCAGCATAGTATTCCATTGTGTAGATGTACCATAGTTTTCTGATCCAGTCACCTGCTGACAGGCACCTAGGCTGTTTTCAAATCTTTGCTATTGTAAATTGTGCTGCTATGAACATATGGGTGCATATATCCTTTCTGATTGGTGTTTCTAGTTTCTTAGGATATATTCCTAGGAGTGGGATTACTGGGTCAAATGGGAGTTCCATTTTCAGTTTTTTGAGGAAATTCCATACTGTTCTCCACAGTGGCTGCACCAGTCTGCATTCCCACCAGCCGTGCACGAGGGTTCCTCGCCAACACTTGTCGTTTGTTGATTTGTTGATGATAGCCATTCTGACAGGTGTGAGATGGTACTGCATTGTCGTTTTGATTTGCATCTCTCGGATAATTAGTGACGTTGAGCATGTTTTCATGTGTCTCTTGGCCTTCCTTCTTTCTTCTTTTGAAAAGATTCTATTTAGGTCCATTGCCCATATTTTTATTGGATCATTTATCTTCCTTTTATTAAGATGTATAAGCTGCCTGTATATGTTGGAGATTAAACATTTATCAGTGATAACATTTGCAAATATGTTCTCCCATATAGTGGGTTTTCTTGTTGTTTTGTTGATGGTTTCTTTTGCTGTAAAAAAGCTTTTTATTTTGATGTAGTCCCATTTGTTTATTTTCTCTTTAGCTTCCATTGCCCTAGGGGCAGGATCAGTGAAGAAGTTCTTTTGGCATATGTCTGAGATTTTGCTGCCTGTGAATTCCTCTAGTATTTTTATGGTTTCCCGTCTTACGTTTAAGTCCTGTATCCATTTTGAGTTTATTTTTGTGTATGGTGTCAGTTGGTGATCTAGTTTCATTTTTTTGCATGTATCTGTCCAGTTTTCCCAACACCACTTATTGAAGAGACTGTCTTGACTCCATTGTATGTTCATACCTCCTTTGACAAATATTAATTGAGCATAGTGGTTTGGGTCGATATCTGGATTCTCTATTCTATTCCATTGGTCTATATGTCTGTTCTTGTGCCAGTACCAGGCTGTTTTGAGAACAGTGGCTTTGTAAATACAGCTTGAAATCTGGTATTGAGATCCCTCCTACTTTATTCTTCTTTCTCAGGATTGCTTTGGCTATTTGGGGTATTTTTTTATTCCAGATAAATTTTTGGAGAGTTTTTCCTAGGTCTGTGAAATATGCCGTTGGTATTTTAATGGGGAGTGCATTGAATCTATAGATTGCTTAGGGTGGTATGGACATTTTAATGATGTTGATCCTACCAATCCATGAACATGGTATATTCTTACATCTGTTTACATCTTCCTCTGTCTCTTTTTTCAGTGTCCTGTACTTTTCTGCATATAGTTCTTTTACCCCCTTAGTTAATTTTATTCCTAGATATCTTAATTTTTTTGGTGTGATGGTAAATGGGATTCCTTTTTTAGTCTCTCTTTCTGTAAGTTCACTATTGGTGTATAGAAAGGCCATAGATTTTTTGGCATTAATTTTGTATCCTGCTGCATTGCCGAATTCATTTATTAAGTCTATTAGTTTTTTGATGGAGTCTTTCGGGTTTTTCACGTACAATATCATGTCATCTGCAAATAAGGACAGCTTTACTTCCTCTTTTCCAATTTGGATGCCTTTCATTTCTTCTTCTTGTCTAATTTCAATGGCTGATACTTCCAGTACTCTGTCAAACAGGAGTGGCGAGAGTGGGCATCCCTGTCTTGTTCCTGTTCTTAGCGGAAATGGTTTTAGTTTTTGCCCATTGAATCTGATGTTTACTGTGGGTTTATCATATATAGCTTTTATTATGTTGAGGTATGATTCTTCTATTCCCGCCTTGTTGAGAGTTTTTATCAAGAAAGGGTGTTGGATTTTGTTGAATGCTTTGTCTGCATCAATTGATATGACTGTGATTTTTATCTCTCCATTTGTTTATATGATGTATCACATTTATTGATTTGCAGATATTGTACCATCCTTGCATTCCTGGGATAAATTCTACTTGGTCATGGTGTATGATCTCTCTGATGTACTGCTGGAGCCGATTTGCTAGAATTTTGTTGAGGATTTTGGCATCTATGTTCATGAGGGATATTGGCCTGTAATTCTCTTTCATTGTGTTGTCTTCATCTGGTTTTGGTATTAGGGTGATGCTGGCTTCATAGAAGGAGCTTGGAAGTGTTCCTTCCTCTTGAATTTTTTGGAATAGTCTGAGGAGGATAGGTTTTAGTTCTTCCTTGAATGTTTGGTAAAACTCTCCTGTGAAGCCCTCTGGTGCCGGGCTTTTGTTTGCTGGAAGCTTTTTGATGACTGCTTCAATTTCTTCCATAGTTACTGGCCTGTTGAGCTGTTTAGATTCTTCCTGATTGAGTTTTGGAAGGTTATATTTTTCTAGGAATATGTCCATTTCCTCCAGGTTGTCCAGTTTGTTGGAATAGAGTTGTTCGTAGTATTTTGTAACAATCCTTTGTATTTCGGCGGGGTCTGTTGTTATTTCACCTCTTTCATTTCTGATTTTGTTTATTTGGGTCCTCTCTCTTTGCTTCTTGGTGAGCCTGGCTAGAGGTTCATCAATCTTGTTTATCCTTTCAAAGCACCAGCGCTTGGTTTTGTTGATCTTTTGTATTGTTTCTTTAGTCTCTGTGTCTTTTATCTTTGCTCTGATCTTTATTATTTCCTTCCTTCTGCTTATACTGGGATTTTCTAGTTGCTGTTTTTCTAACTCTTTGAGTTGTAGGGTTAGGTAATTTATTACCACTGTTTCTTGTTTTTGCAGTAGGCTTGTAGAGCTATGAACTTCCCTCTGAAGACTGCTTTCGCTGTGTCCCATAGATTTTGGATTGTTGTGTTTTCATTGTCATTTGTTGCCATGATGTTTTTTTATTTCTTCCTTGATCTCTCTGGTAACCCAGTCATTGTTTAATAGCATGCTGTTTAGTCTCCATGTGTTTGATTTCTGGATTGTTTTTTTTATAGTTGATTTCCAGTTTTATGCCACTGTGGTCTGAGAAGTTGCTTGGTATGATTTCTATCTTCTTGAATTTGAAGAGACTTTGCCTATGTCCCAACATATGATCTATCTTTGAAAATGACCCATGTGCACTTGAGAAGAATGTATATTCTGTGGCTTTGGTGTGAAATGTTCTGAAGATGTCAATTACTTCCATCTGGTCTAGTGAATCATTTAGGATTGATGTTTCTTTGCTGATTGTTTGTTTAGAGGATTTGTCTAAAATGGTGATAGTGGGTTATTAAAGTCTCCTACTATGATTGTATTGCTGTTAATCTCTCCCTTGATATCCTCCAGGAATTTTTTTTTGTATTTGGTTGCTCCTGTATTGGATGCATATATGTTTACCAGAGTTATTTCTTCTTGTTGGATTGCTCCCTTTAGTATTATGAAGTGGCCTACCTTATATCTTGTTATGTCCTTCACTTTGAGATCTAATTTGTCAGAAATAAGTATTGCTACCCCAGCTTTATTTTCATTTCCATTCACCTGGAAAACCTTTTTCCATCCCTTCACCCTCAGTCTGTGTGCGTCTTTGTTTCTGAGGTGGGTTTCTTGGGTCTTATTTTCTTATCCAATCCGTTACCCTATGTCTTTTGATTGGGGCATTTAATCCATTTACATATAAACTTATTATTGATAGGTAGTTATTTGTCGCCATTTTATTCTTTACCCCTGTGTTCCTTCTTTGCTTCCTATTTCTTTTTTTTTACAGCAGACCCTTTAGCATTTCTTGCATTGCTGGTTTGGTGGTGATAAATTCCCTTAGTCCTTTTCTGTCTCTGAAGCTCCTGATTTCACCTTCAATTTTGATTGATAGCCTTGCTGGGTATAGTATTCTTGGATTGAGACCCTTCCTTTGTATGACTTTGTATATTTCATTCCATTCCCTGCTGGTCTGATGAGTTTCTGTTGAGAAATCAATTGCTAGTCTGATGGGGGTTCCTTTGTATGTGACTTTCTGTCTCTCTCTGACTGCTTTTAAGATTATTACTTTGTCGTTGGTGTTTGCCAATTTAATTATAATTTGCCTTGGTGTCGGTCTTTTGGGGTTCATTTTGCTTGGTACTCTGTGAGCTTCTTGGATTTTTGTGGGCTTTTTCTTCCCTATATCAGGGAAGTTTTCTGTCATTATTTCTTCAACAGGTTTTCTATTCCTTGCTCAGTTTCCTCTCCTTCTGGCACCCCTATTATGCGGATGTTGTTTTGTTTCGTGTTGTCCCAAAGTTCCCTTAGGCTCTCCTCCTGCTTTTTAATTTTTTTTCTAGAAGTTGCTCTACTTGTATATTTTTTTCATCTTGTCTTCCAGCTCACTGATGCGGCCCTCTGCTTCTTCTAGTCTACTCTTGATGCTTTCTATTGAGTTCTTTACAGCAGCGATGTCATTTCTCATTTCTTCTTGGTTCTTCTTCATTTCCTCTTGGTTCTTACTCATATTGTCGAATTTGTCTTCCATTCTTTTCATCCACCTTATGATCATTTCTCTGAATTCTTTATCTGACAGGTTGCTTGCCTCTATTTCGTTTACTTCCTTTTCTTGTGATGCCTGCTTTTCTTTCATGTGCGGGCTGTTTCTTTGTCTCCCCATGGTCTCTCTTCTCCGGATGTCTGGTTATGTAGCTCTCTCTCTTCTGCGTTGATTTGAAGGTTCAAAATACAACACACCAGGTACAATACACAAGGCACTGAACAGAAATGTATTCACGATGTTAATAACCTCCAATAAAGGTGACCACCAGAGAAAGGCAAATTAGGGGATAGGAGATAAAGAAGAACAGTAAAAAGAAAGAGAAAAAAAAGGAGTGTCAAAATGAAATTGGGAGAAGAGAAAAAAGTAAGAGAGACAAGAACAAGACTAAGAGAGAAAAGGGGAACCAACTATATATATGGGGAGAAGACTCCAGTACAACCACCACTAATCCCAGCAAATGCCAGCAACAAGTACCTGGAGATTAATACAAACTACAACTCCAACTAATATTAAGCGAGGCAAGGGAAAACAGAAGTAAAAAACAAGCAAAAACAAAGCAAACAAAAAAAGAGTAAGCAAAACAATCTCACAAACTAGCATAAAAATTTGGTATGATCAACATTCAAGCAATCAACAACAAAAGGACAGAGAGAAAAACAATTGTTGAATAGTTAAGACAGCGAAGAGAGAGGTGTGTATGGACTTGGAGCAGGGGATTGGAAGTTAGGTATATAAGTAGGGTGAAATTTTAGCAGGGGATAAGCAGAAAGAATAGAGAAAATCTAAAGCAGGAGAGGGTTAAGATAAACAGGACACCAAAAGGGGAAAGGTTAGGAAGAGAGTGATAGCATAAAGGTAGAGGTGAGATAGGGTAAAACGATGGTAAAGGAAAGATGAAAATAGGATGTAGAACACTGATCTGAAGGTAAAATAAAGAGAAAATAAAATGACATTTTAATTTAAAAAAAAAGGTAAAATAGTAGTAGTAATAATACTGATTGAAAATAACAATGTAGTAATTAAAAAGGTAAAATCAAGTGAGGAAAAAGTAAAAAAATTAGTTTCTTAAGTAAAAGATGTATTAAAGGAAAATAAAAAAATAAAAAATTAAAAAAATTAAAAAAATAAAATGTGCAGTAGTGAAGGTCATTCACTTCCTCTATTGTTCTGTTTGGCACACCTGTTTCCCAGTCTAGACAGTATTGCAGTTCCCTGCATTCCACTGCTCCTCAGTGTTGTAAGCCAGTCCTGATTTTTATGCAGGCAGTGTCTTAATTTCTCGTATTACTGTATTTTTGATTACACAGAGTCAATTTGTGATTCAGCCCGTGGGTGGCAGTGTTTCTGGATCGACTTCTGGGTCTCTCTAGCCTCTTTCCCTGTGGCACTCCATACCGCTTTGTTGAGGTGGGCTTCCTTAGAGCTGGCTCTGTAATGGTCACTCCCAGCTCCGATCCCCATGTTCCAGAAAAACAACTCCCCCCTGCAGTCTCCCAGGGAATCCCCAACTGGGTTATCTTACGTATTGGGCTTAGTAATAAGAATCAGAAAAAGCCCAAGTGTGCGGACAGTGGGTCTGCGCGCAAGACTAAGCAGCCTGCACTCCTTTGAAATTCTCAGTCTGACCCTCCTCGTCAGCTCAAAATGGGTTGCTTTTTAGAGATCCCTTCTGTTAGCAGCTCTGAGGACCCCCTTCCACATTCACGGATCATGCTAGCCCCAACAGCCACGGACTTTTCTAGGCACAGACTTCCCTGGTCCTCCAGCTCCCGCAGTGTGTGCGTTTCTCTCTCCCGCCGGGACCAGAGACCTCACCCTGTCCCTGGTGAAATCTGACCTTTCCGTGGTGGAGTGAAGATCTCCCTTGAATCTGTGTGTTTGCGCCGATTGGGGACCAGTGCTCTGGGGCTCACAGCTGTTCGGTGATCACCGCAGTTGTGGATTTTCAGGCTTCTGACACAATCTTCTTTCCCTTTTACGATGGCGCAGCTTCCGCGTCCAAGCCAGCAGCTCCGGGAAGGGACCCAACCGCAGTGGGGGCTGCCAGGTCAGGGGAACCCCATCCAGCATTCCCCCACCTTCTCCTGGAGTTTAGCTGTCCCTTAACTTGCTAACAAACGCTCCCCTTGTGACCCTCAGCTGTTCCCTCTTTCTGCTCCGGGATAAGCCTCAGGACCCGTCCGTCTATTCCGCTGCCATTTTTCCTGGTCCAGTGAGGATTCTTAAGCAGGATAGTGACATGTTCAGATTTGTTTGAAAGTTGTTGAGAAACCTGGCAGCATTGTGACAAGTGGATGGATGCAGATGAGGACATTGCCACAGCCTGAAACAACTTGGGCAGTGTCAGAAAAGAAACTGCAAAAAATGGTGTTCAGATAACTTGGCAACTGATTGACTGCAGAAAGGGAACTGTTGAAGATGACACCAGGTAACTAAGCTGAGTGAGTAGATGGTGGTGCTAGGGGCTGAGGAGGCAAAGGAGCAGTTAAGTTGGGGGAACTGAATGAACTGTGGTCTTGAAACATTCTTCTGCTTTCTAAGCCTGGCTCTGCAGTCTCAGTCCTCCCCTTCTTTGTTTCAGTGGCTTTGACCAACCTGGAAGATACAGAGAATGCCAGGAGAGCTTATGACGAAGCAGTCCGCCTGGATAAGTAAGCCGCGCCTTGGGGAGTGGTATGGGGAGGGCTAGACTCTCCGAAGCCAAGCGGTGGTGCTCGACCACTGGCTTTGCCTGAGGCAGTCCAGCTGCTTGCTCTCCATGGCCTTTGTGCACAAGGCATGTGTGGAAGGATGTGGTACTAAGCCTGCAGTGGAACTGCCACTGCCACTTTCTAAGAAAGTGTTTCCAGCCCCAAGTGTAGTAGTTAGGAGGCCAGAGAAAGTCAGAGCTGGCAGTGGACTTTGGTTGCTGGTAGCCATGGGCTAGATGGAATCTCAGATGCAGCTCTGGCTCAGTTAATCTAAGATAAATGTGACTCTCTCCAGACTTATTCCACTGGCATTGGCTAGGCTGCAGGGTAGGGATCACTTCTTCAGCCCACCTTGGTGGTCCCTGCTGAGGGCTGAGATGTCAGACTTGGTCCTGATACCTGCTTTGCTGGTGGGCAATTATTCCTTGATTCTTTACCACAAGTCCACACATAGCATGTGTGTTCCTCTTACCTTGCTGCAGAATGGAGAAATCTCTACTTATAATCAGTTTTGTTTTTTGTGTAATGAGAACCTCTAAATGACCATTGGTTGTGAAGCCTAAGCTTCATAGAATCCCTGTCTGTTTGCCATAGGTATAACCCTTTAGTCAACCTGAACTATGCTGTACTGCTATACAACCAGGGTGAGAAGAGGGATGCCCTGACCCAGTATCAGGAGATGGAGAAGAAAGTCAATCTACTCAAGGACAGTAGCTCTCTAGAATATGACTCTGAGGTATGTCTTTTTAAAAAACATATATTTTTATTAAATATGTTAATACTTACATTAATACTAGAGGCCCAATGCACGAAATTTGTGCAAGGGGCTCGGCCCTCGCAGCTGCAGCTTTGTCCGGGAGGTCATCTGGACGGTCATCCGGTCTAATTAGCATATTGTGCTTTTATTATTATAGATATAAATGCGGGAAGAAAGAAGTAGAGAGATAGAAACATCAATGATGAGAGAGAATCATTGATTGGCTGCCTCCTGCATGCCCCATATGGGGATCAATCCCGAAACCCGGGCATGAGCTCCAATCAGGAATGGAACCTGTAACCTCGTGGTTCATAGGTCAGTGCTCAACTGCTAGCCGTTCTGGCCAGGTGTCTTTTTTTTTTTTTCCTTTTAGAGAAAGAGGCAAAGTTTTGGGGGGTGGTGCATAGAGGAAAGAGAGACATTGATCGGTTGCCTCCTGCACGCACCCTGACCGGGGATTTGAACCCACCACCTTTTGGTATATGGGATGACACTCAACCAACTGAGCCACACTGGCCAGGGCATGAGATATGTCTTTTATTAGCTCCTAAGGAGCCATAAGCAAGCTGTCAGTACACTTTTGATCAAGCACAAATAATCCAAAGATAACCTATTATAAGCTCATGCCTATTTTGGCTTTGATGTTCCTGGCAGCATGAATTATTCAATTAGTGACAGCCTGAAAAAAAAAAAAAAACTTTCCTAGAAGAAAATAGTAAGAGGAAATTTAGGCTTACTGAGCCTGTTATTGATAATACAACCCCTCTGAGTTGAGGCCCATATCTCGTAGCTTCCTCCCACTTCTCCTGTAGGAAAGGTGGACTTCAGCTCAGTAACATACCAAACTTGAATTGTTAGGTTTGAGATCCTATATGAACTTCTTTGCCTCACCTAAGGGCAGTCTGTGATTTCTGCTGTTTGAGAAATATTTCCTTGTAATAAGTATTTCCTCCCTCAAATGCTAGTACCAGTAGTCACTATTTCAGCTATAACCCCCCAGGTGGAAGGCCTAGGAAGCGGGTAGGCTTGTCTCTGCCGGTCATACCTTGATTCTTTTTTTCTTCACATGTGGGCACAAGATGGTGGAGATGGCTCAGAAGTTGGGAGCTGCTCTCCAGGTTGGGGAAGCACTGGTCTGGACAAAATCAGTTAAAGACCCCAAATCAAAGCAACGGACAACTTCAGCTAGCAAAGCTGCCAGTTTCCAGCAGCCTCTGGGCTCCAACCAACCTCTAGGACAGGCAATGTCTTCAGCAGCTGCATACAGCAAGCTACCCTCAGGTAGGAGGTTACACACAGTGCCATAAAGACCTCATGGGCATAGCCACATGTACCAGCGAGGAGTTACAGCTTTGAGTGAAGCCTGCACTTTTCAGACTCAGAACCTGTCCAATGTAATATTGTTTGGAAGGGAGAAAAAGTCTCAAGGTGGCCAAATTGGCACTAGTTTCTTTAAAGCAAGTTGTATATTAGGTAACAGTTACTGGCAGGCTTAATTGGATGGTTAGCACACTGGGTCTTTACAATATTCAAGTTTAGAAATATATTATAGTACTTTCTATTATATAGTCTTGTTTTAAATCTCACTGCCTTATCATAAGTTGACATGGTGCAGATAATTAAAGATTTCTTTTAGTGAGTCATTGAAGGCAAACTCGACTGTTTGCTTCATTTCTTGTTATGGTCTGACTTCACAGCTGCAAAGATATACCACAGTCCCAGTGATGCCAGAAAACATGGGGTTTCTTGAAATTTAACAGTGAAAATAATGATTTCTTTGGGAATTCTGGAACAAGAATTCAAGTCACCATCTCTTCCTCTGGAGCTGGAGCCCATGTGGAAGCATGTCCAAGTGAAGCAGCAGCACAAATAAGAGAAGAATAGGAATAGGATGACCGTAGAGTAGGGGTTTCTCTGGTGATGATGGACCCGATTAGGAAAGGTCACATGGCGGGTAGAGTGGAGGCCAGCACGTTCCCTGGGCCCCACAGAACATGGCATGTGTGATCACGTGGAGCCTGAGGCCTCTGCAGCCCAGCGGCCCCATCACCTCACCCAGGAAATGAGGAGCCAGCCAGACAGACCCTTTAAGAACTGAGAGCAAGGCTTACGGTTCTAGGTATGTTGTTCCAAGAGCCAGCAGGGTACACGACTATTGGCTTTAAAATTTTTTTTTATGTTTAAAATTTTTATTTAAAAAATGTTTTAATTTTTTATTCATTTCACAGAGAGATAAAAACATCAATGGTGAGAGATAATCATTGATCAGCTGTCTCCTGTACGCCCCCTACTGGGGATCAAGCCTGAAACCTAGGATGTGCCCTGATCAGGAATTGAACCATAACATCCTGGTTCATGGGTTGACGTTCAACCACTGAGCCGCACCAGCTGGGCTTGAAAGAACGTTTGTCTCCTGGCTGACTAACCCCTTCCTTTGTGGGAGGGAAGCTGGAAACCTTTGCTCTGTACCCCGGCCATTACAAAGCCTTGGCTGAGCTAAGGTGATCCTCAGGCTGTAGGGCATGCCAGCCCCAAGGCAAACATAAATCTTACATTTATAATTTAGCTCTAATAGTCTTAATTTAAAATATATATTTTATTGATTTTAGAGAGGAGAGAGAGACAGAAACATCAATGATGAGAGACAATCGGCTGCCTCCTGCACGCCCCCTACTGGGGATCGAGCCCGCAAACCAGGCATGTACCCTTGGGTGGAATCAAACCTGGGACTCTTTAGTCTGCAGGCCCACGCTCTATCCATTGAGCCAAACCAACCAGGGCTAATAGTCTTAATTTAAAAGGAAAAAAAAAAAAAGATGAAAAAGCTCTGTAAATTGAAGCTGAGCCTGTTGAGTATCCTAGTTGCACTTGCCCAAGGGAATCCAGAACAGTACCTGTATCTTATTCTTGGGAGAGGTCAGAGTATAGAGTCAGATCATGTCAGTATGATAAGTAAGAGGGAAGGGCTGCTCTGGTTATCAGCACCAAGGATTTAAAAAAATGGAAGAACTTTATTTAAAAAATTTTATTTTTTGATTGATTTTGAGAGAGAGATAGAGAGATACCAAAACATGGATTTGTTGTTCCACTTATTTATGCATTCATTAGTTGTTTCTTGTATGTACCCTGACTGGGAATCAAACCTGCAACTTTGGTGTATTGGGACTATTCTCTACCAACTGAGCTACCTGGCCAGGGCAGAAGAACTTCTTAACCAAAGAATTTTAAGACAGTCAATGATACCACTGATGAGATGCTATCAGTATGTTAACGATATGTCCTTTTTAGAATAAAGATTGTGTGTCATCATCCCTTTGGGGAAAGTTGTTATTCAGGTATAACAATGAGAGATCACAATAAAAACTTTTAAAAGAACCCATGATCAGAGTTTTCACTGACCTATTTATAAGCCAAGTTTGAAAATGGAGAAAGAACCTCATGCCAAGTTCCTATTTGTGCCAGTACAACCTCTGCTACAGACATAATAGGTGGTAGGCCAGCAATCTGATTCAGAGCCAGTCCCCATGTTGTACTTACAGTAAAGTGCCCTACAATCACCATAATTTGAAGGTGGAGGACTGACCTATTGCCAGACCAAACTATGTTTTTTTGGAGTTCTTTATATTATGACTGGGTCTGTTTTGACATTGAAAAAGCAGCTGAGTTCCATACCTCAGAAATAAATAGTAAGGTAACAGAGGTGATACCCTTAACCATGCAGCTGGTATGAAGCAGAACTGAGATTTCTACCTGGAGCAACAGAGAGCTCACTTCTGTATCAGTGTGGAGTCTAGTGTGCCTCTGACTGAAAGGTCCTGATGAGAAATACTGAGAGTGTAAAATAAGATAGATGGAGAGGAGGAAGGAGGTCTGAGATTTAGGAAGTAAAATCAACACAAACCGGGTACTGGTTGGAAGTGGCAGATAAGAACAAACTAGGATGGATACCCATTGCTGGGGAAAGATACACAAATCAGAAAAGAGGAACATTGGGGGAATAGGGTCAAGTGTTGAGTCTAGTTTTGCTACACATGCTTATCTTTGAGACATCCAAATGCTGATAGCCATTAGACATTTGTATAGTTAGATTTCAAGTGTTAAATCTGGCTTGAAGATAAAGACTCAGAAGTAATTGGGTTTGGGTGACAGCTGTAATCATAGATTTGAAAGGAATCACCCAAGGAAAGCTAGAAATAAGATGATGGGGGATCAAAAATGAAAACCCAATATTGAAAGGGAGAAAAAGAGCCTGCAAAGGAGACAGGAGAAGCAGATGATACAAGAGAAAAACCAGGTAAGTGGTGTTAGGAAAGGCAAAGGAAGAGAAGTTCAGGAAGGGAATGATGAGTCTCACTGAACCCTTCAATAGAGAGGGGCTGTTAGCATTTTATAAAGGAGGAAGCTGAGGCTGGGAGAGGCAAAATGAGTTTTCCAAGGTAAGTGGGAGGATTAGAATTTGAACCTAGGTCAGAATGCAGAGCTACTGCTCTTAACCATTAACCTTCAAGCAGTGATGCACTCTTGATGAACTAGTGGCAGCAACAGAGACCCAAGGGCTAAAGACCAAAGAAGTGGAGATTGGACTGCTGTTCTATCAAAGTAAAGGGAAGAGAGGTTTCTAGAGGGCAGAATTGAATTCATTATTATAATCTGAGAAAATTTTAGCATTTGGGGAGACTTCTTTTAAGTGAAGCATAGTAAAGACTGAGAGAATGTGAAGAGCAGGACTCTTCAGTTTTTCTATACTCTCTGGGGCAAGAACATAATGGAACCTAGCATTCCAGGGATAGCAGTCAAGAAACACATGCTTTTTACATTAATTTGATCTTAGATTTTCTTAAAAAATAAATACTAGGTTGTACCTCCTCAGTTTTTTGGGCATATGGATTTGCAGTTTTTCATTCACTCTGGTGAGAAAGGAGCTATTCTAATTTCTAGTATTGGGATTGCTCATGTCATCACAATATTTAACAGAAAGGAAAAGTAAAAGGAGGCCAAGTACATAATTACAGATAAAGTGGGAGCCATATTTCTGGCAGGAAAGTGGAAGTATGGACTAGCAAAGAGAAAAATGCCCTTCTTATTGAATAATATTAGTATAAAACTGCATAACCAAAGACAGTATAAATCTGGAGTGTATGATTATAATGATTATGTTCATAAGGAAGAATCATTATTATCTGATAATAGCAGAATAGCTCATGTTGGACCAATCCTCCCATAAATAACAAATATAAACAAATAGGTGAATATAAAACACTATCTTGGTTTAATTAAAAAATATATATATGATTTTTCCAAGCAAAAAATTATATTACATTATAATGTGGGGTTTAACATACGCAAATGTAACTAAAGGACAAGGGGTACATGGAACATTATAGTTGAAAGGTTTTAAAATTTTACACAATGTGGTACAAAACTAATCCTAAATAGTTTGTGAAGAGTTAAGGCTGGATATTTTAATCCCTAAAGTAACCTTTAAAAAGATACACAGAAATATAGCTAAAAAGACAATAGAGAAATTATAATGAAATTCTAAAAAATATTCAATTAGCACTTTCCTCCCCTAAAAAAATGGACTGGAAAAGAAGAATGGAGGAACAAAAAAGAAAAAGCTGGAACAAAGAGAAAATAAATAGCAAATATTAAATGTAAATCAAATCATGTTAATAATTACATGAAAGTGTAACTAGACTAAAAAATGTAATTGGATTAAGCATTCCAATGAAAAAGCAGAGAAAGAATTAAAAAAAAAAAAATGAAAGCCCAGTTATCTGCAATTGAAAGTAAAAGGATGGAAAAAGATATACCATATAAACTATGGGCATAAGAAGTCTGTAATAATGTCTAGAGTATTGTATTAATGTCATATAGACTTCAGAACATGGAGTATTACTAGAAATAGACTAATTTGCCTGACAAAGAATTCAAAGGAACAGTCATAGGGATGCTCACCAAACTTAACAGTGCAATAGAGGAACTTAGGGAGCATTTCAACAAAGACTTAGAAGGTATAATAAAGAACCAAGCAGAGCTAAAAAATACAATAACTGAAGTGAAAAACACACTAGATGGAATCAACAGATTAGCTAGTACAGAAGAATGGATTAGTGATCTAAAGGATAGACTAGTGGAAATCAACCATCAGAATAGTGAAAAGAAAAAAGACCGATATTTTAAGGGACCTATGACATCATCAGGCACAAAAACATTCACATTATAGGGATCTCAGAAGGTGAAGAAAGAAAGGAACAGAAACTTTATTTGGAGAAATAATGACTGAAACTTTCCTAACCTGGGAAAGGAAATAGACATCCAGGTCCAGGAAGTACACAGTTCCAAACAGATGAACTCAAAAGATACCCACACCAAGACACATTGTAATTAGAATGGGAAAAGTTAGAGACACTTTTGAATGCAGCAAAGGAACATAACTAATTATATGACAAATGAAACCTCATAAGGTTATCAGCCAATTTCTCAGCAGAAATTTTAGAGGCCAGAAGGGAGTGGCAGGACATCTTTAAAGTGTTGAAAGAAAGGAACCTACAACCCAGAATAATTTACCTGACAAGATTGTCATTCAGAATTGGAGAAATAAAGAGTTTCTCAGACAAGCAAAAACTAAGGAGTTATCACCATTAAATCAGCTTTACAAGAAATGTTAAGCAGAAAAGGGAAGTCCATAACCAAAAATAAGAAAACATGAAAAAAAAATCTCACAAGCCAAATATTTAATAAATACAGCAAATCAGTCATTTAAAAAGCTATTACAAAAGACAAAAGTACCAAACTCAACCCAAACTATAATAAGTAGTTAGGAGACACACAAGACAAAGATTAGTAGTTATAAAATAGCCACAGGGATGTAAAGTACAGCACAGGGAACATAGTCAACAAAATTGTAATAAATATGTATAGTGCCAGGTGGGTACTAGACATATCAAAGTATCATCACGTTGTAAAATATTTAAATGTCTAACCTCTATGCTGTATATCTGAAATTCTTTATTTGCTAATATGCAAATGGTCATCACGCTCTCATGCCATAAAGGCTCAGACACTCAACACTGAGGAAAGAGGAATGGGGACCAGCCAGGCACAAATGAGCTCATGAGATAGGAATGGGGACAAGCCAGGCTGTGACCCGGGATAGGGACAAGCTGCCCGCCCTGCGGTCCTGGGCGCCAGAAGCTGGGCCTGTGGCTTGGGAGGGGGACAAGCCGTACACCCTGTGGTCCCTGTGGCCTGGGAGAGGGACAAGCCACCTGCCCTGTGGTCCCGGGTTCCAGAGGCTGCACCTGTGCCTGTGGCCCAGGAGAGGGACAAGCCACCCACCCTGTGGTCCCAGGCACCTGTGGCTGCGGCCCGGAAGAGGGACAAGCCGTGCAGTCCTGGGCACCAGCGCCTGTAGCTGTGGCCTGGGTGAAGCTGCCTCCCCACTGTCTCGTGTGGCTGCAGCCAGCCTGGGCGAAACTGGCCTGGGTCATGGGTGCCTGCGGCAGGCCAGAAGTGGGAATCCTGGGTCCCAGGTGTGGGGTGAGGCAGAGGTGGTTAGGGGCGGTCAGGCAGGCAGAGGGTTTAGGGGTGATCAGGCAGGCAGGCAGGTGAGCGGTTAGGAGCCAGTGGTTCTGGATTGCGAGAGGCAGTCAGACATCCCCCAAGGGGTCCTGGATTGGAGAGGGTGCAGGCCGGGCTGAGGGACCCCCGCCATGCATGAATTTCGTGCACTGGGCCTCTAGTATAAAATAATATTGAATGTCAACTCTAGTGGAAAAATAAAAATACACGTTTTTAAAAAACAAAAACAAACATAAAAGATTTAAAATATGACATAAAAAACATAAGAGTGTGGGCCCTGGCCAAGTAGCTCAGTTGGTTAGAATATAATCCCAATAAGCCAAGGTTGTGGGCTCTATCCCAAGTCAGGGCACATACAAGAATCAACCAAGGAATGCATAAATAAGTGGAACAACAAATTGATGTCTCTTTCTCTTGCCCCCTTCCTTCCTCTCTCCCCTCCCTCTTTCTCTCTAAATATCAATAATAATAAAAAAAACGTACAAAGTGTGGAGGGGGGAGTAAAAATGTCCTTTTAGAATGTACTTGAACTTAAATGCTTATCAGCTTAAAAAATCTGCTGTAGATACAAAATGATATACACAAACCTCATAGTAACCACAAACCAAAAACCTACAAAAGATACACAAAGAGTAAAGAGAAAGACCTAAACAAAACACTGAAGGAAATCAGCACACCACAATGCAAGAGCTCAAGAGAAGAAGAAAGGAATAGAACTACAAAAACAACTAACAAAATGGCAGTAAGTACATACTTAATAATTACTTTAAATATAAATGGGTTAAATGCTTTAATAACAAGACAAAGCGTTGCTGAATGGATTAAAAAACATGACCCATTTATATACTCCTTACTACAAGAGACTCACTTCAAAATGAAAGAACTGAAAAGGAAGGAATGGAAAAATATATTTCATGCAAATAGAAATGAAAAGGCTGGGCTAGCAAAACTCATATTAAACAGAAAATACTTTAAAACAAAGAATGTAAAAAACAAAGAAGAACATTACTTAATTATAAAGGGGGCAATCCAAGAAGAGGCTATAACTGATAAATATATGCACACCCAATATAGGAGCACCTAAATATATAAAGCAAATACTAATGTACATAAAAGAAATTCACAGTAATACAATAATAGAGGATTTTAATACTTCACTCAACTAAATGGAGAAAATTAATAAGGAAATAATGGCCTTAAATGCCACATTAGACCAGATTGACCTAATAGACATTTATAGAACACTGCATCTCAAAACTACATAATATCACATTTTTTTCAAGTATACATGGAACATTCTCCAAGATAAAATATTAGGGTATAAAACGTGCTTCAACATATTCATGAAGATTTAAATCATATCAAGCATCTTTTCTGGCCACAAACATGAAACTAGAAATCAATCACAGGAAGAAAACTGTAAAAAAACGAATACATGGGAGATTAATCAACATGCTACTAACCAACTAATGGACCAAAGAGGAAATCAAACAGGACATTAGAAACTACCTTGAGACAAATAAAAATGAAAACACAATTTTTCAAAATTTATGGATGCAGCAAAAGGAGTTCTAAGAGGGAAATTCATAGCTATACAGGCCTACCTCAAGAAAAACACCACCACAAAAAAAATCCGAAATAAACAATCTAACCTTATGCTTAAAAGAACTAGAAAAATAATAAAAAAAATCCACAGTAAACAAAAGGAAGGAAATAAGATCAGAGCAGAAATAAACAAAATAAAGATAAAAATACAATAGGAAAGATCAGTGAAACTAAAGTGGTTCCTTGAAAAGATAAACAAAATTGACAAACCTTTAGCCAAACTCATCAATAAAAGAGAATAAATAAAATCATAAATGAAAGAAAGTTGCAGCTGACACCACAGAAATAAAAATAATTACTAAATAATTCTGCAAACAATTATATGCCAACAAATTTGATAACCTAGAAGAGACTGATAAATTTTTAGAAGCATATACTCTCTTAAGACTGAACCAAGAAGAAACAGAAAATCTAAACAGACTGATTACTAGCAATGAAATTGAAGCAATAATTAAAAAATACTTGAACAAATAAAAGTTCAGGAGCAGAAGGCTTCACAGGTGAATTCTACCAAACAATTAAAGAAGAATTACATATCCTCCTTATACTATTCCAAAAAAATTGAAAGAAATGTTTCCAAATTCACTCTACAAAGCCAGCATTACCCTATTATAAAAACCAGACATTAAAAAAAAAGAAAACTATAGACCAATATATACAAATCAATCAACATGATACATCACATTAACAAAATGAAGGATAAAAATCATATGATCATTTCAATAGATGCAGAAAAAAGCATTTTGACAAAATTCAATATCCTTTTATGATAAAAACTGAGTGGGTATAGAAGGAACATACCTAAACATAATAAAAGGCCATATGTGGCAAACCCATAGCTGTTACCAGACTGAATGTTGAAAAGCTGAAAAATTTTCCTCTAAGATCAGGAATAAGACAAGGACACCTGCTATCACCACTGTTAGTCAACATAGTATTGGGAGTCCTAGCTATAGCAATAAGACAAGGAAAAAAATAAAAAAGCATCCAAATTAGAAGGGAAGAAGAAAAAACGCAGTTTGCAGATGACATAATGTGTGTGTGTGTGTGTGTGTGTGTGTGTGTGTGTGTTTCTAAAGACTCCACCAAAAAACTATTCGAATAAATGAATTCAATAAAGTTGTAGGATACAAAATCAATATACAGAAATCTGTTGCTTCTGTACAGCAACAATAATCAGCAGAATTAACTAAATCCCATTTGCAATTGCACCAAGAAATAAAATACCTCCCAGGCCAGTGTGGCTCAGTTGGAGCATTGTCCCATACACCAGGAGGACACATACCCAGGTTGCAGATTTGATCCCCCATTGGGGTGTGTTTGGGAGGCAACCCACTGATGTTTCTCTCTCACATTGATGTTTCTGTTACTCTCTCTCCCTTTCCTCCCTCCCTCCTTTCCTTCCCTCCCTCAATCCCCCCTTCCTGTCTCTAAAATAAATAAATAAAGATACCTAGGAATAAATTTAACCAAAGAGGTGAAAGCCCTGTATTCTGGAAAGTATAAGACATTTAAGAAACTGGAGAATATACAAATAAATAGAAGGCTATATCTTGCTCATAGATTAGAAGGATTAATATTGTTTAAATGTCCTTACTACCTAAAATAATTTACAAATCATTGATATTAAAATAGCAATGGCATTGTTCTCAGAACTAGAACAACTAATCTGAAATTTATATGGAACCACAAAAGACCTCAAATATCCAAAGAAACCTCGAGAAAGAACAAAGTGGGAGGTACCACATTTCCTGACTTCAAGCTAGACTACAAAGCTACAGTAATCAAAACAGTATGGTACTGGCAATAAAACAAATATATAGATGAATATAATAGAATAGAGAGTCCAGAAACACATCCTTGCTTATACAGTCAATTAATCTACAACAAAGGAGGCAAGGGATATATAATGGGGTAAAGACAGTTTCTTCAATAAGTGGTGTTGGGCAAACTCAATAGATATAGGTAAAAAAGTGAAATCGGACCAATTTCTTACACCACATACAAAAATAATATCAAATGGATTAAGGACTTAAATGTAAGACCTGAAATTAGAAGAAAACATAGGGGTGAGAAACCAAGATGGCGGCATAAGGTAAACACCTATACTGCTGCCTCACACAACACTTTTAAAACTGCAACTGGAAGACAGAGCGGACATCATCCAGAACCACCGAAAAGCTGGCTGAGTGGATATTCTACATCTAGAAGGAAAGAGAAAAGGACACTGAGACTCAGGAGCTGTGGAGGTGTGGAGACCCGTGCGCGCGGAAAGGGTGGGTGGCGGAATACGCGGCTGGCTGACTCACGGCGGCATGCGGAGACTCGCGGTGGTGCGCGGAGACTCGCAGCACGCGGAGAGGGTGGGCTGCAAACGCGCGGCTAGCTTTCTCATTCGGGAGGAAAACAAAACCTCCCGACTGCACTGAAATCCAACTCCGGGTGAGACTTTGGGTACCAGATTCATTCGGGGAGAAATTGGACTGCCTGGCAGTGGGCGAAACTCAAGAGCAGCCTTCTCTCAGAGGTGCTTGCAGCCATTGCCACGGGACACGGAGGCACAGGGCCCTCTTAGGGTGGGGCTGATGGGAAACCAAGGCTGTCTGCTCCACCCTGAGACTCCACTCCATCCAAGCTGAGCACAGAAGCTCTCCCAGCGGAGACATTGCTGATCCTCACAGCCAATTGTCCTGGAGGTCAACTCCCCCAGTGATACCAACAACAATCAAGGCTTAACTACAACAAGACTGCACACACAGCCCATAAAAGGGTGCACCAAGAGTGTCCACCACAGGTAACTGGGGAGGCTGAGCTACTGGGCCCTGCTAGGACACCTACCACACAAAACAACTCCATCAACTCAGGGAAGCAGCTAAAATGCGGAGACAAAGAGGCAGGCCACAATTGAAGGAAATGGAGGCAAGCAAAAGACTGGATATAGAGTTCAAAACCACGGTTATAAAGTTTTTCAAGAATTTTCTAGAAAAGGCCGATAAATTTAACGGGACCCTCGAGGATATAAAAAAGGATCAACTAGAAATTAAGCATACACTGACTGAAATAAAAAATATTATACAGAGACCTAAAAGCAGACTAGAGGATTGCAAGAATCAAGTAAAAGATTTGGAATACCAAGAAGCAAAAAACACTCCTACAGAAAAGCAAAAAGAAAAAAAAATCCAAAAAGTTGAAGATAGTTTAAGAAGTCTCTGGGACAGCTTCAAGCGTATCAACATCAGAATTATGGGGGTCCCAGAAGAAGAGAGAGAGCAAGATACTGAAAACCTATTTGAAGAAATAGTGACCAAAAACTTCCCCCACCTGGTTAAAGAAATAGACTTACAAGTCCAGGAAGCACAGAGAACCCCAAACAAAAGGAATCCAAAGAGGACCACACCAAGACACATCATAATTAAAATGCCAAGAGCAAAAGACAAAGAGAGAATATTAAAAGCAGCAAGAGAAAAACAGTTAGTTACCTACAAAGGAGCACCCATACGATTGTCAGCTGATTTCTCAACAGAAACTATGCAGGCCAGACGGGAATGGCAAGAAATATTCAAAGTGATGAATAGCAAGAAAGTACAACCAAGATTACTCTACCCAGCAAAGCTATCATTCAGGATTGAAGGTCAGATAAAGAGCTTCACAGATAAGAAAAAGCTAAAGGAGTTCATCACCGCCAAACCAGAATTATATGAAATGCTGAAAGGTATTCTTTAAGAAGAGGAAGGAGAAGAAAAAGGTAAAGATAAAAATTATGAACAACAAATACGTATCTATCAACACGTGAATCTAAAACCAAGGGAATAAAAAATCTGATTGACAGTATTAACTGGTGAATATAATAGAATCGGGTGTAGAAAGGGAGTGGACTGACAATTCTTGGGGGAAAAGGGGAGTGGGGGGTGCGGGAAGAGACTGAACAAAAAGCATACACCTATGGATGAGGACAGTGGGGGTGGTAAGGGCAGAGTGTGGGTAGGAACCTGGTGGAGGGGAGCTATGGGGGGGAAAAAAAGAGGAACAATTGTAATAATCTGAACAATAAAGATTTATAAATTTAAAGAAGAAAACATAGGAGTAAACTCAAAAACATCAGTTACATGTTTTTGGAAGCCTCCTTGGAAAGGGCAACAAAATAGAAACAAATGGGACTAAAGGTTTTGCAAAGCAAAGGAGACCATCAACCTACTGAAATGGAGAAGATAATCATAAATGATATATCTTATGAGGTAAATATCAAATATTTGTAAGGAACTTATAAAACATTAACACCAAAACCCCCCACAAATAATACAACTAAAAATGGGCAGAAAACCTGAATAGACATGCCTCCAAAGAAGATATACAGATAGCCAACAAATATAAAAAAGTGCTCATTATTATTAATCATCAATGAAATGCAAATCAAAACCACAGTGAGATATCACCCCACACCTGTCAATATGGCTATCATCAAACATCAACAAATAACAAGTGCTGGTGAAGATGTGGAGAAAAGGAGACCCTTGAACACTGTTGATGTGACTGTAAATTAGTACAGCTACTATGGAAATCAGTATGGAGATTTCTCCAAAAATTAGGAATAGAGCTGCCATACTAGCCAGCAATTCCACTTATGGGTATTTATCTACAGACAACAAAAAATCTAATTCAAAAGACATGTGCACCCCTATGTTCATTGCAGCATTACTTACAATAGCCAACATACAGAAGTATTGTAGGTGTCTTATCAATAGATGAATGGGTTAAAAATATGTGGTAGATATATGCAATGGGATATTACTCAGCAACAAAAAAGGAATAAAATGTTGCCATTTGCGACAACACTGATTGACCTAGAGGGTATTCAGAGAAAGAGAAATACCACATGATTTTGCTTATATGTAGAACTGCCTCCCCTGCCCCAATAACCACAAAACGAATGAATAAACAAAACAGAAACATACCCGTGGACATAGAGAACAAGCTCATGCTTACCAAAGGGGAGCAGTGTGGGAGTGAAATTTTTTAAAAATAAAAGAAGAGGGAGACATAGTATAACATCCTATGTGGTAATCATGGAGATGTTAGAGACAGCATCACAGATGGTTAAAAAAAAAATTGAGTTTCTTATCAGAGACATTGCAAGCATTTGTATGATTTAAGTTGAAACCTTATTGATTTATTTTTATCTTATTTTCTTTTTTTATTGTTTAAAGTATTACATAAGTAGTACATATATTTCCTTTTCCCCCCATTGACCTTCTCTCAGCCTTCCCTACCCCCTGTCGCATGCCCTCATCCCACATATTTTGATCTTATTCTTTAATCTTAAAATGGATGAAATGCCTGAAACATGCAAAAAGGGAAAAGGAAGACTGATAGCGGAGCTAATGAAATAAAGAGAGTGCTATGAATTATTGTTTTATGGTAGGCTCTACTAATAAGGACAGTTGGGAGTGAATATCCCCAAAGAGATAGGCGATGTTCATGAATTGGATGACTGATTATTGGTAAGATAAAAATTCTTCCCAAATTGGTCTATAGACTCCTATCATTAAACCCAGCAGGTTTTGAGATAGAAATTGACAAGCTGTTGTATGCATGCATATGAGTATAACCAATGGACACAGACAGTGTGTGTGGAGGGGTGAGGGCATGTGCTGGGGTGTGGGGGTGGCCAGGTAGAGGTCAATGGGGGGAAAAGGAGACTTATGTAATACTTTAAACAATAAAGAATTGAAATAAAAATTTGACAAGCTGGTTCTAAGCTATCATGGAAATAACAAAGGATCTGGAACATCCAAGGCAATTTTGAACAAAATTACTTACACTATCTCACTTCAAGACTTAATCATAATAGTAATTATGTAGTACTAGCATAAGGATAGACAAATAGACCAATAAGACAGAATAGAGTCCATAAATACACCTACACTTACATAGTCATTTGATTTTTTTTTCCACTTTTATTTTTTTATTTTTATTTATTTTTTTAATTTCTTTATTGATTGAGGTATCACATGTTTGTCCTCATCCCCCCATTCCCATCCCTCCCTCCTCCCCACACATGCCCCCACCCCCCTGTTGTCCTTAACCGCTGGTTAGGCTCATATGCTTGCACACAAGTCCTTTGGTTGATCTCTCCCCTTTACCCCCACCCTTCCCTACCCTCTCCCTGAGGCCCAACAGTCTGATCCATGCCTCCTTGTTTCTGGGTCTGTTCTTGTTCATCAGTCTATGTTGTTCATTATTTCCCCTAGATGAGTGAGATCATGTGCTATTAGAAATACACTTATAAGAACCGAAAATGAGACAAGCAATAATGGTTATGGTGACAGGCAAATGAATCAGTGTGTAGTGAGTTTCTTTCTGGGCCTACAGTTCTTTTGAGACCCAATTTCAATGTCCAACAGTTCCTTATGTGTACATGTCAGCACTGACGTTTCAGTTCTGGATGGTGGACAAATGGTGGTAATGCAGGTCCGACACTGTCTGGTTTGGTCCTGGGCAGTGATGCACAGCTGCTAACTGCTAGTATGGGAAGGCCACTTCAGCGTCTTCTGTCTCTGGACTGCTTCTCTTCTGTCTTCATGGCTGGAGTAGTCCTGTCGATTCCTCTCTGTTGCTGGAATCCACATGGTCTCAGCGTTGTTTTCTGAAAATATACAAACATATTCTCAACCAAAAGTTAATAAAGGAATATTTTCTATAAATTTGACTGGGGATCCTTTTTCATTTTTTGCCCAAATGATTTTCCTCTGGCTTGTTTTGACACCTTGTGTGTTTTTCATGGATGTCTTGCTTTTAGCCTTACAATTAATTTTCTAAAGTATTAATTTTCTAGATGTAATTTACTTACAGGATATTTTTCCTTACATGATATTCCTCTACTATCCCCTCCTTTTTTGATTTAAATGTTAGGAAGCTTTTGAACATTTTATAATGTAGTCTTGATGGCTTTTAAATTTTAATTTTTTGCAGTATAATATTACTGTTTTAGGTTCATTACATGGTGCACAATTTTATCATGAGATGAAGTACCAATAAAAATTTTAGTTAACACTTTAGGAACACCTTTTTGTCCAGTACAATTAATTTTTCCAGAATATTCGCTTGTTTCAACTGGCCAATTTAAATTTGCCTGAAAACTTGACTACTATTTTACTATCAAATTTATTACTCTAACAACAGTCTTATTTTACCCTGTAAATATTGGTGGAAGGGATTATTTGCCTTCTTGAGTAGATCCTGAGCATACCTGGTGGTAGGCTGGATTTAGTTATCGTAAACCCACTTCCCCACACCATGAGTACAAGACAACTCAAACAATTCTTGTTGGAGTGAGAGGGCAGCTGTTGTCGGCCAAGTCTCTGTCGGTCACCTGGGTCCTGATCTGAGCTGGGCATGGGAAGCATGAAGCAGCCATGGGGGCAGGAGACCTCCCTCAGAAGGGGCTATGATTCAGGCCCCTACAATATTGGGGGGGGGTGAGGGTCTGTGCCCCACCTCTGTTGATCCCCAGATTCTCTCCTGATGGCTCCTCTGCGACTGTGCCTGTCTTAGGTTGTTCCTTCCTTGAGGAATCTTACCCGTCTCTGGCTAACCAGCCATCCTCCGGGGCCAAGCAGGGTGATGTGAGGTTTAGTTCTGTCTCCTTGGTCGCCTATGCCCCCGTGGCCTCCATGCCCAGCACCTGCCTTGGGATCCCCCTCACCTGCTGGCAGGGCCACAGCACTGATCACATATCTTTTGGAACCCGGGTTTCTTCTCCAGGGAGGGCTCAGTTCGCCCCACTGGGTGAGAGACAGATCCATGGCACCAGTCATCATGAGACTTCAACCTCGACATGAACAAAGAGCTCATGCAACAGCTGTGAGCAATTGAATTGTGAGAAGAGGGTCTCTCTTGGCCTAAAGGGTAAGAGGGACCAATATAGAATGCTCAGGTGCCTTCCCAGGAGGCCCTCTACACAATGAAAAGGATTGAATCCTTACATGTCCTTTTTAAATTGCTGCCAGATATTCAGAGAATTAGTTTGTACATTTGCTTGGGATAATTGTATATTATGCTGTAGTAATTCTAAAGTATCAAGAGATGTGTTAAGTTTGTCTCCAAGCACCAAACAGATGACTTTTTTTTTTTTTTTTATCCCCAAGGGTGTGAGGAACTATTATAAGTACTGGGGGTGATCCAAATCTGGGAAAAAGTGTAGAATAATATCATGTAAGGATATTCTTTGTTCCAGTCCATGGGAATTCCCTTTCAAACTGGCTGTCCATTTCTTTTTATATAGACAAGGTCTTAGTTACATTTTCTGCACCTCTACCAGGGGCAAGTAGTGATAGTAGTGACACCCTTTCTTTGGTGTCCACACAAGCCAGAAACCTCTCTTTAATTGTACACACAAAGGGGCATTGTTTTGATTTCATGTTATACAAAAGGGAAGATGGGTGGAGACCCCTGTGTATTTATACTTTCTTGCCCCACCCGTGGACCTCCTGGATGTCCAGGGTGTTTGTTATTATTGGTAACTACATTAGTCAGGGGATCAGCCCATGTAAGGGGTCTTACCCATGAAGGGTCAGGTGCATAAGACCAAAATACTTACCCTTTTGTCCCAGGTAAAATTACCGTACATCTGATGATTGCTAGCATGGCTAGAAAGGCGTTCTCAGGCATTCTTGGGTTTCTGGTTACCTCACAATTTCTTCCCTGAGGTTTGATGTTCTGATTGATGTTTCTCTGTTTCTGGATCCATTTTTCCCCCCATCAGTTCATGTTGTTCATTATATTCCACAAATGAGTGAGATCATGTGGTATTTATCTTTCTCTGCCTGGCTTATTTCACTTAGCATAATGTTCTCCATCTCCATCCATATTGTTGCAAATGGTAAGAGCTCCTTTTTTACCGCAGCGTAGTATTCCATTGTGTAGATGTACCACAGTTTTTTAATCCACTCATCTGCTGATGGGCACTTAGGCTGTTTCCAAATCTTAGCTATGGTGAATTGTGCTGCTGTGAACATAGGGGTGCATATATCCTTTCTGATTGATGTTTCCAGTTTCTTGGGATATATTCCTAGAAGTGGGATCACTGGGTCAAATGGGAGTTCTATTTTTAGTTCTTTAAGGAAACTCCATACTGTTCTCCACAGTGACTGCACCAGTCTGCATTCCCACCAGCAGTGCACGAGGGTTCCTTTTTCTCCACATCCTCGCCAGCACTTGTCATTTGTTGACTTGTTGACAATGGCCATTCTGACAGGTGTGAGATGGTACCGCATTGTTGTTTTGATTTGCATCTCTCTAATGATTAGTGATTTAGAGCAGGTTTTCATATGTCTCTTGGCCTTCCTTCTGTCTTCTTTTGAAAAGTGTCTATTTAGATCAGTTGCCCATTTTTTGATTGGGTTGTTTATCTTCTTTTTGTTAAGCTGCATGAGTTCCCTGTAAATGTTGGAGATTAAACCCTTATCGTTGACATCATTGGCAAATATGTTCTCCCATGTAGTGGGCTTTCTTGTTGTTTTATTGATGGTTTCCTTTGCTTTGCAAAAGCTTTTTATTTTGATGTAGTCCCATTTGTTTATTTTCTCTTTAGCTTCCATTGCCCTAGGAGCAGTATCAGCGAAGAAGTTCTTTTGGCATATGTCAGAGATTTTTCTGCCTGTAGATTCCTCTAGTATTTTTATGGTTTCCTGTCTTATGTTTAAGTCCTTGATCCATTTTGAGTTTATTTTTGTGTATGGTGTAAGTTGGTGGTCTAGTTTCATTTTTTTGCATTTATCTGTCCAATTTTCCCAACACCATTTGTTGAAGAGACTGTCTTGACTCCATTGTATGCTCATGTCTCCTTTGTCAAATATTAATTGAGCATAGTGATTTGGATTGATTTCTGGGTTCTCTATTCTATTCCATTGATCTATATGTCTGTTCTTGTGCCAATACCAGGCTGTTTTGAGAACAGTGGCTTTGTAATACAGCTTGAAATCTGGTATGGAGATCCCACCTACTTTGTTCTTCTTTCTTAGGATTGCTGTGGCTATTTGGGGTCTTTTTTTATTTCAGATGAATTTTTGGAAAGTTCGTTCTAGGTCTGTGAAGTATGCCGTTGGTATTTTAATGGGAAGTGCATTGAAATTATAGATTGCTTTGGGTAGTATGGACATTTTGATGATGTTGATTCTACCAATCCATGAACATGGTATGTTCTTCCATCTGTTTATGTCTTCCTCTATCTCTTTTTTCAGTGTTGTGTAGTTTTCCGCGTATAAGTCTTTTACCTCCTTAGTTAAGTTTATTCCTAGGTATCTTAATTTTTTTGGTGTGATGGTAAATGGGATTGCTTTTTTAGTCTCTCTTTCTGTAAGTTCATTATTGGTGTATAGAAATGCCATAGATTTCTTAGCATTTATTTTGTATCCTGCTACTCTGCCAAATTCATTTTTTAAGCCTAGTAATTTTTTGATGGAGTCTTTAGGGTTTTCTATGTACAGTATCATGTCATCTGCAAATAAGGACAGTTTTACTTCTTCTTTTACAATTTGGATGCCTTTTATTTCTTCTTCTCGTCTGATTGCAATGGCTAGTATTTCCAACACTATGTTGAACAGGAGTGGTGAGAGTGGGCATCCCTGTCTTGTTCCTGTTCTTAGGGGAAATGGTTTTAGTTTTTGCCCATTGAGTATGATGTTGGCTGTGGGTTTGTCATATATGGCTTTTATTATGTTGAGGTATGAGCCTTCTATTCCCAGCTTGCTGAGAGTTTTTATCATGAAAGGGTGTTGGATTTTGTCAAATGCTTTTTCTGCATCAATTGATATGACTATATGGTTTTTATCTCTCAATTTGTTTATTTGATGTATCACATTTATTGATTTGCAAATATTGTACCATCCTTGCATCCCAGGGATAAATTCTACTTGGTCGTGGTGTATGATCTTTCTGATGTATTGCTGGATTCGATTTGCTAGAATTTTGTTGAGGATTTTGGCATCTATGTTCATGAGGGATATTGGCCTATAATTCTCTTTCATTGTGTTGTCTTTATCTGGTTTTGGTATTAGGGAGATGCTGGATTCATAGAAGGAGCTTGGAAGTGTTATTTCGTCTTGAATTTTTTGGAATAGTCTGAGGAGGATAGGTTTTAGCTCTTCCTTGAATGTTTTATAAAACTCCCCTGTGAAGCCGTCTGGCCCCGGGCTTTTGTTTGCTGGAAGCTTTTTGATAACTTCTTCAATTTCTTCCATAGTTATCAGCCTATTGAGATTTTTAGTCTCTTCCTGAGTAAGTTTTGGAAGGTTGTGTTTTTCTTGGAATGTATCCATTTCCTCCAGGTTGTCTAGTTTGTTGGAGTAGAGTTGTTCATAGTATTTTTTGACAATCCTTTGTATTTCAGCGGGGTCTGTTGTTATTTCACCTCTTTCATTTCTGATTTTGTTTATTTGGGTCCTCTCTCTTTGCTTCTTGGTGAGCCTGGCCAGAGGTTCATCAATCTTGTTTATCCTTTCAAAGAACCAGCTTTTGGTTTTGTTGATCTTGTGTATTGTTTTTTTGGTCTCTATGTCATTCATTTCTGTTCTGATCTTTATTATTTCCTTTCTTCTGCTCACTGTGGGCTTTTCTTGTTGCTCCCTTTCTAATTTTTTGAGTTGTTGAGTTAGATGATCTATTACCATTTTTTCTTGTTTTTTTTGAGGTAGGCCTGTAGAGGTATACATTTCCCTCTCAGGACTGCTTTCATTGTGTCCTGTTGGATTTGCAGTGTTGTGTTTTTATTGTCATTAGTCTCCAGGATGTTTTTAATTTCTTCTTTGATCTCATTGATAACCCAATCATTGTTTAGTAGCATGCTATTGAGTTTCCACTGTTTGAATTTTTTGGAATGTTTTTATGTAGTTTATTTCTAATATTATGCCATTGTGGTCTGAGAAAATGCTTGATATGATTTCAATCTTTTTGAATTTGGGGAGACTTTGCTTGTTACCCAATATATGGTCTATTTTTGAGAATGTCCCATGTGCACTTGAGAAGAACGTATATTCCATGGCTTTGGGGTGAAATACTCTGAAGATGTCAATTAGGTCCATCTGATCTAGTGTGTCATTTAGAATTGCTTTTTCTTTGCTGATTTTTTGTCCAGAGGATTTATCCATTGATGTCAGTGGTGTATCGAAGTCCCCTACTGTGATTGTATTGATGTCGATCTCTCCCTTGATATCTTCCAGCAGATTTTTTATGTATTTGGGTGCTCCTGCGTTGGGTGCATATACGTTTACCAGAGTTATATCTTCTTGCTGGATTGCTCCCTTTAGTATTATGTAGTGGCCTTCCCTATCTCTTATTAAAGCCTTTACTTTGAGGTCTATTTTATCTGATATAAGTATCGCAACCCCAGCATTTTTCTCATTTCCATTTGCCTGAAAAATGTTTTTCCATCCCTTCACTCTCAGTCTGTGTGAGTCTTTTGCTCTAAGGTGGGTCTCTTGTAGACAGCAAATATATGGGTCATGTTTTCTTATCCATTCAGCTACCCTATGTCTTTTGATTGGTGCATTTAATCCATTTACGTTTACTGTTATTATTGATAAGTACCTGTTTGTTGACATATTTTTCGTTAGTGTTTCTGTTTCTTCTTGCCTTTCTCTTTCTTCTTTTTATAGCAGCCCCTTTAGCATTTCTTGCATTGCTGGTTTGGTAATGATGAACTCTCTTAGCCCTTTTTTGTCTGTGAAGCTTCTGATTCCACCTTCAATTTTGAATGATAGCCTTGCTGGGTATAGTATTCTTGGATTCAGTCCCTTGTTTTGCATCACTTTGTATATTTCATTCCATTCCCTTCTGGCCTGGTGTGTTTCTGTTGAGAAATCAGTTGATATTCTGATACGAGATCCCTTGTAGGTAACTTTCTGTTTCTCTCTGGCAGCCTTTAAGATTCTTGCTTTGTCGTTGGTGTTCATCAATTTAATTATGATGTGTCTTGGTGTCGGTCTTTTGGGGTCCAACTTGTTTGGGACTCTGTGTACTTCTTGAACTTGGATAGTTTTTTTCTTGCCAATATCAGGGAAGTTTTCTGTCATTTCTTCAAACAGGTTTTCTATTCCTTGCTTCTCTTCCTCTCCTTCTTTTATCCCTATTATTTGAAGGTTGTTTCGTTTTGTGTTGTCCCGAAGCTCCCTTAGGCTCTCCTCTTGCTTTTTAAGTCTTCTTTCCAGTTGCTGCTGTGTTTGTGTGTTTTTTCCTACCTTGTCTTCTAATTCGCTGATGTGGTCCTCAGCCTCTTCTACTCTACTCTTTAAGCCTTCCATTGTGTTCTTTATTGCAGCTATGTCGTTCTTCATCTCCTCTTGGTTTCTTTTCATGTTGGTGACATTTTCATTCAGCTCCTTATAGTTCTCATTGAGTTGTGTGTATTTGTCATCCATCCGTTTAAACATCCTTATAATGAATACTCTGAATTCTTTCTCTGTTAAGCTGCTAGCCTCTAGTTCATTTAACTCCCTTTCTGGTGATTCCTCTTTTTCCTCCCTTTGGGAATTTCCTTTTTTTCTCCCCATGTTTTCCTGTAATGTTTTAATTGTAGATCCGCTTCCTTTGCTACCCAGGTTCTTTTGGGGATGGTGCTACTGGTGTAATCTCTCAGTTCTCCTGGGCTTGGTAATCTAGTGTAGCTTCCTACTTGATCTACTTGGGTTCTCTTGATGTAGGTCTGCAAGCTTGAGAGGCACAACTGTGGTGTCTAAAAGTCAGCAGTTATGGAGTGTCCCAGTTTTTGTTGTCTTGCACCCTTAGTTGAAATTGCGCATGTCCAGTGGGTACTCACAGTGGCACCCAGGAACCGTCTGTTGGGAGAGCTCCCAGTGGCTCCCACTAGCACCCTGTGTGTAGATAGGCTCAGGGTGCCTGCCTGTTGTAAATTCGCTTCTGTGGAGGTGTGTTTGCAGGGGCACAGCTCTGACGCACTTTGAGAGACTCTGGCACTGAAGTTAAACAGCTAGGGTGTATGTGGGAAGTTATTCAGGAGAAAGGAGTTCAGAGTTTCTGCTGTGGGGCAGTGAGTCCTCGGCTGTACAGAATCACACCCAGCAGGGGCTCAAAGCAGCTCCCCAGAGGACCCTGTGGATATATGGGCTCAGGGCGCCTTCCCTTGCTGTGGCTGTGAGTTTGCCTGCTCTGGAGTGTGCGTGAACTGGTGGCGCGCCTGCCAGTGCACAGCTCTGATGCAATTTGAGAGACTCTGGCACGGAAGTTAAACAGCTAGGGTGTATGTGGGAAGTTATTCAGGAGAAAGGAGTTCAGAGTTTCTGCTGTGGGGCAGCGTGTCCTTGGCTGTACAGAATCACACCCAGCAGGGGCTCAAAGCAGCTCCCCAGAGGACCGTGTGGATATATGGGCTCAGGACGCCTTCCCTTGCTGTGGCCGTGAGTTTGCCTGCCCTTGAATGTGCGCGAACCAGTGGTGCGCCCGCTGGCGCAAAGCTCTGATGCACCCTGGCCCTGAAGTTGCACCGCCGGGGTGTCCGTGGGCAGTTATTTAGGAAGAGGCAGTTCAGAGATTCTACTGCAGGGCCGCGCACCCTTGACTGTGCAGAATCACCCCCTCAGGGGCTCTCAGTGGTTCCCAAGCACTGCCTGGGTAGTGGAGCGCCTTGGTGCCTATGGGCTGGGGACACGGCGAATCCTGAGTTCTTTTGCTGGGGAGGGGGAGGTTGTACTTACTGCTTTCAGCGGCGCACTTTTGGAGGTGGAGGTCTCAGGGTTCGCGCATCTGCAGCTGGGGTGGCAGGTCTTCTACCAGAGTGGCTGTAGTGTCCAGGTTTGCTTCCGAGACCAGACTGGGTGGTGGTAAGGTTAGGATTCTAGTCTCTAGCAGTTGCGTTCTTAAAGATGGCGGGGTCTCTGTGCCACTGGTGTCCTCCCCAGAGTGTTTGCCGCAGTCGCGGGGTTTTGCCAACCAAGACTGCCTGGATTGGAAGCCCCCTGGAAGAACTGCAGGGTCTAACTGTCCCTATTTCACTCACACACACGCCCACACACGTCCACACACACCTCTATCACTCCTTCACTCGATCACACACTCACCCTCCCTACCTACCTGCCGGTCACCATCTTCCAAGTCTCCAGTCATTTGATTTTTGATAAAGGCACCAAAGCAATGCAATGGGAAAAGGAAAGTCTTCTTAATAATGGTGCTGAAAACAACTGGATACCCATGTAGAAGAAAGTGAATCTGACCCTCAATCTCACACCATGCACAAAATAACTCAAAGTGGATTCTAGAACTAAAGGTACAAACTAAAATTACAAAGTTCCTAGAAGAAGTATGAGATTATATTCATGACAAGGAATAGTTATTGTTTCTTAGGACATGGAAGACTAATAAGCCATGAAGAATATGAATATCAGCCTGGGAATATATTCTGTGAGAATACAGTCACAAACTATATCTGACAAAGGACTTACACTGAGTGGCCAGATTATTATGATCTCTGAACGCATAATAATCTGGCCACTCAGTGTATTTGTATCTCAAATGGGTACCAAAAGTATTCTAGACTTTTGCTGGAGATCAATCACCTATTTGCCCTGAATTTTCTATCAGCCAGTGCAATGGGGAAAACTGATCAGGTGCACGATTTATAGTATCTTTGATATCAAATAAATGAGGTACTCAAGAGAAGTACACTGAGTGGCCAGATTATTATATGTTCAGAGATCATAATAATCTGGCCACTCAGTTTATATCCAGAATATATGAAGAACTCCTACAATTTAAGAATAAAAACTCTTAACAACTAAGACAGTATTTATAAAACAACCCAATTGAAAAAAAAAGGCAAAAAATTTGAACACTTCTCAAAAATAGATGAATGGCCAATGAACATATAAAAACATGATCATCGTTCATTATCAGGGAAATGCAAAATAAAACCACAATGAAATATCACTAACATAGCCATCAAATGCCTGAAATTAACCACTAGCAACCCCAAATGTTGATGCAAATGAGAAGCAACTGAACTGTCATATCAATCACTGGTGGGAGTGGTCCAACTACTTTGGAGAAAGGTCTGTCACCCATCCCAAGATATATATTTATTTCAGCAATTCCATGCCTGTGGATTTTTACCCAAGAGAAATGAGAATGCATACACAGATTGTTGATAGCATTATTCATAAAGCCCCCAAAGTATAACACACTGTATAGTAAACAGTGGAATACTATTTAGCTATAAAAAGCAACTACACAGAACATAGATTAATCTCACAAACATTATGCTGAATGAATAGAGCTTTATACAAAGGACTCAATACTTTATTAAGTTCCAAAACAGGCAAAAGTAATTTATGGTGAAAAAAAGTATAACAGGTTGCTATGGATGACTTGGAAATGGCATGAGATGATGGAACCATTCTATATCTGACAGGCATTTGGATTTGATAGGTATATGCATTTGTCAAAACTTAGCAAATGGTACACTTAAAATTTGTGCTTTCACTGTATGAAAATTTGTACCTAAAAAAAAAAGTCCAAAAAAAATTTTTTGAGAGGAGACAAAATGGCAGCGGAATAGGCAGACATGTCCCAAGCCTTGTCCCAGAGGAGATAGAAGGAGCAACTAAATCAAATAACATGCATACCGAATTAGTGAAGTAGACACAGATGGTGAGACAATTTGCAGACGGGAAGGGCAGAGGATGCCTGGAGAATGGTAAAATAAGGGATCTGGCCTGGAGAGAGGTGCGAGACCTCCAAGCCCAGAGGGTCGGAAGGAAGCTGCACAGCACCAAGGCCGCATCCCTTGGGACAGGCATAACATCTGACTGGAAAGGAAGTCCACAGGGCTGCTGGTGGCAGGGGATTCTAGATCTAAGCCCACAGCCACAAGAGGCTGAGCCCAAAGGGGGCAGCCTGAACAACTGCCCAAGCCGCGCTGTGCCAGGGGGAGAGGGGCTCTCAGTGACACAGCTCTTTCCATGCTTTTTGGTCTTTGATTTGCTAAACCCAGTTCATAGGACCTTTCAAATACACACCCATGGCTGAGGTACAGGTGGAGGTGCGAACTTGGGTGCTTAAGTCTGGGGAGAGGACCAGGTCGGGGAGAGGTGGCCGGGAGTCTGGCACTGAGACATACCTGACATGCTGGACTTAAGCAGCCATTTTCTCCTAAAGAGATAGCCCCTTCCTGCAGTCTCCAGGCAACCAATACAGCCACAGCCAGCCTATACCCTCAATATTACAAAGGATAAAAAACAAATTTGAATAATCCCTGAAGAGAGGCCATTCAGTCCCAGCAACCTCCCCAACTATGGCCCTGTCAGAAACAGCCACTTGAGAGATTAAGATTGAAAGTGGACAAACAGGCTAAGTGGAAAGATTGGTCCTGCCAGCTGGCAGTCAAGGCTGTGGAGATAGACACAAATAGAGGAGCTATGTATCATTTGGAACTTCAACAATCTAACATGAAACTGAAGTGGCAAACAGTACAGAAGAGTGGGATCTTAAACCAGCCCATGGGGCATTAAAACTCAGCGGAAACAAACGATACTTCATTTTTTCATTATTTTGTTTATTTTCTTTTTTTCTTTTTATTATTTATTTATTTTTTATTTCTTTTCACATTATTTTTTCATCATTCTATTTTTATTTTATCCTATTTAAAAATTTTTTTCTTCTTTCTCTTTATTCTTATCCACTCATCCTCTACTTCCTCTATACTGAACTGAAGTCCTCCCCATATTTATCCAATTCTTCAACCTTACTTTCTGTATATAAGGTCAGCCTCTACAGATTCTGCTCCCACCCTCTTTTCTGGGTGTTTGGTGTTTGCATTTTTGGGCTTATCTTTTTTGTGGTGTTTTCTCCATATATATATTGGGCTTATCTTTTTTGTGGTGTTTTCTCTATATGTATATTCCTTTTTATTTTCTCTTTTACCATTTTTTCTCTCTTTGATATCATTATTTGTGGTCTCTTTTCTCTCCCCTAATTCTCTTTTCTCTAGTGGTCACTTATATTGGGGTTATCGGTGTTATGAGTACATTTGTATTTTGTTCACTTTGTGTTGTCTTGTCAAGTTGCATTTTGTCCTGTTTGGTCAATGTGGTAGAGAGCGAGCCACATAATCAGACACCCAGAGAGAAGACTCCATCCATGAATGGGTCAGTAACACTCCAGACCCAAACTACAGAGGCAAGAAGATGGTGGCAGTGAGGGAGAGAGCATGAGTGAGAGAGGGAGCAAAAGGGGAGTGTGTGGACATGTGGGGTGTGTGTGTGAGTGAGGGAGTTAGATCCTGTAGGATATTTGGGGGCAGACAGACCAGGCTCACCTAGCCAGGCAGCCTCTGCTACCATCACTAACAGTCCCAAGGCAGCCGACTCTACCACAGATACTGTGCCTTCTTGAAGGGGAGAGCTGCTGTGACTGGGAGCCCAGCCTCACCTCCACCCAGGGTGCCCTCAGACACCACCCAGGACTCTACAGCCACCCCTGCCAGGGACCTGCTGCCTCAGCTGTGGTCCCATCGTCACTGCGACTACAGCCACCCCAGGCAAGGCTCCTGTGAGTTAGAAAGCATGCTCCCCTCTGGCCAGCCCAATGCTTTATCCCAGGGCGTCACGACCATGTGAGCAGCAGACACGCGAGCAGCCTACCCCCATCTGAGGAGCAGCAGCTGCGCGCAGCCTGCCGCTGTCCGAGGAGCAGCAGCCTCATGAGCATCCTGGCTCCATCGGAGAAGCAGCAGCCTCACAAGCAGCCCGCCCCAATCCGTGGAGCAGCAGCCGTGCACAGCCCGCCCCCATTCGAGGAGTAGCAGCTTCGTGAGCAGCCCGCACCGGTCCCAGGAGCAGCAGCCATGTGAGCAGCCCGTATTCGACAGCCAGAGGAGCCACCACTGCTGTGAGCAGCGGCATGAGCAGTGCCCACCAGAGGAGCTGCTGCCAACTGAGGAGCAGCTACTACCTGAGGAACTGCTGTCGCCTGAGGAGCAGCCCTCGCATGACTAGACACCTAGATCCTTTGATGAGAGCAAAAATGGGGAGACAAAGAAACCCCCAAAGGAAAGAAAAGGAGGAATCACCAGAAAAGGAATTAAGTGAAATGGAGGCATGCAATATGTCAGAAAAATAATTCAGAATAAGGATCATACAGTTCATAAACCGGATGGATGAAAAAATCAACAACTTATGTAAGAATCAAGAAGAAATAAAGACTGATACAGCTGCAATAAAAAACACTACGGAAAGTTTAAACAGCAGAGTAGGAAAAGCGGAGGACCGAATTAGCGAGTTAGAAGACAGAGACACAAAACACACCCAAACTAAACTGCAATTGGAGAAAAAAATGAAAAGACAGGAGGAAAGCTAAATGGAGCTTTGGGACAACATGAAACGAAGCACCATACAAAATATAGGGGTGCCAGAACACTCTTATTATTTGATAGGAAGAGGAACAAGGGTTAGAAAACCTATTTGAAGAAATAATATCAGAAAACTTCCCTGATGTGGGGAAGAGAAAAGTCACACAAGCAGAGAGTCCCAAACAAGAAGAACCTGAAAAGACCCACACCAAGACACAGCGCAATTACAATGGCAAATGTTCAGGACGAAGAGAGAATCTTAAAGGCTGCAAGAGAGAGACAGAAAGTTACATACAAGGGATCTCCCATTATATTATCAAATGATTTCTCAACAGAAACACATCAGGCCAGAAAATAATGGAAGGAAGTTTACAAAGTGATGCAAAGCAAGGGACTGAATCCAAGAATATTGTATCCAGCAAGGCTATCATTCAAAATTGAAGGGAAAATCAGGAGCTTCACAGACAAAAGAACAACAACACACACACACACAAAACAAACAAAAAACTATAATGGAGTTTATTACCACCAAGCCAGAAATGCAAGAAATGCTAAAGGAACTGGTGTAAAAAGAAGAAATAAAAATGGAAGAAGGAACACAGGCACAAAAAATAAAAATGGCTACACACAAGTACCTATCAATAATAACTTTAAATGTAAATGGACTAAATGCTCCAATCAAAAGACACTGAATGGCTGAATGGATAAGAAAACATGACACATATATCTGCTGTCTACAAGAAACCCACCTCAGAACAAGGGACTTGCACAGACTGGAAGTGAAAGGATGGAAAAATATCTTTCAAGCAAATAGAAGTGAAAAAAGTTGGGGTAGCAATACTTATATCTGACAAAATAGACCATAACAAGAGAAGGAAGGCCACTTCCTAATACTAAAGGGATCAGTACAACAAGAGGCTATAACCCTGGTAAACATACTGTATACACACCCAATGCAGGAGCACCCAGATACATAAAAAATCTCCTGGAAGATATCAAGGGAGAGATCAACTACAATCATAGTAGGGGACTTTAATACCCCACTGACATCACTGGATAAATCCTCTAGAAAAAAAATCAACAAAGAAACAGCAATCCGCCCTGGACGGTTTGGCTCAGTGGATGGAGCGTCCACCTGCGGACTGAAGGGTCCTGGGTTCGATTGCAGTCGGGGGCATGTGCCCTGGTTGCGGGCACATCCCCATTAGTGGGGTGTGTGTAGGAGGCAGCTGATCAATGTTTCTCTCATCGATGTTTCTAACTCTCTATCCCTCTCCCTTCCTCTCTGTAGAAATCAATAAAATATAATTAAAAAAAGCAAAAAGAAACAGCAATCCTAAATGACTCTCTAGATCAGATGGACTTAATTGACATCTTCAGAACATTTCACCCCAAAGCTATGGAATATACGTTCTTCTCAAGTGCACATGGGACATTTTCAAAGATAGAACATATATTGGGTCACAGGCAGTCTTTCCAAATTCAAGAAGATTGAAATCATATCAAGCATCTTCTCAGACCATAATGACATAATATTAGAAATAAACTACAATAAAAAAATTCAAACACTTGGAAGCTGAATAGCATGCTATTAAACAATAACTGGGTTACCAAAGAGATCAAAGAAGAAATTAAAAACATTCTGGAAGTGAATGACAATGAAAACATAATAATCCCAAAGCTATGGGACACAGTGAAAGCAGTCCTGAGAGGGAAGTTTACAGCTCTACAGGCCTACCTCAAAAAACAAGAAAAAATGGTAATAAATCATCTAACTCTGCAACTTAAAAAGCCCAGAGTGAGCAGAAGGAAGGAGATAATAAAGATCAGAGCAGAAATAAATGAGATAGAGACCAAAAAAAAAAAAAATACAAAAGATCAATGAAATCAAGAGCTTGTTCTCTGATAGGATAAACAAGATTGATGGACCTCTAGCCAGGCTCACAAAGAAGCAAAGAGAGAGGACCCAAATAAACAAAATCAGAAATGAAAGAGGAGAAATAAGAGAAATAACAACAGACCCCACAGAAATAGAAAAGATTGTTTAAAAATACTATGAACAACTCTATTTCAACAAACTAGACAACCTAGAGAAAATGGATATATTCCTAGAAAAATACAAGCTTCCCAAACTCAATCAGGAAGAATCTAAAAATCTCAATAGGCCAATAACTATGGAGGAAATTGAGGCAGTCATTAAAAAGGTTCCAGCAAACAAAAGCCCTGGGCCAAACGGCTTCACAGGTGAGTTTTAACAAACATTCAAAGAAGAACTAAAACCTATCCTCCTCAGACTATTCCAAAAAATTCAAGAGGAAGGAACACTTCCAAGCTCATTCTATGAAGCCAGCATCACCCTAATACCAAAACCAGATGAAGACAACACAATGAAAGAGAATTTCAGGCCAATATCCCTCATGAACATAGATGCCAAAATCCTCAACAAAATTCTAGCAAATTGGATCCAGCAGTACATCAGAAAGATCATACACCATGACCAATTAGGATTTATCCTGGAGATGCATGATAGTAAAATATTCACAAATCAATAAACATGATACATTACATAAACTGAGAGATAAAAATCAGTCATATCAATTGATGCAGAACGAAGTCCAACACCCTTTCTTGATAAAAACTCTCAGCAAAGTGGGAATAAAGGGATCATACCTCAACATAATAAAAGCCTTGTATGACAAACCTACAGCCAACATCATACTCAATGGGCAAACACTAAAACCATTTCACCTAAGAATAGCAACAACACAAGGATGCCCACTTTCACCACTCCTCTTTGACACAGTACTGGAAGTGCTAGCCATAGCAATCAGGCAAGAAAAAGAAATAAAAGTTATCCAAATTGGAAAAGAAGACATAAAACTGTCATTATTCACAGATGACATGATACTGTACATAGAAAACCCTAAGACTCCATAAAAAACATTACTTAATAAATGAATTTGGCAATGTAGCAGGGTACAAAATTAACACCCCGAAATCTATGGCATTTTTATACACCAACTAGAGGCCCGGTGCATGCAATTTGTGCACTCGGGGGGGGGGGGGTCCCCTCAGCCCAGACTGCACACTCTCACAGTCTGGGAGCCCTCAGGGGATGTCTGACTGATGGCTTAGGCACGCTTCCAATAGGGAGTGGGCCTAAGTCATCAGTTGGACATCCTTAGTGCTGCCGCAGAGGAGGGAGAGGCTCCAACTACTGCTGTGCTAGCCAGCCATGAGCCCGGCTCCTGGTTGAGCAGCGCTCCCCCTGTGTGAGCATTGAGCATCTGCCCCCTGTTGGTCAGTGTGTGTCATAGCAACCGGTCATTCTGCTTTTTGGTTGATTTGCATATTAGCCTTTTATTATATAGGATAATGTGTTATTATGGGCAAGGCCTCTAATTCAAATTTTTTTAGGTCGTTAAAGGGAGGGGCAAAATTTCCACTTGAGCCTGAAGCTAAAATTGCCCTTAGCTCAAAAATATGCATACCACTGAGACACATCCTGGTGAGGCTCATTCTGAACCCCCACTGTCCTATTATGTGTATAAGTATTGGGAACCATCTTATCTCTTTAGTGAAAGGAACTTTTTGTTACATTACAATGACTAACTTTATCTCATGCATTGTGTTTTGGCTTCAAGCCTGTATCCAGTATTCATGCAGTAACTTCAGCTCTGCTGTTCAGTATTTACCTGGCATATCTTGTATTTTATTTTCTCTAAATCTTTCTAGATTTTTATGTATTAGATAGGAATAGCCCATGGACACAGACAATGGTTTGGTGAAGGCCTGGAAGGGGCGGGTGCAGGGTGGAGGAGATCAATGGGGGAAAAAAAACTTAAAAAAAAGGGGCATCTGTAATACTTTCAGCAATAAAGATACATTTTAAATAAAGGAAAATATCTTAGTTGAAAAGTTTTATCTGAGCCCTAACTGGTTTGGCTCAGTGGATAGAGTGTCGGCCTGCGGACTCAAGGGTCCCAGGTTTGATTCCAGTCAAGGGCATGTACCTTGGTTGCAGGCACATGCCCAGTAGAGAGTGTGCAGGAGGCAGCTAATCGATGTTTCTCTTTCATCGATGTTTCTAGCTCTCTATCCCTCTCCTTTCCTCTCTGTAAAAAATCAATAAAATATATTTTAAAAAGTTTTATGTGAAATAATATAAGTAATTGCTCTACCATGTACTTTATGTTCTCAATTCCTCTCAAAGAGATATTAATTGACCCTATGTTCACAATGTTAATTGACCCTATGTTCATTGACTGCAGGACTAACTTCCACCATGCCCACCATGCACTGACTGCTATGGGGGCTGCGATTAGACCCTGCTTTTCTCTCCCGGCCTGTGTCCAGGCCTGATCGCAGCCCCCTCAGTAGTCAGTGCTGGGTCGCCTCGGCTGACTTCCGGTGTTTGGTTGAGCCTTCGGTTGTTACGGACCCTGGTTCTTTATATATATAGTGAACCTACAAAAAAAGAGATTAAAAAAACAATCCCATTTACCATCGCACCAAAAAAATTAAGATACCTAGGAATAAACTTAACTAAGGAGGTAAAAGACTTGTAGTTGGAAAACTACAGGACACTGAAAAAAAGAGATAGAGGAAGATATAAATAGATGGAAGAACATACCATGCTCATGGATTGGTAGAATCAACATCATTAAAATGTCCATACCACCCAAAGCAATCTATAGATTCAATGCACTCCCCATTAAAATACCAATGGCATATTTCACAGACCTAGAATGAACTTTCCAAAAATTTACCTGGAATAAAAAAAGACCCTGAATAGCCGCAGCAATCCTGAGAAAGAAAAACAAAATAGGTGGGATCTCAATACCAGATTTCAAGCTGTATTACAAAGCCACTGTTCTTAAAACAGCCTGGTACTGGCACAAGAACAGACATATAGACCAATGGAATAGAATAGAGAACCCAGAAATTGACCCAAACCACTATACTCAATATTTGACAAAGGCGGCAAGAACATACAATGGAGTCAAGACAGTCTCTTCAATAAATGGTGTTGGGAAAATTGGACAGATACATGCAAAAAAAATGAAACCAGACCACTAACTTACACCATACACAAAAATAAACTAAAAATTAATGAATTTAAATGTAAGACTGGAAACCATAAAAATCTTAGAGGAATCCACAGGCAGCAAAATCTCAGACATATGCTGAATCAGTATCTTCACTGATATAGCTCCTAGGGTAATGGAAACTAAAGAGAAAATAAACAAATGGGACTACATCAAAATAAAAAGCTGCACAGCAAAAGAAACCATCAACAAAACAACAAGAAAGCCCACTGTATGGGAGAACATATTTGCCAATGTTATCACCGATAAGGGTTTAATCTCCAACATTTACAGGAAACTCATACAACTTAACAAAAGGAAGATAAAACAACCGAATCAAAAAAGGGGCAATGGACCTAAATAAATACTTTTCGAAAGAAGACATACAGAAGGCCGGGAGACATATGAAAACATGCTCAAAGTCACTAATCATCGAGATGCAAATCAAAACGACATTGCGGTACCATCTCACACCGGCCAGAATGGCTATCATCAACAAATCAACAAACAAGTGCTGGCGAGGATGCAGAGAAAAAGGAACCCTCGTGCGCTGCTGGTGGGAATGCAGACTGGTGCAGCCACTGTGGATGACAGTATGGAGTTTCCTCAAAAAACTAAAAATGGAACTCCCATTTGAACCAGTGATCCCACTTTAGGAATATATCCCAAGAAACTAGAAACACCAATCAGAAAGGATATATGCACCCCTATGTTCATAGCAGCACAATTTACCATAGCTTAGATTTGGAAACAGCCTAAGTGCCCATCAGTAGATGAGTGGATTAAAAATGGTGGTACATGTATACAATGGAATACTATGTTGCTTGTAAAAAGGAAGGCACTCCTACCATTTGCAACAGCATGGATGGACCTGGAAAAATAAGTCAGTTGGAGAAAGATAAATATCACATGATCTCACTCATTTGTGGAATATAATGAACAACATAAACTGATGAACAAAAGCAGATCCAGAGACAGAGAAGCATTGATCAGACCATCAAACCTCAGAGAGAAGGTAGGGGAGGGTGGGGGTAAGGGGTGAGATCAACCAAAGGACTTACAATCATGCATATAAGCACAACCAATGGACACAAATACCAGGGGGTGTGTGAAGGCATGAACAGGGGGTTGGAGTTGGGGGGTAATGGGAGAGATAAGGACACATATTAATACCTTAATCAATAAAGAAAATAAAAATTTAAAAAATTGAAATTGTCATGAGTAACATTTTAATGATTTAAAATAGTTCTAGAGTCCAAGGAAATTCTCTGTTCAGTTTAGTAATAGTAATTGACAATTATCAAACTTTTAAATATATGCCATGTACTGTGCTAATTATTTTGCACAGCATTCGCCTTTAGTCATCAAGAACCCTATGAGGGTAGGGACCACTATTAACGGGTTTTACAGATAAGGAAAGTGAGCCTCAGTATGTCAAACTGGTCCGATGTTATATAATACTTGTCATCTCAAACCCCCTGCATAGAATTTGGATTTCTACTGATGAATAATTACCCTTTCCCCACTTAAACTCGACAGAGAATAAGATGTAAACTGAATTTGCATTAGACATTACTGATTTTTTGGCCGAATTCTTATCTCTTGATTAATTTGTGTGTGTGTGTTGTAGCTTTTCCCCCAGTGTTAAATCAATTTCAACTGAAGGCAAGAGTGAGTGTTAGAATATTTTTAGGAAGTCTCATTTTTCACGAGGTATTCTAGTCCAGTGGATTTTCACTTCTCTTTGCATCAAATCATGTGTGAAAACCTTAGTAAAATAGAGTTCAAAGTGAAGGGTTGAAGGGTGTGCTTTTTCCACCTAGCTCTGCATGATCTGCCCCAGGTGGTGGAAATTCATACATATATGCACTCATGCAGGCATATATCAAATTCTACAAAACAATACTTACAATACCTATTCCTATAATGTATGGTACATTTTGATACTTTTTATGATAACCACAAAACTGACAAGTATTAAAAGTTCAAAACTCATCTTTTGAAAAACTGCTCTAAAGTGTGTGCTGACTACATATCCTGGATCAGTCTTTATTGATATCACCAGTGAAAACTGGAGAACTTGCCGAAAATATACTAATATCAGAGCCTGAGTAGAAACGTGAACACTTTGGAACTCTCAAAGTATTCTCAGGTTTAGAACATAAATGGTAACTTATTTCAGTTCTTTTTGAGAAAATAGAGATCTCTTCTCACTTAAGCCTTTCCAGTAAAATAGGCTAGAACCGTGGTCGGCAAACCGCGGCTCACGAGCCACATGAGGCTCTGGCCCCTTGAGTGTGGCTCTTCCACAAAGTACCACGGCCTGGACGAGTCTGTTTTGAAGAAGTGGCGTTAGAAGAAGTTTAAGTTTAAAAAATTTGGCTCTCAAAAGAAATTTCAATTGTTGTACTGTTGATATTTGGCTCTGTTGACTAATGAGTTTACCAACCACTGGGCTGAAGGTTGGTGTTTAATTGAAGTTGGAGGCAGAGACTGATGAGGTAGCAGCCAGAGATTTCCTTAAACTACTTGTTTTGAATTCAACCTGCATAATTCTCCAGGCTTAAGTTTTCTTGAAGGAGTAACCAAGCCTTTTCTTCTTGCCCAAAGTAGGGAAGGAGAGGTCACAAATGAAGAACTTGAGTTAGCTTCGAGGTTCCAGAAGCTGCTGCTATGAGCCAGCAGCTGCCATATCAATACTGCTCTCTGAACAAACTGAGAAGGCTCACCATCCTTTAAACTGCTGTTTCTTACTGGATTGGCTACTTGATATTAGTATCGTCTGTCACTTTAAAACACAGAGGCTCAGTATCAGGGACTGCCAACCAGAGATGGGGAAGAGAAGACAAACACCTCAAGAGCAGAGTAACATAGAACTCACAAGTAAAAGTTGGAATGAGTTCTACTGTATCTGGCTCCAGAATGATAGGTAGAACAAAATCAATTGCAAATAGTCTTAGGACTCCTGAAATGTAATTGTTTTTAATATATTTAAAAGCACACAGACGTCTCTTTGATTTATAAAAAAATAAATACATAACATGACATATTTCTTCATGGTCCTGGGCTCTTATGAGGTCAAACTCTTAAATGGATGTGGTATGATCACACATGATCAGTTATACACACAGAAGCATATTCCAGTTGTAAAAGCAAATTCCTTCAAGGACCAGAATAAACAGATTAGTCTTCTACTGGAGAAAGTATGTCCAGAGCTTGGCAATAAGGTTGGGCCCAGTATGGTAGTCTCTGACCAGCTGGCCTACAATCTAAGAAGCCAGGGCAGGAAGGCACAGCCCTTCAGTGTGCATGGTCACCCACCCTACAGAGGTCAGCCAGGCTTCTAAACCAGTGCAGAATGGCCAATTCTCTCCCAGGCTCCACAGGGCTCCCACCTGAGAATGAAGCACAGGAGGGGTGTTTTGTCTTTATTTGAGGCTCTATCGTAGACGACCGAGGTGTGCTCATCAAGTATTTTCATTGTAACACGGAATGGAAGTCATGGCCCTGCCCCTGAACGCTGAGCAGAGAACACGAGGCTCACCGTGGGCTTTACCAGACATGATGAGCATGCAGTTCTGAGTGGGAAGGAGGGAGGTGTTTTTTCCAGTTGCCATGCGCTCCAGCCATGGTAAAGACATTTGGCCTGAAATACCTGACAACGCTATGTAAACTGGGGGTTTGAGAATCATGTTTTTTACCCATATAACACAACATAAAAAAACTAAAAATCCAGTCTCTGTAGATAAATTTAGATTAAAACCTGGAACGTTTTTGCATAATTGTCAGCAGGTTGGAATGTATCTGATAGTTTAATCTGTTATTATGTTGTTGGCTGTCTTTGAATTAAATCTAGAAACTGTTCTGATACCTCAATCCTATTTTCCAAACCACCTAATTCCTGTTAATTCTTAAATTGGCTAGTTCTCCTTCTTCAAAATAATTATCCACAACCTTCCTAATCGTGAGGGTGTACTTCTGAATAGAAGAGGCCTTCGGTGGAAATGGCATCTCCAAGGCCCACAGTTCGGACAGGGTCTTCACATACCAATACGGGCGTGAAGTGGAAGGACACCCCCTCCCGGTGCCATTCGGTCACCGGCTCGTCGGGGTTGAATGTGACCCTAGAACCTGCCTCCGAATGGGAAGTCAGGAACTCATGTGGTGCTCTCAGAGACACTCGGCTGGTATCTATGGTTTCTGTAGCACAGGCCTGTGTCCCAGCCACACGAGCTCCTGCAGCCACGGCTGCCAACTGGTTGGCCCAGTGTCCATCCACAGTTGCCAGGATGTGGTAGACCAGCGTGTGGAAATGGATCCTGGTGAGGTCTGAGGCTCTGCTTTTACTCTTCCCATGTTCCTTCAAGATCCAAAATAGGATGTCACTGACCATGCCCACATCAGGAACACCATTCCAAGAAGAGAGGGAGGAGTGAGGTCCAGCTGCTGACTGGCTAAGAAATAACAGCTCCTGTTCATTCAGCCCCAGGGAAGTCACCGCGTGGAAGACCTGCTAACAAAAACAAAATGACAGTCTCTTTCCAATTCACATAAAAAAGGCATCTTAGGACACAGCCAATGACCAAAGCCAGGGAAGTAAGGCAGGATAACCTCTTCCTTACAAGACTCCCTGCCCCTGAAGTCTGTGGTGGGGAAGTGACAGATCATATGTCACTGTTTTTACTATTACACCTCTATTTCCACCTTATTATTCCTCAGGATAAACTGGAAAGTTGCAGTAACACTCTTAGAGCCAGTCTTTTGTTATATGCCATTATAAGACAAAGGGCAGAGGTGTACATATTTTGTATTTCTTTTCATGGTGCCTAGCTTTGCATACATAGCAGATCCTCTTACCATTGATGGGACATGAGTCTCAGTTCCTCAATGTCTTCAGACATTATACCAGTAAAATGGAGAAGGCTCAAGCAACACACAGTCAGGCTTATAGTGACTTTGTGTATAACCAACCACCAAGGAGCAAGAACAGTTTCATATTAGCGCTAAGCTTTTTAGGCAGGTGTTACTACTAAATGAGTACTCTTCTCTCTATTCAGTAATAACACTGAAAAAGGGCACCACATAGGAGCCACTGAGCCTGTTTCCTTTTTTTTTCTGTTTTTAATTTAAAAAATTATTTCTAAATTATAGTTGACGTACAGTATTACATTAGTTTCAAGTATACAACATAGTGACTAGACATTATATAACTAAGTGATCACCCCGATAAATCTCATACTCATCTGACACCATAGTTACTATAATATTGACTATATTCCTTAGGCTGTACTTTATATCTTTGTGACTATTCTGTAACTACCAATTTGTACTTCTAAATCCCTTCCCCTTTTCACCCTTCCCCCAACCCCTCTCCCATCTGGCAACCATCAAAATGTTCTCTGTATCTATGTTTCTGTCCTTCTTTATTTTTTTTTGGATTCCACATATAAGTGAAATCATCAAGCATTTGTCTTTCTCTCTGACTTATTTCATTTTGCCTAATACCCTCTAGGCCCATCCATGTTGTTGCAGATGGCAAGATTCATTCTTATGGCTGAGGCGTAATCCATTGTACACATACACCACTTCTTTATCAATTCACCTGTTAGTGGACACTTAGGTTGTTTCCACATCTTAAATATTGTAAATAATGATGAAACAAACATATGGATGTATATGCCTTTCTGATTTAGTATGTTATGTTTCTTTGAATAAATATCCAGAAGTGGAGTTGCTGGGTCCTTGTTTCTTGTTGTATCCTTTGTTTTAAAGTCTAGTTTGTCTGGCGTAAGTATTGCTACCCCAGCTGGTTTTTTTATTTATTTCCATTTTCATGAAATATCTTTTTTCATCCCTTTACTTTTAGTCTCCCTGGTCACTGAGCTGGGTGCTCCAAGTGTACCCCATGTGAGCTATGTGCACTATCCTGTTGTAGCTGTCTTGATTGCTGTTGGCACATCTCTGGGAGAGATTTATCCCCAGGCTGATTGGCTGCAAGGACTGGCTGCAATTACAGCAGAGGAGCTGCTGTGCAGTAATCAACCCCATGGAGCAGGTCTCACTTCATTGGGGCTTTGGTGCCTGCTGAGTCTGCCCCTTGAGTGTGCCACTATAGAGGTGGTTGGGTTGTAATCCAGTGTGGTCTGTAGCTATCCACCAGGTCCAATGGCTCTGGGGGGGCCTCCTGGGAGGTACAAGATCAGCCACTGCCTGGGGCCATCTGGTGTGAGCAACAGAGCAATCTGCAGATGGCTGCTACTTGTGCTGGGCATGGAGGTACCCAGGAGAGGTCAAGCTGCTAACTGAGGCTGGTAGCTGCTAACCAGGTTTGGGGCCTCTTAGCAAAATGTATGGGGTATGTTCAGGCTAAATCCTGTTTGATAGATTTTAGGGAAGTCCAAAGCATGAGCCAAGAGAGGCTATTTGTATGGGAAACTACTGGAAAAGGCTTGGGTGGGCCCAAAAGTTGGGTGGAGTGGGGTCTCAGGAATCACCAGGACAGAGCTATGAGTGTTAGCCAGGTTGATGGGAGACTCAGAAATGGCATCTGCCTGCCAACTCTGTGGAACAATGGCTTCTGCCAGTACTTCTGTCTGAGAGAAGGCTGCTCCTCCAGCCCTCGTTAGACAATTCAGTTCCTCCTTGTATGTCCCTGCTGTGGTTTAAGCTGCCACCCCAGTGCTGGAGCTCAAAGTGCTCGAAATGTGTCCAAGTTAAGTTTGTGCATTCATGGGCCCTTTAAGAGGAACACCTGGGACTCTAGCAGACCTCCATCTCACTTAGCCATAATATCCACTGGTCTTTACAGCCAGAAGTTATGGGGACTTCTCTTCCTAGTACTTGAACTCTGGGCTGGGGGTTTTGATGTGAGACTGGGACCCCTTACTCTTTATGGGAGATCTCTACAGCCAAGATATCCCTCCCAATTATTAACTGCCACATGTGGGTGTGGGACCAGCCTGTTCCAAGCCTCTGCCCTCCTACCAGTCTCAATGTGGCTGTTTCTTTATATCCTTAGTTATAGGACTTCTGTTTGGCTAGATTTCAGGGGTTCTGAATGATGGTTGTTCTGTAATTGTAACTTAGTTGTGGTTGTGGGAGGTTCCAAGTACCATGTTTACCTACACCAACATCTTTACCAGAACTCTCTGTTGAGCCAGTTTTCTTTCTTAAAGGGAACCTCACTAACTATGTCCACCTCACTATCTTTCTTACTTAGCACTTTCCTCCTTACAGCCAGAGAAATACATATAAGATGATTGTTAGTGCAAGAGAGATATGCCCCTATATATATGCAGGCATGTAGGTATGGGTAAAGGGATTTATGTGTATGTATGTATTTATATTTATTTAAAAATCAATGACCCGTACCTCTGCGAATGTAATAGCACTTCCATTTACTGAACTAATGGCTTTACTCAAGGGAGGGAGGGAGGGATAAAGAGAGGGAGAGAGGGAGAAAAGGAGGGATTACCTCCATTTTACAGATAAGGGGATTGAGGAGAGATTAAGTAGACAGTTACACAGAAAATGAGATAAAAATGGCTTTCTTTTTAAAAAGTCAAAAGATAACCTAAAAAAGAGAAATGCAAATAAAAACTATACTGAAAAACACCAAGAGTGAACCCTAATGTAAACCACGTATTTTGTGGGGCAATGATGTGTGAGTGTAGGTTCACCAACTATACCAGGTATCCCACTGTGGTGCAGTGGGTGGGATACTGGGGGAGACTGGGTTGGTTTGGGTAGGAGGTATATGGGAACTCTATATTCTGCTCATTTTACTGTACACTTAAAACTTCTCTAAAAAGTAAAGTTGGGGGGGGGGGGCAGCCAAGCTGGGTGGAGAGAGGCAAATGGGAGGGAAATATGGGACATCTGTATCAATAAAAAAAGTAGTCTAATTTAAAAAAAACTATTGTGAAATATTTCTCACCTGTTGCACTGGTGACAATGCATGATTTTACTGTTTGTTTTTTTTAAATATATTTTATTGATTTTTCACAGAGAGAAAGGGAGAGGGATAGAGAGCTAGAAACATCGATGAGAGAGATACATCGACCAGCTGCCTCCTGCACACCCCTCACCGGGGATGTGCCCGCAACCAATGTACATGCCCTTGACCGGAATCGAACCTGGGACCTTTCAGTCCGCAGACCGACGCTCTATCCACTGAGCCAAACCGGTTTCGGCGATTTTACTGTTTTTTAAACAAAATTTTTTAAAAACTAAATTTTATTGCTTTATCGAGAACATTATTTATTTATTTATTATCATTTCAAAGAGGAAGGGAGAGGGAGAGAGAGAGAGAGAAGGAAAGAGAGAGAGAGAGAGAGAGAGAGAGAGAGAGAGAGAGAGAGGGAGAGGGAGAGGGAAAGGGAAAGGGAAAGGGAGAGGGAGAGGGAGAGGGAGAGAGAGAGGAAGAGAGAGAAAGAAACATCAATGCTGAGAGAGAATAATGGATTGGCTGCCTCCTGCACACCCCCTACTGGGAATGAAGCCCGCAACTGAGCATGAGCCCTGACCAGGAATCAAATCTTGACCTCCTGGTTCATTGGTTGATGCTCAACCACTGAGCAACACCAGCTGTGCATGTTTTTAATCACATTCTGGTCACAATGATATGAGGAAATAATAAGCACTTGTAAAGAATTCTAGTGGAAGTAAATTGGTATAATTCTCATGGAAGGCAATTTGGCAATATCAAATTTACCGATGCTTTTTCTGCTCCTATCCAGCCAATTTTACTTCTGATTATTATACATATGTACTTGTTCATGGGCAAAATAAAATCATGTACAAAGTCACTGGCTGTAGGCCTATATGGAATAGCAAAGGGTAATGCACCATTGAGAAGATTCAGGTTCAATAAACTGAGGTGCCCAAACATTCCTTTTAACAACATGGCTGTGAAAAGACGAGAATGTTCTCCAAGTGATGACAGAAAAAAGATCTTCAAAATCTGCTTAGTGAGAAGTATTTGAGATCTTGCTCCCTAGCATATGCCATCAGTTTGGCTCAAATAAATTCTTACAAGAAAAAATTTTAAAACCCAATAAAACAAATCCACTTAGTGAAAAAGAACAAAGTGTAGAATGTGTATTTAAGTATGCTATGCTATATTTTTTTTATTAAAAGGGCTTAAAAATAAGGACATATTCCCATATTTGTGTGTGTGTGTGTGTGTGTGTGTGTGTGTGTGTGTGTGTGTGTATATATATATATATATATATATATATATATATATACACACATATATATAGCTTTTAATATTTTATGAATATATCAACCATTATAAAGGTTAAGTAATAATAAAATGAAAGGGTAACTAACTTGCCCAAGTTCATAAAGCAAAGCCAGCATTCCAACTCAGGTTCCCCAAGTCTATGTTCTTAAGCATCACCCTCTCAAATTTATCTAATCACTGTAGCCATTCCAAGGCAGGAGTGAACACGTGATGCCTGGAGGTAAGGGAGTAAAGCTCCTCCACTTTCCTTTCTCTGAGCTTCTTGACATTCAGTTGAAAGCAGCTGAGCTGGGCTTTCAGTTTTCCCCTTTGAGTTCTACTGTAGACCATTCACTCCCAACTTCCCCATTCTCGAAGGAGAAACAGCCCATGAACCCATCAGATGTACTGCCATATTTCTAACCTAGGAGGAGATTCTGTTCCAGAACAGTTCTGGTTCCTTATTTAGATCTTGAAGGACCTAAGTCTGAGTGATATGACAGCCATGCCTCAGTGAGCTGGCCCCTGAGCCCAAAACAGCTGGTCCTGCTGGACAAAGGCACATCTTTGCAAGGCCTCATGAGAGGCAGGGCCAATGAGGGCCCCATGTGCTGCCCACATAGTTACCTGATGCACAGTGCTGCTCATGAGCTCCCTATTGGTCATACTGGCCAGCTCTAGGTGAATTGGAATACCAACGGGGATGTCAGAAATGGAGGTCACAACCTGTAAAAAGAGGACAGCATTGCTATTAGATATAGAAGTCAGACAAAAGGAAGAAAAGATCAGGTCCTAGAGGCAGTGTGTATTATCAATGTCTTCTTTGGATCCTCATGAAAACTCTAAGCTATGTAGGTTTCCACGGCCTCTGTGGATGAGGGATGCTTTTCCTAACTGGGACACCTAGGATCAGCAGAGAAGCACTGGATTACAGACTCAGAGAGCACAAAGGACCGTCCCTGAATGTTCATGCATCAGCCTATTCCTGGGGACTTAAACTGAGCAGTTGGCTTCAACTTCTGTATGAGTCTGCAACAATAGCTGATGGGAAGTGAGATGACAAAGATAACACAAAGGACACAAACTATAAACACTGCAGCTTTCAGCCACATTCAGTTTAGCACAGGATATAGAGGTTCAGGCAGTAATATGTTCTGACCTATCCTACTCAAGCTGCTGCCTGTGTCTGAAAGAATACTGTGAGGTGCCTCCCTAGAGCAAGAGGCAGGTTCAGAGCCAGCTGCCCTGATATCTCCCGGGAAGGCCAGAACTGAGGGCAAGGCAGCATAAGCTGTAGAGGTCAAAGGAAGCAGGATTCTGAAGAAACACACTGCTGAGATGTGTGAAATTCTAGAACAGTGCTATTACCTCCAAGAGTCTCTTTCTCTGGAACTCCTTGCTTTGTCCCTCCATCATGTGCAATCCAGAGAGGACCACCAGGTCTGGCTGAAACTCCTCCAGGCTAGACACAAACACCTCCAGCATATTCATGGCCCCATTGGAGAGGTCGTGGGAGAAGATGAATCGGTTGGCATGGGGAGCCTTTAACTGGCCCCACTCCTCCCCTAGAAAAGCCCAGTCAACACAATGGGAAGAAAAGGAAGAGGCTTTCAGTCTCCTAGCTGTGGGGAAGGAGGGCTTGCAGGGCCCTAAAGCCTTTCTTGAGGGAGGCTGGCTTCTGGCTGAGGAAAGCCTCACTACAATGGCCTAAGGTAAGCACGGCACTGCATCTGGGAAGGCAGTGGTCAGTAATGAAACAAACCCAAAACACAGAAACACAGTATGGGTACCATACACCTTTATCAAAGGGTAGCAATTAACTCACCCGGAGTCCCAGGAAAGCTCTGCTGTCCATTGAGCTTTTCAAACGCAGGATGCCTGTGTCCTTTCCCAGTTACAGGACAGTAACATTACTTACAAATACCCGGCTACAGTGTATAGCACACGTGTCCCTGCACACAGCAATGCTGCCTTTCTCTGTCTCCACCTTACAGCAATGTCCTGGGCACCTTTCACTTAGTTGGGACCTAAGAAGGCTGAAATTCCAAGAGTCAAGCTGACTGCACTCCCTCCCCTCTGCTGCCCACCGGTGGTTTCCAGGCACTTGGTCCAGAAGGTAAGAGCATCTGGCTGCTCTTACATCCTTTGAGTGAGTTGCTGTGGAATGACTGCTCAAGACCAAGTTCAAGTGCAACTTCCTTCATGAATGATGTGACTGCTCCAGCCTGAAGTACACTTTCAGTACTTTAAGCATCCACAGATATTTTCCTTTCCATGGTCTGTGGTAATCATTTTGCTTTGAGTTATCTCTTCTGCTATTTAGAACTAGTAGTCAAACCTAAATCATTTTTCATACATTTGTGCTACATCTCCCTGAACAGATTGCCAGCTCTATAAAGGTAACATGTATGTCTGGTTTCCACAGCATTTGTCACAGCCCCTGGCACAGAGTGCCCACTCAGCACCTACTAATCTGATCCCAATAGAGCAAGCATGTCAAACTTGCAGACCCCAGGCCGCATGTGGCCCACAATGAATACTTTTGTGGCCCAGCCCATATAACGGGATGTAAGAAACGTTTTAATAAAAATTTCATAACTTAATTTTTACAATATACTGTTATACATAGTTACTAATAATGAACTATAACGTTTGCTAATGACTGATTACTATAATCGTGTTGCATTCATTTCCCTTACATGCTTTACGCACAGGTACACCATTTCTCTCCACTAATTCTAGCAGCGAATATTTTAGCAGCCGATTGCCACGTCATTAGTCTTGGACTGACTTGTTTGGTGTGCGCAACAGGAAATACTTTGCTTTTGGAGAACAAGAAAAATAGGTTTATTTGTGTTACGCTTATTAATTTGTGCAGTTATTCAGAGTCTGGTAAGTTAATGTTCAAGAAAATATATTAATTTTTATTAAAATGTTCTATTATTTTATGTTAACGATTATTTATTTCAGCCCTTTGTATTCAGCATGTCTCTATCAAAATAAAACGACGTTTCTATAAAATTTAAGTTTTTGTTTTTTGGTGGCCCACATAAACGTAAACCTTGTTTATATGTCCTGTGTTAGCCTTTGAGTTTGACATGCTTGCAGTTGAGGGAGGCAGATCCATCCTGGGGGTGGTCTCCTGGCATGGGGAGGAGTTTGGATCTGCACATCCACAGGAGTGGCTCTCAGCACTGGCCATGTATCGGAATCTTCCAGGGACCTGGCTCTAACTGTGCAGGTGGGGAGGCCCCCCCCGGGAGACCCTGGCATGCAGTCAGGTGGAGAACTGCTGATCAAGGCCCCACTGCTGCCAAGTGCGGGGAGGAGCTGCACTGAGTCCGAAAGCAGGGAGGGGACAGCGGCCCGCTCCGAGCTTGCCTGCTGAAGCTGTGCAATCAGAGGCTTTACACAGAGAGTTCGCCTTCTTGTCTATCAAGACTTGGCAGAAAATCTTGAAATGAAGTCAGCTGAAGGGCCGCGTAGGCTATGTAACTGCTTAGGGCAATTCTTATATGAGGCCACCCCCCTGAATGGGGGCTGAGTGAGCAGAAACCCGTCACCACCAGCAGGGACATCTGGGGCAAGGACTTAGTATAATTCATGTTTACGTGGCTTTCCCTCACATGAAGGATTTGTCCCATTTATACAAGGGAAGCCCACATGCTGAAAACTAGTTGAAAAACTTGGTTTCTATCACATTTACTGGATATTCCTCCAGAAAGTTTTCTCCTAAGACTAACAACCCATAGCAGAGGGTTTCTTCATCTTGCAGGTGATCTGCCAACTGCAGTTAGCAACCTCCTTCCTCCTTTCTACAACGGGCCTCTCCAAACAGAAGCTCTGCCTCTCTGTGGAGAGCACCTGTATGCACGCATGTGTAGGGCTTACTCTAGGGCAGTGATGGGAAACCTTTTGAGCTTGGTGTGTCAAACTTCGCCAAAAAACTGAGCATAACTCGGGTAGTGTGTCACTTTGAGGAAAAAACTAACTCCAAGACTCTAGTCGCAAATGTTTCATCCTCAGGAGCAGCAAATGTTTCATCCTTGGCATGAGGCCGCGTGTCATCAGAAATGGCTACGCGTGTCAGTGCTGACACGCGTGTCATAGGTTCGCCATCACTCCTCTAGGGCAAGTGTCAAAGCTGGGAGAATCCATCCTTCCTTTAAGTTCAGCTTTCTTTTTTTTTAAAAAAATTGATTTTAGAGAGAGACCAAGGGAGAGGGGGAGAGAAACATCGATATGAGAGAGAAGCATCAATCAGTTGCTTCCTCCACACACCCCGATGTGAGCTCGAGCCTACAACCTGGGCATATGCTCTGACTGGGAATCGACCTGGCAACCTTTCAGTGCACAGGACGACACTCAACCAACTGAGCCATACCAGCCAGGGCAATCAGCTTTCTTGAGTCCATTCCTCTGAAGAAACACTTAATTGTGGGTCATTTGTATGAAAATCTATGAAAGCAGAAATAAAAAGAAAATACCTATTTACTAAACCCCAATGCAATGATTATATTTGTTAAAACTGTATTCTTTTCTTAGCTCCTGGTCATGTCCAAACAAAATACCCAATGGTGGTCCACAGAGTGGAGTGTAGTAGTCTAGCTCTACTTCATTTAAAGAGCAGACACCAGGACGACCTCCCCATGAATCCTTTCCTCTGTCACCCCCAATGACTTCCTTCTCTGGGCTACAGCTGCACCCAGTTATAGGAGTTTGCAATCATTTGTTCAGGAATCTGTCTCCTGCAGCGGATGGTAGCAGAGGGCAGAATAGTGTCTCCTACTATCATCAGACTCCTGCTCACATTGGACCTGGCACTCAGCCACATGAACAAACAGCAAGATACATGAGCAAGAGAACAGACTCTAATGCCCACAACAACAAAAAATATGGGTATGAACTCCAAGTCCAGTATTTCCCCCATGTGCAGTGATGAGATTGTACATGGGGGAAAAGACACGGCATTAGTATTCTCTGCACAGCAAGACCTGAACTGGCCCTTAAAGAGTGAAGCTGCTAAGACACACTGCCCAAGTTAACAGGGGAAAAAGCCACGCAGAATTCAAAATAAATAAATTCCTTCAGCAAAAAAAGTGAATGAGATAAAAATAAATGGGCTTTTGCAACGTGAAGACAAGGAGGGGTGTGAAGGGCTCTTCACTGGCTGTTGGCACAGGGCTGATGGAGCTAAGAAGCAGTGACTGAAACTCAGACAGTGTGAGCTCCTAATAACAGGCTAATGCCCCTCTTTTCTCATAAAGCTTTGAATTTATTTAAGCAATTTCTTCTATCAATTTATCATCCTGCCCTTCAGCCACTGAGTAACCAAAACCTATGTAATGACTCATTGGATCCCTGACCCAATGCCTGAAAATAAGCTTCTCCGGAGATGTCTGGCAGGAGAGGAGGAGGGAAAAGTTGACAATTCTTCCTGGGAATTTATTCATCCAGGTTAGAGAGAAGCAGGAGATGGACTTCTATTAATAGAGCTGACCCAACAGCTGCTGCCACCAGACTAGGTTCCCTACAGAGTCTGATAAAAATGTAAATGTAAGTTTAATAAAAGGTCTGCTTTATTCTAAAAAATATAGCCGAGAAAAGAAAAACTGAAGTGTAAGCTTCTCAACCCAAGGATGGAGACAGTCTCCTGTGAAGATCAGCTATGCCATATATGTAAGGCACATATGCCAAATACAACAGCAGTCTTCGTGAGGAAACAGTCTCTCCACTCTTGTCCCCAGGGGAAATGACAGAAACCAGGAACCAGAAAGGTCCCAAGTCCAGAATGTGAGTGCCAACAGAAATGGAGTGAGAACATGGAACTGGCAGTAGCATCAGCAGCACATCAAAGACACATCTTTAGTTATTCTAGATTCTTTCAGTCAACAGTCTTGTTCATGCCTTTCATTTGAGCAGTTCATAGTGCTTAAACACACTAACTTAATCCTTACCACAATCTTCAGGCAGTAAGAACCATCACTCTGATTTCCCATTTGGGGAAACTAAAGCCGAAAGCAACTCAAAACTTGTATATTATTAAATGTGAGCTGCCTGCCCTAACAATCGGTCCCTAATTTTCAGACCCTGACCTTCTTAACTTCCTGACTGATTCTAGTAAATACCCCAAAGAGAACCAGAAACAAGAACAATCCCCTGTTTTGTACTTGAAGAAAGGCATAATTTTCAGGAAGCACTATATTTCATAACTTACATTAAAGTTAATTACTCTAGTAGGTGAGGTTCTCTTAATTTCTGACTTGGAAGCAGTTCACTGAAGCATATTAAATACATACTGCTTTAAGGTGCCAAATAGTCTGTTTCGATGTTTGAGTCTTTAACTTGAATTAACGTGTTGAATCAGAAATTCAAGAGGCTGGCTTCTGAGCAGAGGAAAGATACTACAGCAAATACACAGAACTAAATTACGTTCAGGTATTTAGAATTCTTTCAGAAATCAGATCTGCAGACTGTGTAACAAAATCTACTTGGGGGGGTGGGGAGCTGGATGGAGTGGTTTGGAGTGATAAACACTGAAACATTATATAACAACAGGAAATAATATGCATTGTTAAATATATAACACTTCCAGTTACACACCCAAGGGAAAACAAAACAATTCAAAGAAAGCTTGCCAGAAGCCCAGAATGAAATCTGAGCAGTTTGAAAACAGTTGCCCAGAAAGGCCTAGGGCGGAATCTAGCACAGAGTTGAACAGGTATTATCTGACCTTTTCTTTCCTTAGTAATAAAGAAAAACTTTATAGTTATATGTTTAAGATGCCTGCTTTTCTACATCTTGATTCCTCTTGGTTTCAGATCAATTCTGTTTATTGATCTGGAAATTTTCTTCATTGTTGTAATACTCTAGCACTCTCCCTTGAGACAACGGCCAGTATCAGTGCAGGAAACCTGTGGTAAAGCAAGAACAGGGGATCCTACTAATTTACACAGAGAAATCTGTAGCATAGTTACTCCTCAATGTAACATTATACCCTCCCCTGCCAAGTCTTACACTGTCACTTACTCATTTCTCTTACCTGCTTGATACTCTAAAATTAGGTGGAACTCATCCACTTCTTGCAGTGACTCTGGTGGAACAAATACATTGTCATCAAGAAGTTCATGCAGTTTTGGACCAACTGGACCACAAAGAAGAACCTGGAGACAAGAAATATGAAGTCTATCAGATTTGTTCCTTTTCCCATAGAATCTGTATAGTAACCAAAAAGATACATTGAGGCTACTTCTTTTCATTTTAACAAAATACTGGAATCCCAATCTAATTTTGAAAGTTATGTAATAGAGGGACTATTATCTCAGCCTCTGGAATATATGGCCACAATGTACCCAGAAATGACAGGCTGACAAAAGACCCATGTCACACATGCTAGGTCCTATGCAGCTGCTAGGGACTGAACATTAGTGTCCCCCCAAAATTCATGTTAAAGTCTAATTGCCAATGTGATAGTATTTGGATAGAGCTTTTAGGAGGTAATTAAGGCTAAATGAGGTCATATGGGTGAGGTCTTATAGGATTGGTAGCCTTATAAGAAAGAGATTTCTCTCTTTCTACAACATACACACTGAAGAAAGGCCATGTGAGGTCACAGCAAAATGGATTGCCATCTGTAAGCCAGGAACAGGGCCCTCAACATAAACCAAACATTGCTGCAACCTTGACCTTGGACTTTCCAGCCTCCAGACTGTGAGAAAATGAATTTTTGTTGTTTAAGCCATTGGTCTATGCCATTTTGTTATTATGGCAGACTAAGACACGCCCTACCCTACTTTCTCTTTTTCTTTACTCACATCCTGTGTAGGAAAATAGATATGGAATGTTGGAAACAATTCTGTTTGAATTGTACAGAGTATAAAAAAGAACAAACCTCAAGGATCACAATACCCTCCACAACCAGGTGACCTGATTTGTGAGACCAGGCCCTACTATACTTAGCTGTTATGTGAATAGAACAGTTTTCCAAATATGAGAATTAAAAATTACCCCAACTCAGAAAGTTTGGGGGCAGGTGCTCTGCAACTTTTCCAAAACCTTTTTTTCAACTCCGATCTGGGCCTCTCCCAGTCTATTCTTTTTAGAAGCCATTTCACAGTACTGCTGTTCTGCCATGCCAGTTCTGGACCTCACTCAGAGCCAGTCCAACAGACTCAAAACCATAGAATGATGAGAGCTTGGACCAAAATTTAAAGGGAAGTACACAAAGATAACAACACCATTTCAGATCTAATATGCTTCACCCAGAAGCTTCAAAGGCATTTTTACTTGCCAATTGACTGCTTGCTTGTACAGAGGCACTTTTATGTGTCTGAGAAATCCCAGCTTCTGAGTGAAAGGAAAACATACCTCTCTCCCCTTGACCTACTTACTACTCCCTTTCAGCCTTGACACATGTCCATTGTTTGCCAATTCTGAAAAGTCTTGCCCCTAACATTTTATTTTATTTTTTTTGAATTCTTGACTAGAACTTCAGTTTTCAAGATAAGGTAACAAGGACCAGTTTACCCTCCTACCTAAAATAATAACAAGGGAAAACAGATACAATATATGAAACAAGGGTTTTCAAAGCATTTGGACATTGGGCAACAAAGAACAGTGATTCTGAAGAAACAGGAAAAAACTAAGCAAGCCCTACAAATACTTCAGCATATTATCTTAAAAGAGTTTCCTTAAAAGAGTTCCCTGATATACAATTCTGAAAGAATTCACCATCAGCAGACCTGCACAATAAAAAATGTGAAAGGAGATCCTTCAGGCAGAAGGAAAATTATGCTGGATGGAAATACAGCTCTAAACAAAGGAATGAGAGCACCACAAATGGTGCTGGATAAGTAATATCTAGATAAGCCATATCTCTTATTATTTAAAGCTCTTTAAAAGATAACTGCTTATAAATATTAACATACAGAGAGGTTTGTAAGATATGTAAAGGTTAACTATATAGCAATCTATACTAATAATAGAGAAATATGCAAATTATCTGTTACAGCATCACATTACCACCGGATCAGCAGGCTGTGTCCCCGCCCTCTGCTCAGGCAGCTGCAAGGCCCAGGGCAGGATAGGCTATGATAGGAGGGAATAAGAAAGGAGAGGGAGAGGAAGGCAGGCCTGCATGCAGACATGTTTCGCCGAGAGAAGAAACAGAAATACAGAAAGGGAACAAGAAAAAGATGCAGGAATGGAAAAGGGAAGGAAACGTAGGGCTGCATGCAGGAGGGGGTGGCGACTGCTGGGGGGGGTGGTGGTGGCGGGGGAGCAGGTGCACGCAGCGAGGGGCGGGGCGACATGGGGACAAGGGCAGTAGCCCCTGGCACGGGCCATTGGCGGGGAGGCGCCCTTGGGTCCGGGACAGAGTGGTGGACGGTCCGAGGCCTTCTGGGTGGAGGCGCTCCTGCTTTGTGGTGGCAGCAGCCTCGGCCACCCTTGCTGGGCCGGGAGTCCTGGGCAGGGAATGGGAGCAGGCGGCGGCAGGGAGGCCGGGGAAGGGGGGCCAGTGAACACCTGGCCAGGGCTGAGCCCTGGGCTGGGGGTTAACGCTCCCCCCCACAATGGAAGCTTTAAAAAGGGAGGGAGGGAAGAACTTTATAAAGGAGTCAGTAGAGAGCAGAGTTAAAGAAGGAAAGAGGACGTATGAGTGAACTGTAGGAGCTATGATATGATGAAAATCAAGTATAGTTGTCTACTGGGGACAGATTTTAAAAGTAGGAGTCAGAAAAGAAAAAGGATAATTGATAGTGAATAATTAGGCAGGTAGATAGATATTAAAATAGTGGAAGTAAGTAGAGAAGAATGTATGGGAAAGGTAGGATGAGAGAGGAAGAGGGAAGGAAGGAAAGTTTTAAAGGGGAGCTAGCAGAGCTTAAAAGGAGAATGGGAAGAAGGAAGAAATGGGGGAGGGAGCAAAGCAGGTACAAGGGAGGAAGTGAAGAAAAAAATTAAGGTGGGAAGGAAGGAAAAGGGGAGGGAGGGAGAGTAGGAGAAAGATGGGAAGAAGGATGATGGAACAGAAGTAGGAAATGAGGAAAGAAAAGTTTATAAATGATGAGTCAGTAGGAAAAAGTGTTACATAAAGGAGAGAGAAAAATTGTGTGAGAGGGAGAAGCCAATAAGGAAGTCAAATACAATTGCATGTGAAGGGAATAAGGTTTAAAAAAAAAGTTAATAGGGGCGCCCAGGCTGGCAGGGGAGGGCAGTTAGGGGGATCAGGTAGGCAGGCAGAGTGGTTAGGGCAGGCAGGCAGGTGAGTGGTTAGGAGCGAGAGGTCCCAGATTGCGAGAGGGCTGTCCAACTGCCAGTTTGGATGTCCAAAACTGGCAGTTGGACATCCCCCGAGGGCTCCCGGATTGGAGAGGGTGCAGGTTGGGCTGAGGGGCCACCCCCACGCCCCCGTGCACAAATTTCAGGCACTGGGCCTCTAGTAATAGTATAAAGACAAGAAGGGAGAAATGGAGGTATATGCTGTTGTAAAGTTCTTTTATTCTACATGGTATACTAATACCACTTGAAATCAGACTGTGATAAGCTAATATACATTATAAACCCTAAAGCAATCACTAAAAGAACAAAGCAAAGAATTTTAGATTAATAAGCTTAGATAATATGAAATCACAGAAAATAATCCAAAAAGAGTGCAGAAGTGGGTATGGCTCAGTGGTTGAGCATCGACCCATGATTCAGAAGGTCCTGGTTTGATTCCTGGTCAGTGCATATGCCTGGGTGGTGGGCTCAATCCCCATTAGAGGGTGCGCAGGATGCAGCCGATCAATGATTCTCCCTCATCATTGATGTTTCTCTCTCTCTCTCTCTTCCTCTTTGAAATATATATATATATATATATATATATATATATATATATATATATATATATATATATATATATATATATATTAAAGAATGAAGAAAAGGAGGAAAAAAAGGAAAGGCAAAGAGGTGGGACAAATGGAAAACAAGTAGTAAGATGTCAGATTTAAACCTAACCTGATAAAGCAACAATCACATTAAATGTAAATGGTCTAAACACTCCAATTAAAAGACAGCTTGTCAAAGTATTAGAAAGCAAGCCTTAATTATATGCTGCCTATGAGAAATAAGTTTTAAATATAAAGACACAAATAGGTTAAAAGCAGAAGGATGGTCCTGGGCAACCTGCAGTTTGGTCCTGCAGGTTGCCCAGGACCAAACCAGAGAGGGTCAGACCTGCATTACCACCATTTGTCCACCATCCAGAACTGAAATATCATTGCTGACATGTACACATAAGGAACTGTTTGACATTGAAATTGGGTCTCAAAAGAACTGTTGGCCCAGAAAGAAACTCACTACAGACTGATTCATTTGCCTTTCAGCATAACCATTATTGCTTGTCTCATTTTCGGTTCTTATAAGTGTATTTCTAATAGCACATGATCTCACTCATCTAGGGGAAATGATAAACAACATAGGCTGATGAACAAGAACAGACCCAGAAACAAGGAGGCATGGATCAGACTATCGGGCCTCAGGGGAGGGTGGGGATAAAGGGGAGAGATCAACCAAAGGACTTGTGTGCATGCATATGAGCCTAACCAGTGGTTAAGGACAACAGGGGGGTGGGGGCATGCGTGGGGAGGGGTGTGGGATGGGAATGGGGAGATGAGGACAAATATGTGATACCTTAATAAAGAAATTTAAACAAACAAACAAAGAAAAAGCAGAAGGATGAAAAAAGATATATCATGCTAACACTAATCAAAAGAAAGCTAGAATGGCTATTTTAATCAAAACAGATTTCAGAACAAATAGTTATATAAAATGATTTTCTTTATCCTTGGTAATGATAAAGAGTTCAATTCATAAAGGGATGTAACAATCCTAAGCATTTCAGCACTTAATAATAGAGCTTAAAAATACATGAAGCAAAATGTTATAAGAACTGCAAAGGAAATAGATAAGTCCACAATTATAGCTGAAGATGTTAATACATCTCTCTCAATATTCAATAAATCAAGTAGACAGAAAATCAGTAATACAGAATGACACTATCAACCAATGTGGTCTAACTGACGTTTATAGAACACTCTACCTAACAACAGAAGAATATACATGCTTTTCACGTGCATGTAGAACTCACCAAGATAAACCTTACTCTGGGCCGTAAAAAAGTCTCAATAAATTTAATAGGAGTCAGAGAAGCACATTGTCTAACCAACAATGGAATTAAAATAGAAATCAATAACAGATATCTGGAAAACTCCCAGATATTTAGAAACTAATACACTTCTAAGTGGTCCATGGATAGGTTAGTAAATAGCCCATTTCCAGAAATCAAAGAGAAATTAGAAAGCATTTCAACCAAATGAAAATAAAAACACAATGCATCAAAAACTGGGATGCAGCTAAAATAATTCTAAAGAGAAATTTATTGTATTAAACATCCTAAATCGGAAAACAAGAAAGATTTCAAGTCAATGACCTCAGCTTCTTAAGAAACTAGAAAAAGAAGAGCAAGTTAAATTCAAAGTAAACAGAAACCAATAAAATAGAAAAGAAAGAAACTATAGAAAAATCAATGAAACCAAAAGCTCATTATTTTCTGATAAGATCAATGAAACTGATAAACCTCTAGCCAAACTGATCAAGGAAAAAAACACAATTTACTTATATCAGAAAAGATCGATAACTTCTGTAGAGGGCCACCTGGGAAGGCACATGGGCATTTCTTTTAATTGTTGCCAGCTGAGACCGAGATGATTGGCAGAGCTGCGTCTAGGATACACATTTCCCCAAGATGGCGGAAAGTGTAATCAGCTTGGCCTTCATATCAAGCCCAGGTGTCGGCAGGGGCGGATCTAGATATGTAAATCCAGACAAGCAACAGGAATGCTCTGGCCTACTTAAGAATGCAAATAAGCTCCTCTGATCCTAAGTTTTGGTGTTACTTCCTGGTATTGGGGGTATAAAATAAATGCGTGGCTCAGGTCATCATCATTGCAGCCTCTCCATCAGAGAGGACGGATGGCGTCCCACCCAGCTCCCAGCTTTAAATCTATTTCTGCGTCTTCTTTCTTTCTTTCTAATATTTCTCAATCCCTGGCCGCCTCCACTTAGAACCGGTTCGTTCATTTCTCTTTCCGTGCTGGATGTGGAAAAGGGAGATCCCCGCCATGTCTGGCCCCCACTGCATCAGGCTCCCGAAAACTTCACTACAGATTCTAAAGACCTTAAGAGGATAAGGGAATATTATGATTAATTTTATGTCAATAAGTTCAACATCTGAGATGAAATGGATAAATTCCTTAAAGGATAAAATTACCGAAGCTCATTCAAGAAAGAGAAAATCTGAATTTCTCTATACCTATTTAAAAAAATCAAAGTTGTGCCTTTGCCAGGTGGCTCAGTTGGTTGCAGTGTTAATCCGTACACTGGAAGGTTGTGGGTTTGATTCCTAGTCAGCACATACCTAGGTTGTCTCTTCTCTCTTTCCCTCCCTACGTCCCCCCTTCCTCTCTCTCTAAAAATAAATAGGCAGGCTTTTGGAAAAGATGGCGACCGGCAAGAAGGTAGGGAGAGAGAGAGTGTGAGCGAGGAACCCATAGAGGAGAGTGTAGACGTGTAGACGTGTGTGGTGTGTGTGTGTATGAGCTAGGGTCAGTTAGATTCTGCAGGTCTTCCAAGGGGCTGCCTAACTGGGCAGTCCTAGATGGCGGAGCCCCGCGCACAAAGCGGACACTTCTCGGCGGCTGGTGCGGACGCGGAGACCACACCATCTTGAGAAACAGAGCTGCCTGAGACTCGGATCCTGGCTTCTGACACAAACCAGGACCCTGCAGCCACTGGGGACAGAGAACTGCTATCACAGCTTCAGACGAAGAAACAACAAGAATCCAGACTTCCCGGCAGATTCCTGTGAGTCAAAGAGCCTATCCCTCTCCCCGCAAGCGCGCGCGGATAGCGCCATAGTAACTGATAGACACGCCCCTCGCCCAAGCTGCAGAGCTTTGCGCAGGGATGCGCTCCGCCTTAGGGAATTTGGCGCACAGGACAGAAGCAGCTCACCTTTGGGGAAATCTGTCAGTGCGCACAGAGGGCTCCCCTTCGGGGAATTGGGGGGAATTTGGTTTGCGGGTCACAGCTCCCCTTCGGGGAATCTTAGAGCGTGCACAGAGGGGCTTCCCTTTGGGGAATTTGGCATGCAGGACGGACTTTGCCCCTCTTCGGGGATTCTGGGAGAGTACACAGAGGCAGCTCACGCTCAGGGATTTGAGAGTGTGCACCCTAGCCGGTTTGGCTCAGTAGAGAGAGCACACACAGGACGCAGCTCCACTTCAGGGAATTTGGCACGCCTGACACAGCTGCCTGGGATCCCTGACTCACAGCGCATTCACACTAAGAGCCAACGACCCCAATTGTTGGTGCATGCACACACAGGGACCCTGATTCTCAACGAGAAACCGCACAAGGCAACAGAGACTCTGACACTCGATTCTTGGTGCAGACACAGGGAAACTCGGACTCCTGGCACATGCTAAGGATCTCATTTTCAGCACATACCAACAGTGTGGTGCAGACAGGGCCCCTGATTCTAAGTGTGCACACGAGACAACACGGAACACTGGGGACACTGGCCCTGGGCAAATCTGGTTACCACCAACCAAAGGCAGCCACACGTTCTAGTGTCAGAGCACTTCAGTGAAACTCGGGTGGAGCGAAGTCCCCACAGCACACGGCCCAGGTCCACACAAACGGAAGCTTGAGCTTTCTGGTGATAGCCAGAATGGGGAAACGAAATAACTCACAGAGGAAAGAAAATGTGGAGTCGCCAAGAAAGGAAATTAGTGAAACTGAAGCTTGCAACATGACCGAAAAGGAGTTCAGAGTAATGGTCGTGGAATTTATACATCGGATGGATGAGAAAATCAACAACTTATGCAAGAATCAGGAAGAAATGAAAAGTGATATAGGTACAATCAAAAACACCATGGAAAGCTTCAACAGTAGACTACAAGAAGCTGAGGACCGAATTAGTGAGTTAGAAGATCAGGTACAGAAACAAGCTCAATCTGAACAGCAATTGGAGAAAAAAATTAAAAAGCAGGAGGAAAGCCTAAGAGAGCTTCGGGACAACATGAAACGAAGTAACATGCGTATAATAGGGCTGCCAGAAGGACAAGAAGAGCAGCAGGGATTAGAAAATTTATTTGAAGAAATAATGACAGAAAACATCCCGGATATGGGAAAGATAAAAGTTACACAAGTACAGAGAGTCCCAAGCAGGATCAACCCCAAAAGACCCACACCAAGACATGTCATAATTTCAATGGCAAATATAAATGATAAAGAGAGAATCTTAAAGGCGGCAAGAGAGAGACAGAGAGTTACCTACAAAGGAACACCCATCAGATTGTCAAATGATTACTCAACAGAAACACAACAAGCTAGAAGTGAATGGAAGGAGGTATACAAAGTGTTGCAAAGCAAAGGACTGAATCCAAGAATACTATATCCAGCAAGGCTATCAATCAAAATTGAAGGGGAAATCAGGAGCTTCGCAGACAAAAAAAGACTCAGGGAGTTTATCACCACCAAACCAGCAATGCAGGAATTGCTAAAGGGAATACTGTAAAAAGAAGAAGTAAACAGGTAAGAAGGAATACAGACACAAAAATAGATATGACTACAAACAAATACCTTTCAGTAATAACTTTAAATGTAAACGGACTAAATGCTCCAATCAAAAGACATCGAGTGGCTGAATGGATAAAAAAACATGACCCATATATATGCTGTCTACAAGAGACCCACCTCAGAACAAGAGACTCACACAGATTGAAAGTTAAGGGATGGAAAAATATCATTCAGGCAAATGGAAATGAAAAAAAAGCTGGAGTAGCAATACTTATATCTGACAAATTAGACCTCAAAGTAAATGCCATAACAAGAGATAAGGAAGGCCACTTCATAATACTAAAGGGAGAAATCCAACAAGAAGAAATAATTCTGGTAAACATATACGCTCCCAATATAGGAGCACCCAAATACATAAAAAAACTCCTGGAGGATATCAAGGGAGAGATTAATAGCAATACAATCGCCGAAACCGGTTTGGCTCGGTGGATAGAGCGTCGGTCTGTGGACTGAAAGGTCCCAGGTTCGATTCCGGTCAAGGGCATGTACATTGGTTGCGGGCACATCCCCGGTAGGGGGTGTGCAGGAGGCAGCTGGTCGATGTTTCTCTCTCATTGATGTTTCTAGCTCTCTATCCCTCTCCCTTCCTCTCTGTAAAAAATCAATTAAAAAAAATAGCAATACAATCATAGTAGGAGACTTTAATACCCCACTATCACCATTGGACAAATCCTCTAAACAAAAAATCAGCAAAGAAACAGCAATCCTAAATGACTCACTAGACCAGATGGAATTAATTGACATCTTCAGAACATTTCACCCCAGAGCCACAGAATATACATTCTTCTCAAGTGCACATGGGTCATTTTCAAAGATAGACCATATGCTGGGTCACAAGCCAAGTCTCTTCAAATTCAAGAAGATAGAAATTATATCAAGCATCTTCTCAGATCACAGTGGCATAAAACTGGAAATCAACTACAATAAATACAATCCAAAGAAATCAAACACATGGAGACTAAACAGCATACTATTAAACAAGGACTGGGTCACCAGAGAGATCAAAGAAGAAATAAAAAACATCATGGCAACAAATGACAATGAAAACACAACAATCCAAAATCTATGGGACACAGCAAAAGCAGTCTTGAGAGGGAAGTTCATAGCTCTACAAGCCTATTGCAAAAAACAAGAAACAATGGTAATAAATTACCTAACCCTACAACTCAAAGAGCTAGAAAAAGAGCAGCAAGAAAAGCCCAGTGTAACCAGAAGGAAGGAAATAACAAAGATCAGAGCGGAGATAAATGACATAGAGACCAAAGAAACAATACAAAAGATCAACAAAACCAAGAGCTGGTTCTTTGAAAGGATAAACAAGATTGATGGACCTCTAGCCAGGCTCACCAAGAAGCAGAGAGGACCCAAATAAACAAAATCAGAAATGAAAGAGGTGAAATAACAACAGACCCCGCTGAGATACAAAGGATTGTTACAAAATACTACGAACAGCTCTATTCCAACAAACTGGACAACCTGGAGGAAATGGACATATTCCTAGAAAAATACAACCTTCCAAAAATCAATCAAGAAGAATCTCAACAGCTCAATAGGCCAATAACTATGGATGAAATTGAAGCAGTCATCAAAAAGCTTCCGGCAAACAAAAGCCCGGGTCCTGACGGCTTCACAGGAGAGTTTTACCGAACATTCAAGGAAGAACTAAAACCTATCCTCCTCAGACTATTCCAAAAAATTCAAGAGGAAGGAACACTTCCAAGCTCCTTCTATGAAGCCAGCATCACCCTAATACCAAAACCAGATAAAGACAACACAATGAAGGAGAATTACAGACCAATATCCCTCATGAACATAGATGCCAAAATCCTCAACAAAATTCTAGCAAATCGGCTCCAGCAGTACATCAGAAAGATCATACACCATGACCAAGTAGGATTTATCCCAGGAATGTAAGGATGGTACAATATCCATTAATCAATAAACGTGATACATCACATAAACAAATTGAGAGATAAAAATCACACAGTCATATCAATTGATGCAGAAAAAGCATTTGACAAAATCCAACACCCTTTCTTGATAAAAACTCTCAACAAGGTGGGAATAGAAGGCTCATACCTCAACATAATAAAAGCTATATATGATAAACCCACAGCAAACATCATACTCAATGGACAAAAACTAAAAACATTTCCCCTAAGAACAGAAACAAGACAGGGATGCCCACTCTCACCACTCCTGTTTGACATAGTACTGGAAGTATTAGCTATTGCAATTTGACAAGAAGAAGAAATAAAAGGCATCCAAATTGGAAAAGAACAAGTAAAGCTGTCTTTATTTGCAGACGACATGATATTGTACATAAAAAATCCGAAAGACTCCGTCAAAAAACTAATAGACTTAATAAATGAATTTGGCAATGTAGCAGGATTCAAAATTAACGCCAAGAAATCTATGGCATTTCTATACACCAATAGTGAACTTACAGACAGAGAGACTAAAAAGGCAATCCCATTTACCATCGCACCAAAAAAATTAAGATACCTAGGAATAAACATAACTAAGGAAGTAAAAGACCTATACACAGAAAACTACAGGACACTGAAAAAAGAGATAGAGGAAGACGTAAACAGATGGAAGAACATACCATGTTCATGGATTGGTAGAATCAACATCATTAAAATGTCCATACTACCCAAAGCAATCTATAGATTCAATGCACTCCCCATTAAAATACCAACGGCATATTTCACAGACCTTGAAAGAACTCTCCAAAAATTCATCTGGAATAAAAAAAGACCCCGAATAGCCACAGCAATCCTGAGAAAGAAGAATAAAGTAGGAGGGATCTCAATACCAGATTTCAAGCTGTATTACAAAGCCACTGTTCTCAAAACAGCCTGGTACTGGCACAAGAACAGACATATAGATCAATGGAACAGAATAGAGAATCCAGTTATTGACCCAAACCACTATGCTCAATTAATATTTGACAAAGGAGGCATGAACATACAATGGAATAAAGACAGTCTCTTCAATAAATGGTGTTGGGAAAATTGGACAGACACATGTAAAAAAACGAAGCTAGATCACCAACTTAAGCCATACACAAAAATAAACTCAAAATGGATACAGGACTTAAACATAAGACGGGAAACCATAAAAATACCAGAGGAATCCACAGGCAGCAAAATCTCAGACATGTGTCAAAAGAACTTCTTCACCGATACTGCCCCTAGGGCAATGGAAGCTAAAGAGAAAATAAACAAATGGGACTACATCAAAATAAAAAGCTTTTTTACAGCAAAAGAAACTATCAACAAAACAACAAGAAAGCCCACTGCATGGGAGAACATATTTGCAAATGGCATCACTGATAAAGGTTTAATCTCCAACATCTACAGGCAGCTTATACAACTTAATAAAAGGAAGATAAATGATCCAATAAAAAAATGGGCAACGGAACTAAATAGAATCTTTTCCAAAGAAGACAGAAGGAAGGCCAAGAGACACATGAAAACATGCTCAAAGTCACTAATTATCCGAGAGATGCAAATCAAAACAACAATGCGGTACCATCTCACACCTGTCAGAATGGCTATCATCAACAAATCAACAAACGACAAGTGTTGGCGAGGATGCGAAGAAAAAGGAACCCTCGTGCACTGCTGGTGGGAATGCAGACTGGTGCAGCCACTGTGGAGAACAGTATGGAGTTTCCTGAAAAAGTGAAAATGGAACTCCCATTTGACCCAGTAATCCCACTCCTAGGAATATATCCTAAGAAACTGGGAACACCAATAAGAAAGGATATATGCACCCCTATGTTCATAGCAGCACAATTTACAATAGCTAAGATCTGGAAACAGCCTAGGTGCCCATCAGCAGATGACTGGATCAGAAAACTATGGTACATCTACACAATGGAATATTATGCTGCCATAAAAAAGAAGGAATTCTTACCATTTGCAGCAACCTGGATGGAATTGGAGAACATTATGTTAAGTGAAATAAGCCAGTCAATGAAAGAAAGATACCACATGATCTCACTCATTTATGGATAATAAAGAACATTAAAAACTTGAACAGAAAGGTAGATACAGAGGCAGTAAAGCATCAAACAGTCTGTCAAATTACAGCAGGAAGGTTAGGGAGAGGTGGGGAAGATAAGAGATCAATCAAAGGACTTGTATGCATGCATATAAGCATAACGAATGGACGCAAAACTCTGGGGGGTGAGGGCATATATGGGAGTGGGATGGGGGGGGCAATGGTAAGATATGTACACATATAATACCTTAATAAAAAAATTGGGAAAAAAAATAAAAATAAATAGGCATATCTTCCAGCAAGGATAAAAAAAAAAAAGTTGTTAATAACTTCACATAAAAAGAAATCCAGGTCTAGAGTGGCTTCACTGGTGGATGCTACAAACATTTAAGGAAGGTATAATAGAAATTCTACACAAACTCTTTTTTAAAAAAATCTAAATATTTTCCAACTCATTCTAAAGGTCAGTATTACCTTGATACCAAAACCAGACATACAAGAAAATAAAAATAGAGACCACAGCCCTCTTGGAAATAGACATAAAAATTTAAAACAAAATTTTAGTAAACTAAATCCAACAATATATAAAACAGATAATAAATACATCAGAACCAAGTGGGGTTTATCTCAGGGATGTAAGGTTGGTTTAACATTTGAAAATCAATGTAATTACCATATATCAAACTAAAAAAAACAAAAATCCACACAATCATCTTATTAGATGCAGCATTTGATGAAATCCAGGTTATATTTTCTGAAAGGCAGTCCCCCCTTCTGCAATCTGGCTTCTATCCTACCATTCCACTAAATCTGCCTTTGCTATATTCACCAGGGTCTATTTCTTATTTATTTTTCATCTTTTTTATTTTTTTTTCCACCAGGGTCTATTTCTGAGACACAATCTATAGCACAGTCATTAAAAATATGGACTCTGGAGCGAGACTGCTTGGTTTAAATCCCAGCTCAAACCCTTTATAACCTTCCATGCCCCACTTTTCCTATCTACAAAATGGGGTAATATAACTTCCCTTATAGGGCATTCTGAAGATTAAATGTGTACTATGTATGTGTATGTTTGTGTGCGTGTGCGTGTGTATCACTTGAGAGAGTACCTAGCATACAATAAGACCTATGTGTTAGCTATTACTATTATTACCTTTGGAAAACACCTAGTTCTTAACTTCTGGTAGTTCTCAGATAATCCCATTTTGGCAGGTTAAACTAAATCGGAGAGCCTTTGAATCCTGGCTCTATCATTTCCTGGCTGGATGACCTTGGGCACATTACTGCTCTGGACCTTTCATCTTTAAAAGGGTGATAATACCATACTTCATAAGATTATTGTGAGCACTGAGTAACAGATACCCCTTTTCTTTGCTCAATATCCTACTAAGGCCCAGACATGTTTTACCAGAATGCTTCCCAACGAGACTGGTCCCAGGCCCAGCTTCTCCAGAGGTCAATATTGAAAAGTCAATCTTGTTTTAATAACCCAGGACTTCCAGGGTGCTGTCCTCCCAGAGGTCAGAATTACTTCTCTGCGTCAGGAGGGTGGCCTTTTAGGGACCCACACAAACACCCAGGGTTCTAATGGGAAGGGCACAGGCACTCTCTAATGAGCTTATGATTGATCTTTTCTTTCCTTTTATTTATTAACTAGAGGCCCGGTGCATGATTGAATCATGCACGTGTAGGGTCCCCTACACGCTTTTGCTTTCGATTGCGGGGGAGCTGGGTATCTGTCCGCTGGTGCACCAGTCCTTTCGGAAGCCTCCAGCACGGCGGAGGCTTCTGAAAGGCCTGGTGCTGGAGCAGACAGGCACCCAGCTCCCCCGCTTTTGATGGTCCGCGGCGGGACGTGAGCTCGCTGCCCCAGAGGCCCCTTCTGTCCCGCAGCACAGCCATGGCGCAGACGCTGAGCTAGCGCCGCCACTGGCACGCGAGCTCAGTGTCCTGCCGGCCCAATCGGCTACCCCGGCCACCCCGAGTCCCGCCCCCTGCGCCTCCCTCTGGCCCAATCGTGGGCGTAGCGGAGTGATGGTAATTTACATATTACCATTTTATTAGGAAGGACTGGTAATATTTCTGAAGGGTAGCCCTGGAATTCTAATCTTTTCTACTTGGGAGTTAATTATGACTACAAAGATAATGACTGTAAAATCTTTATTTTCCACCCTAATACTTCATGAGAACTTTAATTCTTTTTAAAATGCAAATGTTCACACTTTACTATGCTCTCCACATATAAGCACACCCATCTCCTGCTGTACAGCATGGCTCCAAATAAATTCCCCCTGTCACACTGCTGATCAGCTATCTGTATTACTGGGCCCATCTCTGCCCCTGACCCATATTTCTATTTTCAGGCTGGTTCCCTCAAACTGTTTAACATTCCTTTTCTCCATTGTCAGTAGCCACATCTATTCCACACTGGTCAAGTTTGCTTACTCCGAAATCATCTTTGTTAAATCTATCTTCTTTGCCCTCAAGTATGGTCTAGCACCGAGTGATTCCATTTTAGTAAGCTTTAGACAGATGAGTTTCTCCTTTTCTGGCTGCTCTAATCCAAACCTTAATCATTTTACAGTAGGGCAACAGCAGTAACCTTGCTGGCCTCCCCCACATACATATTCCACTCAGCAAAAGAACCTTCTTATTCAGATGTTATTCTGAACAGCAGGAATTTTGAATTCTATCAAACTAATAGTTGAAGACTTGAAGATACCCTCCTACTGACCTCCATTAGTGGACTTCATTTTTCAACACTGGATCTAGGCTCACACAGAGCCAACTAAGTTTTCTCTCATCACTGTATAATCCCCAGTCTCAGGCTCTGACTCCAAAGCCTACATGCTTTTAACCATTACATGATACATTACTTAAGAACAAGGACTCCAGGTCCTAGGTTAGAATAGTTCCATTTATTAGCTGTGTTGTTCTATGCCTTATGCTTCATGTGGAAAGACAGTAACAGTACCAACACCAGTATTAGCCTTAGAGGTTGTTGCAAGAATTAAATGATATAATCTATGTAAATCACTAAAAAAAAAAAAAAAAAGAGGCAAAGACAATGTCAGACACAAAGTAAGCACTCAGGAAGCATTAGCTGCTACGATTCTCCTACTATTATTATATTGGCTCCTAACAAGAGGCCCAGGGCACATAGATGGTAGTCTGTACGGTGAATAAGATATTCATTCTTGCTCCTCAAATTATTGAAAAGTAGTGGAAGGGACAGATTTTAATTTGGGAATTTGACCTACCTTTAGATCTGAGTTGGCTGCAAATTTCTGTCCAATTAAAGCTGCATTTCCTCCTACATAGTGCTGTAAGATAGTTCAAGGTTATTAGACAGTATTTAGCACAACTATGTTATCAAACCTTAGTAATTCTTAAATTTTGAATTATATTTTTTTCCAAAAAATATTTTGAGGTGACTTTACAAGGACACTGAAGTGAAGCTAATAAAACATTAAACCCACAGGTAAACAGACTATGAGTTATAAGGAAAGGTGAAGAAAACAAATATGCTAACCATTGAAATTAGTATAATTGCCTTAACCCTGGATCAAATTAGACCTTGAGCTTCTAGGCAGACAGAACAGATAAAGGAAACAGGACAAGTGTGCACAGATCTTATCTTCTACACTGTAATCCTTCTAAGAGTTTATGACTATGTCACTCTCCTTCTGAAAGTCATCCAATAAACACTACAATGAACTGAAACCCAACTCCTAAGTGAGGCACACAGGGCTTCTTTAGCTGCCCCTGCTCTCCTTTTCACCTTCCACACTGTGCTTGCAGTTCTCCAAGTTTGTGTTCCTCTGTGTGCTTGCCCTTCTCATACACTGGTCTATCCCTGGTCACTTCTTAAGAATTAGCTGCAATTATCACCTCTTCTGCAGTGCCTTCTATTTCCTCTTCTCCACTGCCATCCCAGCCTCCACACCCCTCCACCCAGACAGGATTCCAGAGCCTCTGCTTCCCCTATACTCCGAACAAACCTCTACTGCAGCCCCTGTCCACTGGGGCTATTATCATCTGGGTACATGTCTAGCTCCTTCAGGGTAGGGACTGTTTCCCCCCCGCTCCCTTATAATAAGTGCTCAATAAACTTTTGTTGCTACGTTTTGAGAAAGGAAGAAACAAACTGATGTGTTAGGAAATACAAAGGCTTTCCTAGAGGACAATGCTGTTTCCTAAACACCATATCTCTCAGCCCAGGACACAGAACTGCAGAAATGATCATTCAAGGCTGCTATTTCATGTTGCTGACTAAAGATGAGTTCATGTGCTTTGGAAACCTGACAAGTAGGAGATAAAACTGATGTTCTATTATGAAAGCTGAGAAGCCTTAGGTAGAATGCTGCCACCTCACCTTCCTGGTCCTCAGCCCCACACAGAGGCACAGACTAAATACGAGTAAATAATTCAATTCTAGATGTTAGACATCACTGTAATCCCACTGTAATTTGTGTCAACCAATCACTTGCTACAGGTGAGACAGTAATAGCTTTCTAGGGACAAACATAAAACTTTCTGTTGATACATATGTTGAAATTTGGCCTTTAATACATTAGCCTTAACTTTGTCTTTAACTGTGATGGCTAGAATTTACTAAATATCTTGGGGGAAATATTAAGATTCTATGAAGTGGATTTAAATTTTCATTTAATAGTTACTAACTGCTGTTTATCAGTCAACCTGCCTTAAGGGAATTAGAAAAGGCACCAAATGAAGTATCACCCTAGTGGGAAATAAATAACACATTTTAGGTTTTATAAGAAATAATTTGGATGATCTAAAAGCTAGGTTAAGTTTTGTAGAAAGAAACTTTTTGTTATGAAACAAAAGGCATGATCAAAGCAGAGAAAATAGAAACCAAACTGGTGATTTAAATACACTGTCATAAAGACTAAATTTGTCATCATGTTAAAACTATCAAGATTCTTTCATGAAAGATCAGACCTTCACTACTGAGCTCAGATGCAAAATGATCATAAATGAAATTTTAACAGTTGCTATCTTGTTTAGAAACTCAGCTGGGTAATGCCCATGCCCATTTCTAATGTTCAAATGGGCAGCTTCAAAGGAAAACCCCCCAACAATGTTAAAATCTTAAAAGTTATCAAAATAAAAGTGGTAATAAAAAATAGCCCGTGGAAGGTACCAATTAAAAATGGCATTAAGAGCCTCCCTTAAGAGACACACCCAGAGTCAGGTGACTAGCCAAAGGAAGATTTTAGGTAAGAAGAATCAGGGGTGAGATGGAGTGGGGTGGAGAAATGTTTAAACAAACCACAATTCAACCTTAAGAGGCATAGGCCCATGTGTGACAAACATGTGTGCTGGCCCAGGGCAAGAGCCATGGTTGGTCAGGTCCCCTGCCCCAGCATTGCTTCTTACTCCAAGTGAGCCTCTTAGAAGTTGTCTGGACCTTGCAGGCCCCAGAGCTTTGTTTATGATCACCAGATGGGCTTGAGGTTCCCCTAATTCTATCTCTGACAGATTCTACCCTGTGTACTTCTGATTCGCAAAACAACATGCTCAGAACAATAGCATCAATATAACCAGGAAACTTGCCAGAAGGATAAATTCTTGGGTCCCATCCCATATACTCTGAATCAGAAACTCTGGGGCCCAGGAATCTGTGTTTTCAATTCCACATCCAAGTGATTCTGATGCACATGTTCAACTCTGAGAATCACCAGTCTAATCCTGAGGTTCTCAACCAGGGGTGATTTTACTTCCTTCCTCTCTTCCCCATCCTGGAAACATTTTTAACTGTCACAGTGGGGAAAAGAGGAAGTGCTACTGCCATCCAATGGGCAGAGGCCAGAGATGCTGCTAAAGGTCTTACAACGTGCAGGAAAGCCCCGCACCAAAGAACTGCCCAGTCCCAAATGTCAGTAGTGCTGAGGTGGAGAAACACTCATTGCTGGGACCAGTGGAGCAGAGGTGAGGCCCAGGCAAAGGCTGGGCCTGATAGTTCAGCCTTGTCTTCTGCTCAGGAAGGACGAGGCCATGTTAGGGTCACTGCAAGTTATCAGCCACAAGCAATATCCAACGCAGTCAGTAGATATCTTTCCTACCTTAAACTTGGGTAACTTGGATGAACCAGAACCAAAATTTTGGTAAATATGCTCCATAAATGCTGGTTGATCTGACCAGAAGCAGCAGAGTTAATAGAAGGTCAGATAAACAGTTTTACAAAAGAAAACATTGCAGAACTGGATTCCCAACAGTCATCCCCTTGGGCAAACTGGAGGAAGAAGTTGCTTGGTTGCTTCTAGGAACCATACAGAAAAGGTATCTTTTTCCGTCCTCTTAACGTACTGCTAGCCAACCAAACAGACCTGGGCTCCTGGGAACTTCGATGCAACCTGGGCAACATCATGGAAAGTTTCCTTATCGCTGAAGAAGCGCTCTGCAGCTGCTCCCTTCCCCAGGAAGTGAGTGAAGGCTTCTTTCAGATCATTCCTTGAGTGCAGGATGGAGTGATCTTTCCCATCCCCAGGATTCAGGCCAAGTGCCTGCAAAAGCTTCACCCCTGAGAGCACCACATCCACACATGCATTGACTCTGGAAGGAAGGACATAGACCATGAGAGAAATTAGCAGAAGCCCCACTCCTCCCCTTCCACTCTCTAAGAATCAATGGAAAAAATATCCCCTGGTGAGGATTTTAACCAGTTAACTGAAATGATATTTTGAATTTAATTAAAAAGGTCCGCCGCTTGTGTCTATAGATGCCTATGGCATACAAATGGTTAAAAAAAGAAGAAAGTTCTGGCTTTATGTCAGTGTTTCTTTGCTAAAAGTCATACCCTAAAAGAATGACTGAATAATTTGGGTAGCTAGTTGAGGTCTATCCACTGCAAGTCACTATTCCTGCCTCTGCCAAGTGGGGATCTCATTCTTGGCAGTGGGGCTAGATGACCACATAAGCAGCTCCTAGCCTCTGAGAAGAGCGAGGCTCACAGCAGGCCAACCAAAACAGCTCCTGGTGATAAAGGTGGCTGGGCTTCCAGGTTAATTCTGGGCAGCTTTGAAACCAGAAGGTAAACTCATCAATAAAGGAAACTGAATGGATTGAATTTTAGTGTGAAATATATAACTATGTTTCCCTTCTAGTTGCTTTAAAAAATTATCTTGATCTGGAAATTAATACACCAAATCATTAATGATTGCAAACTCTAAGAGGAATGAGACTGTGGTAAGGAGAGGAATTTTATTTTTTATTAATTTCTAATGTTTATAAGCACACATTACTTTTATAACTTAACAAGTAATATTTTTTTGGTTTGTTTTTGTTAATCCTCACCTGAGGATATTTTTTTCCATTGATTTTCAGAGACAGTGGAAGAGAGAGAGGAAGGAAGAGAGAGAAACATTAATGTGAGAGAGACACATTGATTGGCTGTCTCCCACATCCACCATGACTGGCGCTGGGAATTGAACCTGTAACCCAGGTATGTGCCCTTCCTTGATTCATGAACCTGTGACCCTTGGTGCATGGGCTGACAGTCTAACCACTGAGAAACAAAGGCCAGGGCAACAAATAACACTTTTTAAATATTTGTATGTAGGCTAGATATTATTTACAACACTCAAGTAAGGCTTTACAAGGTTGAGAAAGAGACATATTCCTCCTCATGACAGAAACTGATTGAATCCTCATGGTAAGAATTCTTTTATTAATTCTTCCCCTATGGAGCCTATATTTAGGAAAGAATTTTGTCTACAAAAATTTAAACATTTAAATACTCAAATTTTCTTATTCTTTTAAGGGCACATAATTACTCTGGTCAACTTGGAAAGGCTCTAAGCATTAGCATGCCTTTTAGAGCATAAAACACATTGACATGCATGTGGCAGGTGCTGAAAAATATGTTTAAAATAAATTTCTTTCACAGCCTTATGTGATAATAAACTAAATACACCTTGTAAACATGTCCCAATTCCACCTCAGACAGTGTCCTGTATTCCTACAAATGCAACATTAGATGTCTATAGGGTAGAATCTTAGTAAGAATACAGGGATCCTTGACTTTAGTAGGTTTCAGACAGTGAGAGTTTGGATAGCCAGGGATACTATTTCCACCAAACAGTTCTATCTGGAAAGTGTATCCAAATGGATTTGGGTCCTGAGTCTGGACAGCAAAAATTTAGATATTGAGAGATACCCATATTTGGAAATAATGTCTTCAATAAACACATCACCTTCATATCTAGTTCTGCTGAGACCTTAAACAAAGTGTGATTCTTCAAAGACGATAGTAATGGAGGAAACAGAGTTTGCAAAAGTTACAAAATAATAAATCTGAAAGAACAATGTTCAACATATTTTGCAACACAAGACAAAACACAACAGGGCTAATTTTGAGTTTAAAAAAACGTGAGTACCAAGGTAACATTTAAAAAAAAAAAAAATATATATATATATACTAGAGGCCCGTTGCAGGAAGATTCCTGCAAGAATAGGGCTTCCTGCGACCTGAGTGAAGCAGAGAAGGGAGCGAAGCCCACCGGCTTCCCTCCTGCTGCCGCTGCCCCGCTTTCCCTCCCTCTTCTTTCTAAACTGTCTTCAGTCTTTGCTCCGTGCCTGCATATGCAAATTAACGGCCATCTTTGTGGGGTTAATTTGCATACTTGCTCTGATTGGCTAGTGGGTGTAGCAGAGTGATGGTCAATTTGCATGTTTCTCTTTTATTAGTGTAGATATATATCTTCATTGATTTCAGAGAGGAAGGGAGAGGGAGAGATGGAAACATCAATGATGAGAATCATTGATAGGCTGCCTCCTGCACACCCCCTATTGAGGATTGAGCCCACAAGCTGGGCATATGCCCTGGACCGGAATCAAATCTGGGACCCTTCAGTCCACAGGCCGATGCTCTATCCACTGAGCCAAATTGGCTAGGGCTAAAGTAACATGTTTCATTCCCCTCCCCAATCATGTCATGAATACGGGGAAAACAATCTTATAGAGGAAAACTCTGTATTTGGTCACTCATAAAAATAAAAAGATCACTGACATCTACTATGTGTCAATCTTCCTGCAATGGGCATCTAGTATACATATATATATATGTGCTTTCTAGATATATATTATTAAACTTTAACCAGAGTAGGAATATTTCTCTGCACTTACCTCATGCAACAGCATACTGAAATGTAAGCAAGCACATTGTTTACAGGCTAAGGTGCTTTATTATCCTATCTAATAAAGAGGGAATATGCTAATTGACCCTCATGCCATCACAAAGATGGCAGTGCTCACAGCCAGTAGGAGGGAATATGCTACTTGACTGCCCCACTCTCAAAGATGGTGGCACCCACAGCCAATAAGGAGGGAATATGCTAATTGACTGTCCCGCCCTCAAAGATGGTAGTGCCCACACCCAATAAGGAGGGAATATGCTAGTTGACTGCCACACCCTCAAAGATGGCGGCACCCACAGCCATATGTTAATATGTTAATTGACCACCATGCCCTCAAAGATGGCAGCGCCCAGTCCCCTCAGCCTCTCCTGCCAACCCGTTGCACCACCGCCAGGCAGGCCTGGCCGTTCTGCGCGCCTGCCTCTGGAGTCCCCCGTCCCCTTAGCCCCTTAGCCCCCCAGCCGCCCAGGGCTGGCACGAGGTGCAGGCAAGCCTCGGATGGTGGCTGCCTGGATGCCTGAGGCTGAGGTAACCAGGGCTGGCTGAGGCTTGCGCTGCGGGCAATGGCAGCAGCAGAGGTGTGATGGGGGCATCGCCTTCCCCTGATCGCCGGGTTGCCTCCCACCCCTGAGGGCTTTTAGACTGTGAGAGGGAGCAGGCTAGGCTGAGGGACCCCCCCCCTGCTCCAGTGCATGCATTTTCATGCACTGGGCCTCTAGTTAGGAAATAAAGGGAGTGAGGGGACAAAAGAATCAGAGGACAAAATTATGCTTATGTTACAGGCAGAATTTCACACTTTAGTAAAAAAATATATAAAAGATTGTAATGTGTTTGGAGAAAATATAGACACAGAAGAAATAACTGGAAAATAAAAGGAAGACAACAGATGCTGAATACCCAAACAAGAGGCTGAAGGGGCAAGCAGAGGGAGCTGGAAGACTGGGCTTCCTTGCCTATTATTAGAGATAGGTTGGGGGGAGGGAAGGGGACACAGTTCTCCCTTTTACCCTCTAAATTCCTTAAAGGCACAAGCAGTGGTTCTTACTGTTATAGTAGGCAGCTAGAAAGATATGAGCTGGGAAAGGTTGGGAGAGGCAGCTGGGACTTGGGAGGAAGTACGTGTGAGACCTGACAAACTAAAAACAGACAATGGAGGTGGCAGCCCCTACGTGAGCAGGAAAGATTCAGAGCCCGCCAGGATGTGGTCTAACTGGTGGCATAAGTGTGTGTGTGTGTGTGTGTGTGTGTGTGTGTGTGTGTGTGTGTGTGTGTGTGTGTGTGTGTGTGTCTTTTCAGAAATAAGGGAGGGGGAGACTTACTGAGTGGCACTCCAGTCTAGGGATATAAATATCTCGAACCCCACCCAAGCAGGGTACTTGGTTTGGTTTCAGCCAGCTGAGTTGCCCACTCAGGTCCTATCTGAGTGTATTTCTTTCCTACAAACAAATCCTGTGTGCTTTTGCTGCCATTTGTTGTCTCTTGTTTGAATTCATTCAAGCAAGACAAGAACTGGGGAAGCAGAGTACTTTCTCTGGCCAGAGACCCCCTTAACCACTGATGACATTATCACTTCCCTTCTGTTTCATCATCTGTAAAATGTTTCCTAGGGTTCTTTTAAGCTGTAACACCACACCTAAGATATTATAAGAGCTAATCACAAGCACTATAAAGTACAGAACTGTAGAAATCCGAAAGGGAGGGGCAATAGTCCCAGGGCTGACCCTTGGATGGTGCTCTGGAGAAAGGCAGGCATTTTCAGGTAAATGACACCAATTTGCAAAATGTCGTAAGACAGGAGAGTAGTCATCACCACTTTCCACTGAGAAAAAGGAGTCCTCTAACATCCCAAAGGCCATGGATGGAGAAGCCAGTTTCAAACGCAGATTTATCTGACACTGAAGCCCAGGCAGGAAGCACCCAGAGGCCAAGATGTGAATGAAGGCATTAACTTTGTGTTTGGACACCATAAGAATGTTGATCTAGTCAGAATGGAGTGTTTGAGTAGGGGAGAAGAGCAAGATAGGTTTCAAAGGTGAGGTGAAGCCAGGTATGGGGGAACATAAAGAGATTGTTCCCAAGGATGAGGGGTTCATCATTCACCTAATGAGCCTTAGGTACCAGGTCCGATTTGAAACGGGGAGGTGGGACACATTCTAGAAAGATGTGGTGGTGGACTTGGCACTGACAATTTTCTTGAAACTCCTTTTATCCTGTATTTCTCTGGTTCTGATCCACCAACCCCTTACATGACAGTGCCTCCCCAAATGCCATCCTTGCCATTTACCTTCCTTTCTTGTTCTCTTCTTGGGTGATGCTATCCACCTCTGGCTTCAACCTAAGTTCTGACATCTCCAAAATCTGCAACCAACCCTACTATTCCTCAATATACTCCTAACTCCAGCCTCTTGTAGTTAGCAGCTGTGGCTCCCTTTCACCTGCAATTCCACACCATGTACATTTCCCCTCCTTTGAAATCAAACTGGTTACCTTGCACCACAAACTTGTTCCTCTTTCTTAATCTCTTAATTGCAACACTGTGGCATGAACATGGAGGGGCCAGGAATGGGTTGGAGTTGGGCCTCTGGCATTTGCTAATTGTGGTCTTGGGCAAATCAATATTTCTAAGCTTCAGTTTACTCATCGGTGAAAACTAGATGATAATATCTGTATCTACCTATAGAAGATTGCTGTAAGATCCTAAATACTAAAAATCTGTCATTTTTGACAGCCTTTCTTTAGCACTTTCAACCTATCAAATCTCATCTGTTTGGCACCATTGGCAAGCAAGAAAAGGTCATTTTCTCCCTTCACACAGACCTTACATTGGCCTCTTAACGAGAGTCAGGGTCTCAGTACTTTCCTCCTTATGAATCACATTAAATTGTGTGTGTGTGTGTGTGTGTATTCTCCTAGTAAGTCAACTAGTAAGTATCACACACACCTCAAACGGGATTCTGGTACATGTACTGCACTTTCTCCTGCCTACCCCTTGCACAACCCCATCTTCAGGATAAAAATCTCTTGGAGTAATGAGAAATATTATCAATGGATGCCTATTACCCACAAAAATGATGTGAAACAGTCAAACAGGTTAGAACCCATCTTTCACATTCCCACCAGAATTTTGCATCATTTACCTGATTATATAAAAAAAAAACTTCATCACCTATTTTGATATTAAAGGCCCTTCTTGGTAAGAACTAAGATGGAGGCATAGGTAAACACCGGTACTCACCGTCTCCCGTAATCACATCAAAATTACAACTAAAATACGGAACAACCATCATTCAAAACCACCTGAAATCTGGCTGAATGGAGGTCCTACAACTAGAGAAGTAAAGAAAGTACATTGAGACTGGTGGGAGGGGCAGAGGCATGGAATGGGCTGGTATGATGCCCGCATACAGCGTTTTTTTAATCAGGAGGGATATCTAGGCTGCAGAGGTTGCCCATGAGAACCCCAGCCCCACACCAGACCCCCAGCCCAGGGTTCCAGAGCTTGGAAGAGAAGTCCCGTAACTTCGGGTTCTAAAAACCAGCAGGGATCGTGGCTGAGTGAGGCTGTGGAAGTCCCAGCAGTTCCTCCTAAAAGGCTGGCACATGGACTTACTCAGACTCATTTCTCTGGGCTGGAGAAGTGGCTTGAAAGGAACCTGGGACATTTGGGGAAGAATTGAGTTATCTGGCATCAAGGCAAGAACTCCCAGACAGGAGTGCTCACAGGGGTTAGGTTCCTATGCTTAGACTTCCCCCGTTGCAGAGCTAACTGGCAGCCATATCTGAGTTTCCAACAGCATGGCTCACACGGTTTGCTCTGCCCTGGTGATTCCCTGAGACCACACCAATCCAATTTGCAGCCTCATCCAAGCTATTTACAATGGCTTTTCCATATGAATGGCCTGTCCTGGATCAGGCTTTAGACTTTCCTAAATTCTTTTAAACAAGCAGCAGCTGATGTCAGCGTGCCCCATACCTATCAATAAGGGGCCTAAGACCAGGCATTAGCCTGCTTGCTTCACAGCTTGGCCTCATCTGGGTACCTCCAAACCCAATACAAGTAGCAGCCATCTGCAGATGGCTCTTTAGCTCCTGATGGGTGGCCCCAAGCAGTGGCTGACTTTAGGCCCTAGAACCAATGCACCTGGTGGATAGCTTCAGACCACACCAGATTACAACCCTACACATCCACAAGTGACACACGCAAGGGGCAGACTCAGTGAGCACCGAAGCCACACTGAAGCAAGTCCTGCCCCATAGGGGTGTCCCCTGCACAGCAGCTCTTCCACTGTAGTTGCATCTGGTCCTCACAGCCAATTGGTTTGAAGGTCAATTCCTCCCAGTGATGCCAACAGCAAACAAAGCTCAACTACAAGATGATGCACACAGACCACACAGAGGTGCACCTCGAGTGCCCCACTCAGGTGACTGGGGCGGCTGAGCCACTGGGCCCTACAGGACACCTCTATACAAGGCCACTCTACCAGTTCCAGGAGACACAGCAGCTCTACCTAATACACAGACAAACACAGGGAAGCAGCCAAAATGCAGAGACGAAGAAAGATGTCACAAAAAAAGAACTGAAGAAATCTCCAGAAAAAGATCTAAATTAAATGGAAGCAAGAAAACTACTCTAGATAGAGTTCAAAAACAATGGTTATAAGGTTGCTCAAAAATCTTAATGAGAGCTTCAAGAGACCTAGTGAGACTTTCAAGGATCTTAGTGAAAATTTCAAAAACATGAAAAAGGACCAGTTGGAAAGAAAGCATACACTAACTGAAATTAAGAATAATTTACAGGGATTCAACAGTAGAACAGAGGATGCCGAGAATAAAATCAACGATTTAGAATATAAGGAAGCAAAAAACACCCAATCAGAAGAGTAAAAAGAAAAAAGAATTCAAAAATATGAAGATAGTGTAAGGAGCCTTTCGGACAACTTCAAGCGTACCAACATTTACATTGTGGGGTGCTAGAAGAAGAGAGAGAAAGCAAGATATTGAAAACCTATTTGAAGAAGTAATGACAGAAAACTTCCCCTACCTGGTGAAAGAAATAGACTTACAAGTCCAGGAAGCTCAAAGAGTCCCAAACAAGAGGAACCCAAAGAGGTCCACACCAAGACACATCAGAATTAAAATGTCAATTATTAAAGACAAAGAGAGAATCTTAAAAGCAGCAAGAGAAAAGCATTTAGTTACCTGCAAGGGAGCACCCATACGACTGTCAACTGATTTCTCAACAGAAACTTTGCAGGCCAGACGGGAGTGGCAAGAAATATTCAAAGTGATGAACAGCAAGAACCTACAACCAAGATTACTCTACACAGCAAAGCTATCATTCAGAATTGAAGGTCAGATAAAGAGCTCCACAGATAAGAAAAAGCTAAAGGAGTTCATCACCGCCAAACCAGTATTATATGAAATGCTGAAAGGTATTCTTTAAGAAGAGGAAGAAGAAAACTAAGAAAGATTTTAAAAATGAACAATAAAATGGCAATAAATATATATCTATTAACAATTCAATCTAAAAACCAAAATAAATGAACAAGGAATCTAATGAACAAAATAAACTGATGAATAAAACAGAACCAGAGGCATGGAGACATGTAACAGAATGACGAATCTCAGGGGAAACTGGGGTGGAGGGGAAGAGATTAACCAAAGATCTTACATGCATAACCTATGGACACAGACAACAGGGTGGTGAAGGCGTGGGGCAGGGTGGGAACTGGGTGGAGGGGGGCAATGTGGGGAAAAATGGGGGACATCTGTAATACTCTCAACAATAAAGATTAAATAAATAAATAAATAAATAAATAAATAAATAAATACAAAAAGGTCCTTCTTGGCATCATTTCTTGACATTTTTCTACCATAAGGTCCTTGCCCTAATACTTTTAATCATATTTTGTTTTCTTCTTCCTCTTCTTTTTTTTAAAATATATTTTATTGATTTTTTACAGAAAGGAAGAGAGAGGGATAGAGAGCTAGAAACATCGATGAGAGAGAAACACCAATCAGCTGCCTCCTGCACACCCCCCTACTGGGGATGTGCCCGCAACCAAGGTACATGCCCTTGACCGGAATCGAACCCGGGACCCTTGAGCCCGCAGGCCGACGCTCTATCCACTGAGCCAAACCGGTTTCGTCTTCTTCCTCTTCTTAAAGAATACCCTTCAACTTGCTGTTCCCAAACTATGTACTTCTTCACATTTGGTTCTCTCTGCCTTGGTGAATTTATTCCTCTACTTTCATATGGAGAAATCCCACTTCTTCTCCAGGGCCTACCCCCATGCAAGTCAGTACGATGGCCACAAGTGTATCACGATGCACAGCCTTCTGTAGTTTACTTTTTTCACAAGATATTGATAATGAAACTCTTTTTAAGTTTATTTTAACTGCTATATAATATTTCATTGCTTTGTTTATGTATTTTCCTGTTTCCAACCAAGAGAAAAAAACAGATATTGAATTTCTGCTACCATAAATAATGCTTTAACTAGGGGGAAAAAAAAAGGTGTTCCATTCCACACGTTCTTTTTTTACAAAGTGACGCTGACACTCTTCCCATCAACATTTGTTCTGTCCCCTCCGCTTAAAACGAGTTGCAGCTAACAACTACAATCAACCTTTAAGATGATCCTGGTCCCAGCCATCATACAACCGAAACTGCACAACCCGACGTGAGAATTGCCTGGCTGAGCCCAGTCAAATCTCAGAATCATAAGAGATAATAAAATAAAATGACATGACCATGTTTTAAGCTACAAAGTTTTGAGGTGATTTGTGATACAGCAATAGCAAATGGAACATCCCTTCACAGATGGAGCTTTTCTTCTTGAAACCTCATCCTAGGAAGAATGAGTAATCCTTCTTTGGGACACAAGCTACCTTGTTTTTACTACTAGTCCAGCAAAGCACTTCTCATAATTGTTATGGACAGCATTGCCACTCTTCCCCCACCCCCTGCCCCTGGCCCCCAATTCATATGCTGAAGCCGCTGAAGCCCTAACCACAAATGTGACTGTTTTTGCAGATAGACACTATTTAAAGAAGCAATTAAGGTCAAATGAGGCAGGACTAGTGCCCACACACTAGTAAGAGGAGGAGGAGACATTAGGAAAGGCCATGTAAGTACACACAGCGGGAAGGCGGCCACCTGCACATTAGGTAGAACAACCTTGCCAGCACCTTGACCTTGGCCTATCAGCCTCTAGACCTGTGAGAAAATACATTTCTGTTTTTAAAGCACCCAGTTTGTGGTCTTCTGTTACAGGAGCCCAAGCTAACATAATAAATATGTATTTCCAACAAATGAGATAAGGACCTTGCTTCATCCATCTCTGTATCCTCAGAACCCTAGTGTGGACCTGATACACATGTAGTTGATGAATTAATGTGCATAAAGCCAGAGAGACCAATGAAGCTGGTAAGGAAGTGGGTAAAAGGGCCCAACTTTGAAAAAAAAGAGATAAAAATTGATACATCTAAATAAACAATGAATATGTGATATAAAAAAATACTAGCTAACGTTTGAATATTCTTTAAAGTAGACACCATGCTAGATTACATAGATTATTTATTTGTCAGGGTAACTTTGCTCCCTACCTTAGCTTTCCTGGCCCCAACAATCACAGAAACTAATAGGATAAAACTGTTTTTCTATGGTGCTTTTGAGGTGATATCAAGAGAATTAAAGTTGAACTGAGACAGGAACTTAAGTTACTGAAAGGAAATAATTACATTCCTGGAGAGGAATACAAAGAAAGGAGGCACTGTGACTTGGGAGGATCCTAAATATGCAACATCACTAGATAGGTAAGAAATGAGTTTCAGAGAAAGACATGAGAGGCTGCAGAGAGCGTCCATAATGGAGACTAAAAAATGGCAGCTGAATTTGAAAATCACCAAGTCACCAGTGAGCTTTAAGAGGAGTTTCTGTGGAGTGCTTGTCTCCAAACTACAGCCTTAAGGAAAGGGGAAGCAAGGCACCTATACCAATAAAAGGGTAATATGCTAATTAGACTGAACATCTTCCAGACGACCTTCCGGACAAAGCCACGTTGGCAGGGCCAAGGCAGAGGAGGTTAGAGGCGATCAGGCAGGCAGGGGAGAGCAGTTAGGGGGGTCAGGCCAGCAGGCAGGTGAGCAGTTAGGAGCCAGAGGTCCTGAGGGGTCCCAGATTGGAGAGAGTGCAGGCCGAGCTGAGGGGACCCACTTCCCATGCACAAATTTCGTGCCCTGGGCCTCAAGTAAAGAAATAAAGTCGGTAGTTAAAAGTATTATTGCACTCCTTGCTTCAAGAAGTTCAGAAGGAAGAGGAAGTGAGTAGAGTAGGACGAGCATTTGGACTGCAAAAGAGCAGTCGCTGGAGGAGCAGGAAGAGCTGAAAGTGGGAGGAAGGAGGCACAGACAGACAGGCGTCCGGCTGAGCGGGCTTTCCAAGAGGCTATGCGGGCGGAACTAGCACTCCCGGGAGGGGCGAAGGTCCGCCCAGAGAAGACAGCCGGCCGGTGAGTCCCGCGCACGTCGTCAAGAAGGCAGCGAGGGCCGGCGCCCAGGGCCTCCCCGACCTCAGGGGACCCGCTTCGTGCGGGCTCCAGCGTCCCAGCTGGGCCTCCGCCAAGGCGGGCCTCGGAGGGGACGGCCCCGCCGCCAGGAGAGGCCGGCGCAGCCCGAAGGCACTCACCCCACGGCCACGCGGCGCCAGCGCCGGGCCGGCCGCACGATGAGCGCGTCCCAAGCGGCCGCCAACCGGCCCTCAGGGGAGCCCGGCCCCGGGTCCGGGGGCCCAGGCTGCGGCGAGCTCCAAAGGGAGCGCAGCGCCGAGCGGGGCAGCTGCGGCTCCAGCAGGAAGACACAGCCCACGGCCAAGGCCAGGAAACCCGCGCACGCGGGGCCGCGCCACGGCGCCATGGGCCGCAGTGCCGCGCCTTTCCCGGTCGCGCCTCTTCCGGGCTCGGCGCGCCCGGTCCACGCCACGAAACGTCACGCCGCGCGCCACTGGCCCTGAGGGGGCGGGGCACGGGGCCGCCGGGGGCGGGATTCCTTCTCGGCCCATCAGGTCCCGGCACTTCCCGGCGCCGCTTCAGGCCCTGAGGGACATTGGACAAAGGCGGTCGTGCTGGCTGGGGCGCTGCATCCCTTCCCGGAACTCCAACCACTTCCAAAAATAGAGGGGTGAGGATACCTTTGTTTCCCCAGGAAAACGAAAAGGAGGGATTATAAAGAAGTGGGCAAACTTCCATCCGAGCCATTCAGTGTCCCCATTTGAATTGTGCCTGTAGTTCCGAGGGGCACGAATCACACCCCGCTTTTAATCCGTTCCCTCTGCCCTTGTGTGGTAGGTAATAGGCAGTTAGACATGAACAGAGCAAGGACGAGGGCAGGCCCAGGAGGCCACCGGGGCGGAAAGCCCCAGTGCCTAGCAAAGGGTAGCTGTAGGGTGGAACCTCACCCCAGGGTGACCTTTCCTCCCCTAGCAGATCACTGGTCATGGGGTTTGGACCCCCTGAGTCTTGCCTCCCTAGAGATAACATCTGTTGTGATGTAACCCCCATCTTACAAAGGACGCCTCAAAAAGTCAAATTATGGAGTCATTTATTAAAAGCCGGCGGCATACGATGGAGCAAAAGCCCTCCAGACCTCGCAGCCCCGAACAGCTTGCCACGCCTGGCTTATATTGGCAGAATATCACAAAAGTATCAATCACATCTTTGGGTCTGGAATGAGGAACCTGTTTCGTGAAAAAGCATTTTTACAGAAGCAGAATTTGAGCAAATTAGTTATCTAGGAATCACTGAATCAACAGAAACACATTATCTGGGACCGACTACCTGGACAATTTAGAATAATTGTGCTGTCCAGATTCTGAGGCAATTTAGGATAATTGAATGTCTTGGGTCCCAGGAATGTGTTTCGAAGACCAGTGAGATCCCAATCAATGGGATACTCAAACCACCATCAAGGGAGTATTCAATCATACATAAGTTCAGAAAATCAAAATAACTTTTAAATGAGTACAGAACCCAAAACAGCGAGGTTAAAATATTAAACAGCAATTTTTACCCAAGTATGGTTGCTACCATACTTCACATCTAGGCCTCAGATGTACCCAGATAAGCAACAAAACCAGCCAGTCTGGACCAGCTGCATGGAGTAATGATCCCCTACACTAGTGTCGGCCAATGAATCAGTGGAGACCACAACCCTGAAAGGACACACCTGGAAAGTTGCTAAATATTCGATTAAGATCTTCCCTGAGACCTCCCCTAAAATCTCCACCCTTAAAACCCTTAGGATGGAGGACCCAGTGCGCTCCCTCCTGGGAGCATGGCTGGTGCCTTTCCCTTTCCCTTTCCCATTTCCCTCCTCCTCTCCCTGTCTCTCCCTGCCCCTTCTCCAAGGGCCCTTCCTTTACCTCTATAACCTGTTTCCTAAGTCCATTTCTTCTAGAAATTACTTCTCCTACCACTGTGATTTACCAAATGTTCTCTTACAGTTTGGGTCTTAGCTCTGATTTCTTTCCTAGCCAGAACCCAAGTACAGAGGTTGCTGAACCCAGATTTTGTCGGACCCCATCGGTCCCACACCTGGTGTGGTTATTCCTGCCGCCTACCACACATCCTCCATAGTTTACTAAATTCCTTGTCTTTCACACGCAGGGCTCAGCGCTCCCCGCAGGAATCGGCTCTAATGACTGCAGTGCTGCAGCGAGCTCCTGGGGCCCACGTGGCAGGGGTATTCTGCCTCTTTGGAGGGAGGCTAAGACCTTCAGCCACTAGGGACATATGCCAACACTAAGGAGAGCTTGCAGCTAGATCCTGGCTGAATGACCAGATTGAAACCGAAAATAATCCTTTTGGGGGCGCTGTTCCCTGGAACAGACTCAGAAAAATGTACAAATCTCTACATCTTGTGTACAACACAGGGAGGTTATGAACCTCAGTTAAGAAACCCTGGTTTCTCCTCTTTTCCCTTGTGATATGGCTTAAACCCTGCAGACCCTGTTGTCTTTGTTGTAACCCTTGTGTGTGAGCCTAGGTTGGGACACAGTGAAGATAAGCTTAGTGCCAGCTCAGTTACAGCAGCCACCATGCCAGGCCTTGTCTTGTTCCCTGGCCTGTTTCTGTTTTCCCAGTCCTGCTGGCTCTGGACTTGGCTCTGTGTGGGATTTTCTACTCTGTGTCTGACCTTTGGACTTGGTAGTAAAACTTTATTTCCCTAACTTTGATCTTGAGCATTAGGCTTCATCCCCTTCCCACCCCCCAGCACCACTGTATCAGCACTTACCCATCCCACCCTATCATCCACCCTCTCGTCTCACCAACCTGACCACAGCCCTCCTGACTGACCATAGCATTCTTTTTTTATATAAATCTTTATTGTTTAGATTATTATAGTTGTTCCTCTCCCCTCCCCCTCCCATAGCTCCCCTCCATCCGGTTCCCACCACACCCCATGCCCTCATCCCCGACACACTGTCCTCGTTCATAGGTGTAAGATCTTTGTCCAATTTCTTCCCGCACCTCCCACACCCCCTTCCCCCTGAGAATTGTCAGTCCACTCCCTTTCTATGCCCCTGATTCTATTATATTCACCAGTTTATTCTGTTCTTCAGATTTTTTATTCACTTGATTTTTAGATTCACTTGTTGATAGATATGTATTTGTTGTCACTTTGTTGTTCATAATTTTTATCGTTACCTTTTTCTTTCTCTTCTTAGAAAATATCCTTCAGCATTTCATGTAATACTGGTTTGGTGGTGATGAACTCCTTTAGCTTTTTCTTATCTGTGAAGCTCTTTATCTGACCTTCAAATCTAAATGATAGCTTTGCTGGGTAGAGTAATCTTGGTTGTAGGTTCTTGCTATTCATCACTTTGAATATTTCTTGCCACTCCCTTCTGGCCTGCATAGTTTCTGTTGAGAAATCAGCTGACAGTCATATGGGTACTCCCTTGTAGTTTTTCTCTTGCTGCTTTTAAGATTCTCTCTTTGTCTTTTGCCCTTGGCATTTTAATTATGATGTGTCTTGGTGTGGTCCTCTTTAGATTCCTCTTGTTTGGGGTTCTCTGTGATTCCTGGACTTGTAAGTCTATTTCTTTCACCAAGTAGGAGAGATTTTCTGGCATTATTTCTTCAAATATGTTTTCAGTATCTTGCTCTCTCTCTTCTTCTGGCACCCCCATGATTTGGATGTTGGTATGCTTGAAGTTGTCCCAGAGGCTTCTTACACTACCTTCATACTTTCGGATTCTTTTTTCATTTTTCTTTTCTAGTTGGGTGTTTTTTGCTTCTTTATATTTCAAATCTTTGATTTGATTCTTGGTTTCCTCTAGTCTGCTGTTGAATCTGTATATTATTCTTTATTTCAGTCAGTGTATGCTTAATTTCTGATTAGTCCTTTTTCTTTTTCTTTTTTTAAATATATATATGTTTTTATTGATTTTTTACAGAGAGGAAGGGAGAGGGATAGAAAGTCAGAAACATCGATGAGAGAGAAACATCGATCAGCCGCCTCCTGCACACCCCCCACCGGGGATGTGCCCGCAACCTAGGTACATGCCCTTGACCGGAATCGAACCCGGGACCTTTCAGTCCGCAGGCTGACGCTCTATCCACTGAGCCAAACCGGCTTCGGCCTGATTAGTCCTTTTTCATATTCTTGAGGGTTTCACTAAAATTATCAGAGGTTTCTAGAAGATTCTTGAGTAACCTTATAACTGTGGTTTTGAACTCTATATCCAGTCTTTTGCTTTCATCCATTTCTTTCATTTGTGACATGTTTGTCTCCGCATTTTGGCTGCTTTCCTGTGTTAGTTTCTATTTACTGTAGCTGCTAAGTCTCCTTGAGTTGATAGATTGACTTGTGTAGTAGGTGTACCATAGGGCCCAGTGTCTCAGCCTCAAATGATAACCTAGGGTAATGTCTAAGAACGTGCTTGAAACACTAGGAATACATGAATAAAGGGCCTTAATATCTGTAACACATTGTTTCACGACAGGGAAATCGTGTTCAAAGATCACAGAACCGAGTTGGATACTGGTTACATTTATATTTCAGTGACAATGAGTTGGTGTTTTTGAAAGAAGCTTGGTTAGGCCTTTAAACCAGAAGTGCTGACGTCATCAAGGGGAGGGACCACGTGGGCAGGCTCAAGTGCTCTCAGGTGATAATGGTTTGGGCCAGGGCACCTGCTGGGAGTGCTGACATCATCAAGGTTGGTTCTGGTGTTAGGGTTAGAAAATTGGGGTTCAGGCTAGGGTTAGGGTTAGGATAAGGGTTTGGGCTAGCTAGGGTTCAGGCTCAGGTTAGGGCTAGGTTTAGGGTCAGGGTTAGGGTTAGAGGCTTAGGGATAGCGTTAGGGTCACGGTGTATTAACATTGGGAATTCACAATGAATGAGCTTCAATCACTGGACAAATGGGAGTGTAGCACTGAGAATTCACAACTCCAGACTAGAGAAATATTTAGAAATGTGCTTCGTACACTAGGAATACATGTTCCAATAGACTGAATATCTGAACAGCACAATTTTGTCACTGGGAAATCTTGGTCAAACAGCTGAGAACCTAGTGTGATACTGTTTACATTTATTTTTCCTGTAAAAATGAGTTGGCGATTTTGGGAAAAGAAGTTGGTGAAACACTGAAAAATTCGTTTTCCTAGAGCTATAGAGTAGTATGAAAGTATTGAGAACACTAAGAAATGAAAATGGTAGTTAGGCTAGTGTTCCAAGTCGTGTTTTAATGTGCCTTTAAAAGCCGGTATGACACCCGAGTTAAAATGAAAACTCTCAGAGCTCAAAATGACAGACCTGGGGAATGTGTCATAGTGTTTCTAGAACTCTTGGAATCCGTTTTAGAACCTGAACATCTCTACTGAATTTTGAAATACTGAGAATTTGTATTCAAAACACTATGAAAGGTAGGATAGCCTTTCCAATAGTAATAATGGTTAAAGTGCTGGTATATATGTAAAAACGCTGTTGAAACAATTGGAATTCACAATGAAGGAGCTTAAGACCCTGGAAGAAAGTGAATCCAACTCTGGAAATTCACAATGATAACCTAGGGTAATGTCTAAGAACGTGCTTGAAACACTAGGAATACATGAATAAAGGGCCTTAATATCTGTAATACATTGTTTCATGACAGGGAAATCGTGTTCAAAGATCACAGAACCGAGTTGGATACTGGTTATATTTATATTTCAGTGACAATGAGTTGGCGTTTTTGAAAGAAGATTGGTTAGGCCTTAACCTTTTGCACTTAGATGTCCAGTGTGACTCGACACGGTTAGCATTAGAATAAAGGAATCCAGAAAAAAGAAAGCGAGAGCAAAGGGTTAAAACTCAAAGTGCTGATGTCAACAAGGGGGAGGATCCACGTGGCCAAGCTCAAGTGCTCTCCAGTTAAAGGTTTGAGCCAGGGGACCTGCTGGGAGTGTTGACATCATCAAGGTTGGTTCTGGTGTTAGGGTTAGATTTGGGTTTCGGGCTAGTGTGAGGGTTAGGATAAGGGTTAGCATTAGCTAGGGTTCAGGCTCAGGTTGGGGCCAGGGTTCGGGTTAGGGTTAGAGTTAGAGGGATAAGGATAGGGTTAGCATCACGGTGTATTATCATTGGCAATTCACAATGAATGAGTTTCAATCACTGGACAAATGGGAGTGTGGCACTGAGAATTCACAACTCCAGACTAGGGAAATATTTAGAAATGTGCTTCATACACTAGGAATACATGTTCCAATAGATGGAATATCTAAACAGCACAATTTTGTCACTGGGAAATCTTGTTCAAACAGCTGAGAACCGAGTATGACACTGTTTACATTTATTTTTCCCGTCAAAAGGAGTTGGCGTTTTTGGGAAAAGAAGTTGGTGAAACACTGAAAAATTCATTTTCCCAGAGCTATAGAACAGTATGAACTTATTGAAAACACTAAGAAATCAAAATGGTAGTTAGGCTAGTGTTCCAAGTAGTGTTTTAATGTGCCTTTAAAACGCTGGTATGACACCTGTATTAAAATGATAAACTCTCAGAGCTCAAAACAACACACCAGGGAAATGTGTCACAGTGTCTCTAGAACTCTTGGAATACGTTTTAGAACCTGAACATCTCTACTGAATTTTAAAATACTGAGAAATTGTATTCAAAGCACTTTGAAAGGTAGGATAGTCTTTCAAATGGTAATAATGGTTAAAGTGCTGGTATATAAGTAAAAACGCTGTTGAAACAATTGGAATTGACAATGAAGGAGCTTGAGAAACTGGAAGAAAGTGAATCCAACTCCAGAAATTCACAATGTAAACCTATGGTAATGTCTAGGAACGTGCTTGAAACACTAGGAATACATGAATAAAGGGCCTTAATATCTGTAACACATTGTTTCATGACAGGGAAATCGTGTTCAAAGATCAAAGAACTGAGTTGGATACTGGTTACATTTATATTTTAGTGACAATGAGTTGGTGATTTTGAAAGAAGCTTGGTTAGGCCTTTAAACCTGAAGTGATGACGTCATCAAGGGGAGGGGCAACATATGCAGGCTCAAGTGCTCTCAGGTGATAATGGTTTGAGCCAGGGGACTTGCTGGGAGTGCTGACATCATGAAGGTTTGTTCTAGTGTAAGGGTTAGAGTTGGGGTTCGCGCTAGTGTGACGGTTAGGATAAGGGTTAGGTCTAGCTAGGGTTCAGGGATTAGGTTAGGGGTAGGTTTAGGGTTAGGGTTAGAGTTAGAAGGTTAGGGATAGGGTTAGGGTCAAGGTGTATTAACATTGGGAATACACAATGAATGAGCTTCAATCACTGGACAAATGGGAGTGTAGCAATGAGAATTCACAACTCCAGACTTTGGAAATATTTAGTAATGTGCTTCGAACACTAGGAATACATGTTCCAATAGAATGAATATCTGAACAGCACAATTTTGTCACTGGGAAATCTTGTTCAAACAGCTGCGAACCGAGTGTGATACTGTTTACATTTATTATTCCTGTCAAAAAGAGTTGGCGTTTTTGGGAAAAGAAGTTGGTGAAACACTGAAAAATTCGTTTTCTTAGGGCATAGAACAGTATGAAAGTATGGAAAACGGTAAGAAATCAAAATGGTAGTTAGGCTAGTGTTCAAGTAGTGTTTTAATGTGCCTTTAACCCTTTGCACTCGCTTGCTCTTTTCTCGATTCTTTATTCTAATGCTAACCTTGTCAAGTGACACTCGACATCTGAGTGCAAAAGGTTAAAAGCCGGTATGGCACCTGTATTAAAATGATAAACACTCAGAGCTCAAAACAACAGACCAGGGGAATGTGTCAGAGTGTCTCTAGAACTCTTGGAATACGTTTTAGAACCTGAACATCTCTACTGAATTTTAAAATACTGAGAAATTGTATCCAAAAGACTGTGAAAGGTAGGCTAGTCTTTCAAATGGTAATAATGATTAAAGTGCTGCTATATATGTAAAAACGCTGTTGAAACAATTGGAATTCACAATGAAGGAGCTTGAGACACTGGAAGAAAGTGAATCAAACTCCAGAAATTCACGATGAAAACCTATGGTAATGTCTAAGAACGTGCTTGAAACACAAGGAATACATGAATAAAGGGCCTTAATATCTGTAACACATTGTTTCATGACAGGGAAATCGTGTTCAAAGATCACAGAACCGAGTTGGATATTGGTTACATTTATATTTAAGTGCAAATGAGTTGGCATTTTTGAAACAAGCTTAGTTAGGCCTTTAAAGTGGAAGTGCAGACGTCCTGAAGGGGAAGGTCCACGTGGATAAGCTCAAGTTCTCTCAGGTGATAATAGTTTGGGTCAGGGGAACTGCTGGGAGTGTAGACGTCATCAAGGTTGGTTCTGGTGTAAGGGTTAGAGTTGGTGTTTGGGCTAGTGTGAGGGTTAGGATAAGGGTTAGGGCTAGGTAGGATTCAGGCTCAGGTTAGGGCTATGTTTAGGGTCAAGGTTAGGTTAGAGGGTTAGGGTTAAGGTTAGGGTCAAGGTGTATTAACATTGGGAATTCACAAAGAATGAGCTTCAATCACTGGACACAATGGAGTGTAGCACTGAGAATTCACAAGTCCAGACTATGGAAATATTTAGAAATGTGCTTCATACACTAGGAATACATGTTCCAATAGACTGAATATCTGAACAACACAATTTGTCACTGGAAATCTTGTTCAAACAGCTGACAACCCAGTGTGACACTGTTTACATTTATTTTTCCCGTCAAAAGGAGTTGGCGTTTTCGGGAAAAGGAGTTGGTGAAACACTGAAAAATTCGTTTTCCTAGGGCATAGAACTGTATAAAAGTAATGAAAACCGTAAGAAATCAAAATGTCAGTTAGGGTAGTGTTCCAAGTAGTGTTTTAATGTGCCCTTAAAAAACCCGTATGACACAAGTATTAAAATGATAAACTCTCAGAGCTCAAAACAACAGATCTGGGGGATGTGTCAGAGTGTCTCTAGAACTCGTGGAATACGTTTTAGAACCTGAACATCTCTACTGAATTTTGAAATACTGGGAATATGTATCCAAAGCGCTGTGAAAGGTAGGATACACTTTCAAGTGGTAATAATGGTTACAGTGCTGGTGTATTTGTAAAAAACGCTGTTTAACCAACTTGGAATTCACAATGAGGGAGCTTGAGTCACTGGAAGAAAGTGACTCCAACTCGGGAAATTCACAATGATAACCTAGGTTAATATCTAAGAAAGTGCTTCAAACACTAGGAATATGTGAATAAAGGGCCTTAATATCTGTAACATATTCTTTCATAACACGGAAATCGTGTTCAAAGAACATAGAACCGAGTCGGATACTGGTTACATTTATACTTCAGTGACAATGAGTTGGCGTTTTGAGAAAAGCCTGGTTAGGCCCTGAAAGTGGTAGTGATGATGTCAACAAGGGGGAGGGGCCACGTGGGCAGGCTCAAGTGATCCCAGGTGATGATGATTTGGCTAGGGGACCTGCTGTGAGTGATGATGACATCGAGGTTAGTTCTGGTGTTAGTGTTAGAGAATTGGGGTTTGGGCTAGTATTGGGGATAGGATAAGGTTTCGGGCTAGCTAGGGTTCAGTCTCAGGTTAGGGCTAGGTTTAGGGTTAGGGTTAGAGGTTTAGGGACAGGGTTAGGGTGACGGGGTAGTAACAATGGGAATTCACAATGCATGAGCTTCAACTTCTGGACACATGGGAGCCTAGCACTGAGAATTCACAACTCCACACTAGGGAAATATTTAGAAATGTGCTTCATACACAAGCATACATGTTCCAAAAGACTGAATACCTGAACAGCAAAATTATGTCACTGGGAAATCTTGTTCACACAGCTGAGAACAGAGTGTGACACTGTTTACATTTATTTTTCCCGTCAAAAGGAGTTGGCGTTTCCAGGAAAAGGAGTTGGTGAAACACTGAAAAATTCATTTTCCTAGAGCTATAGAACAGTATGAAAGTATTGAACACACTAAGAAATGAAAATGATAGTTAGGCTAGTGTTCCAAGTAGTGTTTTAATGTGCCTTTAAAAAGCCAGTAGACACCCGTGTTAAAGTTAAAACTCTCAGAGCTCAAAACCACAGACCTGGAGGTTGTGCCAGAGTTGGCGTTTTTGACAGAAGCCTGGTTAGGCCCTTAAACCGGAAGTGATGATGTCAACAAGGGGGAGGGGCCACGTGGACAAGCTCAAGTGATCCCAGGTGATGATGATTTGGTCAGGGGACCTGCTGGGAGTGATGACATCATCGAGGTGTTTTCTGGTGTTAGGGTTAGAGAATTGGGGTTTGGGCTATGGTTTCGGTTCGGATAAGATTTCGGGCTAGCTAGGTTTCAGGCGCAGGTTAGGGTTAGGTTTAGGGTTAGGGTTAGAGGTCTATGGACAGGGATAGGGTCACGGTGTAGTAATTTTGGGAATTCACAATGAATGAGCTTCAACCACTGGACAAATGGGAGTGTCGCACTGAGAATTCACAACTCCAGACTAGGGAAGTATTTAGAAATGTGCTTCATACACAAGAATACATGTTCCAATAGACTGAATATCTGAACAGCACAATTTTGTCACTGGGAAATCTTGTTCAAACAGCCGAGAACCTTTGTGACACTGTTTACATTAATTTTTCCCGTCAAAAGGAGTTGGCGTTTCCGGGAAAAGGAGTTGGTGAAACACTGAAAAATTCATTTTCCTAGAGCTATAGAACAGTATGAAAGGATTGAGAACACTTAGAAATGAAAATGGTAGTTAGGCTAGTGTTCCAAGTAGTGTTTTAATGTGCCTTTAAAAAGCCGGTACGACACCCGTGTTAAAACGAAAACTCTCAGAGCTCAAAACAACAGACCTGGGGGATGTGTGATAGTGTCTCTAGAACTCTTGGAATTCGTTTTAGAACCCGAACATCTCTACTCAATTTTGAAATACTGGGAATATGTATCCAAAGCGCTGTGAAAGGTAGGATAGACTTTCAAGTGGTGATAATGGTTAAAGTGCTGGTATATTTTTTTAAAAAACGCTGTTTAACCAAATTGGAATTCAGAATGAAGGAGCTTGAGTCACTGGAAGAAAATGACTCCAACTAGGGAAATTCACAATGACAACCTAGGCGAATATATAAGAAAGTGCTGCAAACACTAAGAATACGTGAATAAAGGGCCTCAATATTTGTAACACATTGTTTCATGACACGGAATTCATGTTCAAAGAATACACATCCGAGCAGGACACTCATTACATGTATAATTCAGGGATAATTCGTGGGCAATTTTGACAAAAGCCTGGTTAGGCACTTAAACCGGAAGTGATGACATCAACAAGGGGGAGGCGCCACGAGGGCAGGCTCAAGTGATCCTAGGTGATGATGATTTTGCCAGGGGACCTGCTGGGAGTGATGAGGTCATCGATGTTAGTTCTAGTGTTAGCGTTAGAGAATTGGGGTTCGGGCTAGGGTTATGGTTAGGATAAGGGTTTTGGCTAGCTAGGCTTCAGGCGCAAATTAGGGTTAGGTTTAGGGTTAGGGTGAGAAGTTTAGGGACAGGGTTAGGGTCACGGTGAAGTAACCTTGGGAATTCACAATGAATGAGCTTCAAGCAATGGACAAATGGAAGCATAGCAGTGAGAATTCACAACTCCAGACTAGGCAAATATTTAAAAATGTGCTTCATACACAAGAATACATGTTCCAATAGACTGAATATGTAAACAGCACAATTTTGTCACTGGGAAATCTTGTTCCAACAGCTGAGAACCGAGTGAGATACTGTTTACATTTATTTTTCCCGTCAAAACTAGTTGGCGTTTCCGGGAAAAGGAGTTGGTGAAACAATGAAAAATTCATTTTCCTAGAGCTATAAAACAGTATGAAAGTACTGAGAACACTAAGAAATGAAAATGGTAGTTAGGCTAGTGTTCCATGTAGTGTATTAATGTGCCTTTATAAAGCCGGTATGAAACCCGTATTAAAATGAAATGTCTCAGAGTTCAAAACGACAGACCTGGGGGATGTGTCATAGTGTCTCTAGACTGTTGGAATACGTTTTAGAACCCGAACATCTGTACTGAATTTTGAAATACTGGGAATATGTATCCAAAGCGCTGCGAAATATAGGATAGACTTTCAAGTGAAAATAATGGTTAAAGTGCGGGTATATTTGTAAAAAAACGCTGTTTAACCAAATTGGAATTCAAAATGAAGGAGCTTGAGTTACTGGAAGAAAGTGACTCCAACTCGGGAAATTCACAATGATAACCTAGGTGAATATATAAGAAAGTGCTTCAAACACTAGGAATACGTGAATAAAGGGCCTTAATATATGTAACACATTGCTTCATGACACGGAATTCGTGTTCAAAGAACATAGAACAAGTCGGATAGTCGTTACATTTATAATTCAGGGACAATTCAATGGCATTTTTGAGAAAAGCCTGTTTAGGCCCTTAAACCGGACGTGATGTCGTCACCAAGGGGAAGGGGCCACGAAGGCAGGCGCAAGTGATCTCAGGTGATGATGATTTGGTCATGGGACCTGCTGGGAGTGATGTCATCATCGAGGTTAGTGCTGGTGTTAGGGTTAGAGAATTGGGGTTCGGGCTAGGTTTATGGTACGGATAAGGGTTCGGACTAGCTGGCTTCCGGCGCAGGTTAGCATTAGGTTTAGGGTTAGGGTTAGTGGTTTAGACACAGGGTTAGGGTCACGGTGAAGTAACTTTGGGAATTCACAATGAATGAGCTTCAACCACTGGACAAATGGGAGCGTAGCACTGAGAATTCAAACTCCAGACTAGGGAAATATTTACAAATGTGATTCATACACAAGAATCCATGTTCCAATAGACTGAATATCTGAACAGCACAATTTTGTCACTGGGAAATCTTGTTCCAACAGCTGAGAACCTAGAGTGACACTGTTTACTTTTATTTTTCGCTTCAAAATGTGTTGGTGTTTCTGGGAAAAGGAGTTGGTGAAACACTGAAAAATTCATTTTCCTATAGCTATAGCACTGTATGAAAGTATTGAGAACACTAAGAAATGAAAATGGTAGTTAGGCTAGTGTTACAAGTAGTGTTTTATTGTTTCCTTAATAAGCTGGTATGACACCCGTGTTTACATGAAAACCCTCAGAACTCAAAACAACAGATGTGGGGTTGTGTCAGAGTGTCTCCATAACTCTTGGAATACGTTTTAGAACCAGAACATTTCTACTCAATTTTGAAATGCTGGGAATATGTATCCAAAGCGCTGTGAAAGGTAGGATAGACTTTCAAGTTTTAATAATGGTTAAAGTGCTGGTATATTTGTAAAAAAACGCTGTTTAACCAAATTCGAATTCACAATCTAGGAGCTTGAGTCACTGGAAGAAAGTGACTCCAACTCGGGAAATTCACAGTGACAATCTAGGTGAATATATCAGAAAGTACTTCAAACACTAAGCATACGTGAATAAAGGGCCTTAATATCTGTAACACAATGTTTCTTGACACAGAATTCGTGTTCAAAGAACATAGAACCGAGTCGGATACTCGTTACATTTATAATTCAGGGACAATTCGTTGGCATTTTTGAGAAAAGCCTGGTTAGGACCTTAAACCGGAAGTGATGACGTCACCAAGGGGGAGGGGCCACGATGGCAGGCTCAAATGATCCCAGGTGATGATGATATGGCCAGGGGACCTGCTGGGAGAGATGACGTCATCGAGGTTAGTACTGGTGTTAGGGTTAGAGAAGGGTGTTCGGGCTAGGGTTAAGGTTAGGATAAGGGTTCGGTCTAGCTAGGCTTCAGGCGGAAGTTAGGGTTAGGTTTAGGGACAGGGTTAGGGTCACGGTGAAGTAACTTTGGGAATTCACAATGAATGAGCTTCAACCACTGGACAAATGGGAGTGTTGCACTGAGAATTAACACCTCCAAACTAGGGAAATATTAAGAAATGTACTTCATAAACATAAATTCATGTTCCAATATACTGAATATCTGAACAGCACAAATTTATCACTGGGAAATCTTGTTCAAACTGCTGAGAACCGAGTGTGACACTGTTTACATTTATTTTTTCCCGTCAAAAGGAGTTGGCGTTTCCGGGAAAAGGAGTTGGTGAAACACTGAAAAATTCATTTTCCTAGAGCTATAGAACAGTATGAAAGGATTGAGAACACTAAGAAATGAAAATGGTAGTTAGGCTAGTGTTCCAAGTCGTGTTTTAATGTGCCTTTAAAAAGCCGGTATGACACCCGTGTTGAAAGGAAAACTCTCAGAGCTCAAAGTAACAGACCTGTGGGATGTGTCAGAGTGTCTCTAGAATTCTTGGAATACGTTATAGAACCGCAACATCTCTACTGAATTTTGAAATACTGGCAATATGTTTCCAAAGCGCTGTGAAAAGTAGGATAGAATTTCAAGTGGTAATAATGGTTAAAGTGCTGGTATATTTGTAAAAAAAAAAACACGCTGTTTAACCAAATTAGAATTCACAATGAAGGAGCTTGAGTCACTGGAAGAAAGTGACTCCAATTCCGGAAATTTACAATGATAACCTAGGGGAATATATAAGAATGTGCTTCAATCACTAGGAATACGTAAATAAAGGGCCTTAATATCTGTAAAACATTGTTTCATGACAAGGAGATTGTGTTCAAAGAACATTGAACCGAGTTGGATACTGGTTACATTTGTAATTCAAGGTCAATGTGTTGGCATTTTTGAGAGAAGCCTGGTTAGATGGTTAAACCGGAAGTGATGACGTCACCAAGGGGAGGGGCCACGTGGGCAGGCTCAAGTGATCCCAGGTGATGATGATTTGGCCAGGGGACCAGCTGGGAGTGATGACCTCATCGAGGTTAGTTCTGGAGTTAGGGTTAGAGAATTGGGGTTCGGGCTAGGTTTAGGGTTAGGATAATGGTTCGGGTTAGCTAGGGTTCAGGCGCAGGTTAGGGCTAGTATTAGGGTTAGGGTTAGAGGTTTAGGGACAGGGTTAGGGTCACGGTGTGGTAACATTGGGAATTCACAATGAATGAGCTTCAACCACTGGACAAATGGGAGTGAAGCACTGAGAATTCACAACTCCAGACTCTGGAAATATTGAGAAATGTGCTTCATACACAAGAATACATGTTCCAATAGACTGAATATCTGAACAGCACAATTTTGTCATTGGGAAATCTTGTTCAAACAGCTGAGAACAGAGTGTGACACTGTTTACATTTATTTTTCCCATCAAAAGCAGTTGGTGTTTCCGGGAAAAGGAGTTGTTGAAACACTGAAAAATTCATTTTCCCAGAGCTATAGAACAGTATGAAAGTATTGAGAACACTAAGAAATGAAAATGGTAGTTAGGCTAGTCTTCCAAGTAGTGTTTTAATGTGCCTTTAAAAGCTGGTATGACACCCGTGTTAAAATGAAAACTCTCAGAGCTCAAAACAAAAGACCTGTGGGAAGTGATAAGCGTCTCTAGAACTCTTGGAATACGTTTTAGAACCCGAACATCTCTACTGAATTTTGAAATACTGGGAATATGTTTCCAAAGCGCTGTGAAAGGTAGGATAGACTTTCAAGTGGTAATAATGGTTAACGTGCTGGTATATTTGTAAAAAAAACTCTATTTAACAAAATTGGAATTCACAATGAAGAAGCTTGAGTCACTGGAAGAAAGTGACTCCAACTCGGGAAATTCACAATGATAACCTACGTGAATATATAAGAAAGTGCTTCAATAACTGGGAGTAGGCAAATAAAGGGCCTTAATATCTGTAAAACATTGCTTCATGACAAGGAGATCGTGTTCAAAGAACATTGAACCGTGTTGGATACTGCTTACACTTATAATTCAGGGTCAATGTATTTGCGTTTTTCATAGAAACCTGGTTAGGCCGTTAAACCGGAAGTGATGACGTCACCAAGGGCGAGGGGCCCAGTGGGCAGGCTCAAGTGATCCCAGGTGAAGATGATTTCGTCAGGGGTTCTGCCGGGAGTGATGATGACATCGAGGTTAGTTCTGGTGATAGGGTTAGACAATTGGGGTTCGGGCGAGGGTTAGGGTTATGATAAGGGATCGGCCTAGCTAGGGTTCTGAAGCAGGTTAGGGCTAGGTTTAGGGTTAGGGTTAGAGGTTTAGGGACAGGGTTAGTGTCACAGTGTAGTAACATTGGGAATTCACAATGAATGACCTTCAACCACTGGACAAATGGGAGTGTTGCACTGAGAATTGACAACTTCAAACTAGGGAAATATTTAGAAATGTGCTTCATACAAAAGAATACATGTTCCAATAGACTGAATATCTGAACAGCACAATTTTGTCACTGGGAAATCTTGTTCAAACAGCTGAGAACCGAGTGTGACACTGTTTATATTTATTTTTCCCGTCAAAAGGACTTGGCATTTCCGGGAAAAGGAGTTGGTGAAACACTGAAAAATTCATTTTTCTAGAGCTTTAGAACAGTATGAAAGGATTGAGAACACTAAGAAATGAAAATGGTAGTTAGGCTCGTGTTCCAAGTCGTGTTTTAATGTGTCTTTAAAAATCTGGTATGACACCCGTGTTAACATGAAAACTCTCAGAGCTCAAAACAACAGACCTGTGGGATGTGTCAGAGTGTCTCTAGAACTCTTGGAATACGTTATAGAACCCGAACATCTGTACTGAATTTTGCAATATGGGGAATATGTTTCCAAAGCGCTGTGAAAGGTAGGATAGAATTTCAAGTGGTAATAACGGTTAAAGTGCTGGTATATTTAAAAAAAAAAAACACGCTATCTAACCAAATTGGAATTCACAATGAAGGAGCTTGAGTCACTGGAAGAAAGTGACTCCAACTCGGAAATTTACAATGATAACCTAGGGGAATATATAAGATGTGCTTCAATCACTAGGAATACGTAAATAAAGGGCCTTAATATCTGTAAAACATTGTTTCATGACAAGGAGATCGTGTTCAAAGAACATAGAACCGAGTTGGATACTGGTTACATTTATAATTCAGGGTCAATGTGTTGGCGTTTTTGAGAGACCTGGTTAAACGGTTTAACCAGAAGTGATGACGTCACCAAGGGGGAGGGGCCACGTGGGCTGGCTCAAGTGATCCCAGGAGATGATGATTTGGCCAGGGGACCAGCTGGGAGTGATTACCTCATCGAGGTTAGCTCTGGTGTTAGGGTTGGAGAATTGGGGTTTAGGCTAGGGTTAGGGTTAGGATAAGGGTTCGGGCTAGCTAGGGTTCCGAAGCAGGTTAGGGCTAGGTTTAAGGTTAGGGTTAGAGGTTTAGGGACAGGGTTAGGGTCACATTGTAGTAACATTGGGAATTCACAATGAATGACCTTCAACCACTGGACAAATGGGAGTGTTGCACTGAGAATTAACAACTCCAAACTAGGGAAATATTAAGAAATGTACTTCATAAACATAAATTCATGTTCCAATATACTGAATATCTGAACAGCACAAATTTATCACTGGGAAATCTTGTTCGAACAGCTGAGAACCGAGTGTGACACTGTTTACATTTATTTTTCCCATCAAAAGCAGTTGGTGTTTCCGGGAAAAGGAGTTGGTGAAACACTGAAAAATTCATTTTCCCAGAGCTATAGAACAGTATGAAAGTATTGAGAGCACTAAGAAATGAAAATGGTAGTTAGGCTAGTGTTCCAAGTAGTGTTTTAATGTGCCTTTAGAGCCGGTATGACACCCGAGTTTAAATGAAAACTCTCAGAGCTCAAAACAAGAGACTTGTGGGAAATGATAAGCGTCTCTAGAACTCTGGGAATACGTTTTAGAACCCGAACATCTCTACTGAATTTTGAAATACAGGGAATATGTTTCCAAAGCGCTGTGAAAGGTAGGATAGACTTTCAAGTGGTAATAATGGTTAACGTGCTGGTATATTTGTAAAAAAAGCGCTGTTTAACCAACTTGGAATTCACAATGAAGAAGTTTGAGTCACTGGAAGAAAGTGACTCCAATTCGGGAATTTCACAATGATAACCTAGGTGAATGTATAAGAAAGTGCTTCAAACACTAGGAATACGTGAATAAAGGGCCTTAATATCTGTAACACATTGTTTCATGACAAGGAGATCGTGTTCAAAGAACATAGAACCGAGTTGGATGCTTGTTACATTTATACTTCAGGGACAATGAGTTGGCGTTTTTGAGAGAAGCCTGGTTAGGCCATTAAACCGAAAGTGATGACGTCACCAAGGGGGAGGGGCCACGTGGGCAGGCTCCAGTGATGCCAGGTGATGATGATTTGGCCAGGGGACCAGCTGGGAGTGATGAGGTCATCGAAGTTTGTCCTGGTATTAGGGTTAGAGAATTGGGGTTCGGGCTAGGGTTAGGGTTAGGTTAAGGCTTCGGGCTAGGTAGGATTCAGGCGCAGGTTACGGCTTGGTTTAGGGTTAGGGTTGGAGGTCTAGGGACAGGGTTAAGGTCCCGGTGTAGTTACATTGGGCATTCACAATGAATGAGCTTCGAGCACTGGACAAATGTGAGTGTCAAACTGAGAATTCACAACTGCAGACTAGGGAAATATTTAGAAATGTGCTTCATACACAAGAATACATGTTCCAATAGACTGAATATCTGAACAGCACAATTTTGTCACTGGGAAATCTTGTTCAAACAGCTGAGAACAGAGTGTGACACTGTTTACATTTATTTTTCCCATCAAAAGCAGTTGGTGTTTCCGGGAAAAGGAGTTGGTGAAACATTGAAAAATTCATTTTCCCAGAGCTATAGAACAGTATGAAAGTATTGAGAACACTAAGAAATGAAAATGGTAGTTAGGCTAGTGTTACAAGTAGTGTGTTAATGTGCCTTTAAAAGTCGGTATGACACCCGTGTTAAAATGAAAACTCTCAGAGCTCAAAACAAGAGACCAGTGGGAAATGATAAGTGTCTCTAGAAGTCTTGGAATACGTTTTAGAACCCGAACATCTCTACTGAATTTTGAAATACTGGGAATATGTTTCAAAAGTGCTGTGAAAGGAAGGATAGACTTTCAAGTGGTAATAATGGTTAACGTGCTGGTATATTTGTAAAAAAAACTGCTGTTTAACCAACTTGGAATTCACAATGAGGAAGCTTGAGTCACTGGAAGAAAGTGACTCCAACTCGGGAATTTCACAAAGATAACCTAGGTGAATGTTTAAGAAAGTGCTTCAAACACTAGGAATAGGTGAATTAAGGGCCTTAATATCTGTAACACATTGTTTCGTGACAAAGAGATCGTGTTCGAAGAACATAGAACTGAGTTGGATACTTGTTACATTTATACTTCAGGGACAATGAGTTGGCGTTTTTGAGAGAAGCCTGGTTAGGCCATTAAACCAGAAGTGATGACGTCACCAAGGGGGAGGGGCCACGTGGGCAGGCTCCAGTGATGCCAGGTGATGATGATTTGGCCAGGGGACCAGCTGGGAGTGATGACGTCATCGAAGTTTGTTCTGGTGTTAGGGTTAGAGAATTGGGGTTCGGGCTAGGGTTATGGTTAGGATAAGGCTTCGGGGTAGGTAGGATTCAGGCACAGGTTATGGCTTGGTTTAGGGTTAGGGTTGGAGGTCTAGGGACAGGTTTAGGGTCCCGGTGTAGTTACATTGGGCAGTCACAATGAATGAGCTTCGAGCACTGGACAAATGTGAGTGTCGCACTGAGAATTCACAACTCCAGACTAGGGAAATATTTAGAAATGTGCTTCATACACAAGAATACATGTTCCAATAGACTGAATATCTGAACAGCACAATTTTGTCACTGGGAAAGCTTGTTCAAACAGCTGAGAACAGAGTGTGACACTGTTTACATTTATTTTTCCCATCAAAAGCAGTTGGTGTTTCCGGGAAAAGGAGTTGGTGAAACATTGAAAAATTCATTTTCCCAGCTATAGAACAGTATGAAAGTATTGAGAACACTAAGAAATGAAAATGGTAGTTAGGCTAGTGTTCCAAGTAGTGTTTTAATGTGCCTTTAAAAGTCGGTATGACACCCATGTTAAAATGAAAACTCTCAGAGCTCCAAACAAGAGACCTGTGGGAAGTGATAAGTGTCTCTAGAACTCTTGGAATACGTTTTAGAACCCGAACATGTCTACTGAATTTTGAAATACTGGGAATATGTTTCCAAAGCGCTGGGAAAGGAAGGATAGACTTTCAAGTGGTAATAATGGTTAAAATGCTGGTATATTTGTAAAAAAAACGCTGTTTAACCAAATAGGAATTCACAATGAGGAAGCTTGAGTCACTGGAAGAAAGTGACTCCACCTAGGGAATTTTAGAAAGATAACCTAGGTGAATGTATAAGAAAGTGCTTCTAACACTAGGAATACGTGAATAAAGGGCCTTAATATCTGTAACACATTGTTTCGTGACAAGGAGATCGTGTTCGAAGAACATAGAACTGACTTGGATACTTGTTACATTTATACTTCAGGGACAATGAGTTGGCGTTTTGAGAGAAGCCTGGTTAGGCCATTAAACCGGAAGTGATGACGTCACCAAGGGGGAGGGGCCGCGTGGGCAGGCTCCAGTGATGCCAGGTGATGAATATTTGGCCAGGGCACCAGCTGGGAGTGATGACGTCATCGAAGTTTGTTCTGGTGTTAGGGTTAGAGAATTGGGGTTCGGGCTAGGGTTAGGGTTAGGTTAAGGCTTCGGGGTAGGTAGGATTCAGGCGCAGGTTACGGCTTGGTTTAGGGTTAGGGTTGGAGGTCTAGGGACAGGGTTAGGGTCCCGGTGTAGTAACATTGGGAATTCACAATGAATGAGCTTCGAGCACTGGAGAAATGTGAGTGTCGCACTGAGAATTTACAACTCCAGACTAGGGAAATATTTACAAATGTGCTTCATACACAAGAATACATGTTCCAATAGACTGAATGTCTGAACAGCACAATTTTGTAACTGGGAAATCTTGTTCAAACAGCTGAGAACAGAGTGTGACACTGTTTACATTTATTTTTCCCATCAAAAGCAGTTGGTGTTTCCGGGAAAAGGAGTTGGCGAAACATTGAAAAATTCATTTTCCCAGAGCTGTAGAACAGTATGAAAGTATTGAGAACACTAAGAAATGAAAATGGTAGTTAGGCTAGTGTTCCAAGTAGTGTTTTAATGTGCCTTTAAAAGTCGGTATGACACCCGTGTTAAAATGAAAACTCTCAGAGCTCAAAACAAGAGACCTGTGGGAAATGATAAGTGTCTCTAGAAGTCTTGGAATACGTTTTAGAACCCGAACATCTCTACTGAATTTTGAAATACAGGGAATATGTTTCCAAAGCGCTGTGAAAGGTAGGATAGACATTCAAGTGGTAATAATGGTTAACGTGCTGGTATATTTGTAAAAAAATACTCTGTTTAACCAACTTGGAATTCACAATGAAGAAGGTTGAGTTACTGGAAGAAAGTGACTCCAACTCGGGAAGTTCACAATGATAACCTAGGTGAATGTATAAGAAAGTGCTTCAAACACTAGGAATACATGAATAAAGGGCCTTAATATCTGTAACACATTGTTTCATGACAAGGAGATCGTGTTCAAAGAACATAGAACCGAGTTGGATGCTTGTTACATTTATACTTCAGGGATAATGAGTTGGCGTTTTTGAGAGAAGCCTGGATAGGCCGTTAAACCGGAAGTGATGACGTCACCAAGGGGGAGGGGTCACGTGGGCAGGCTCCAGTGATGCCAGGTGATGATGATTTGGCCAGGGGACCAGCTGGGAGTGATGACGTCATCGAAGTTTGTTCTGGTGTTAGGGTTAGAGAATTGGGGTTCGGGCTAGGGTTAGGGTTAGGATAAGGCTTCGGGCTAGGTAGGATTCAGGCGCAGGTTACGGCTTGGTTTAGGGTTAGGGTTGGAGGTCTAGGGACAGGGTTAGGGTCCCGGTGTAGTAACATTGGGAATTCACAATGAATGAGCTTCAAGCACTGGACAAATGTGAGTGTCAAACTAGGAATTCACAACTACACATTAGGGAAATATTTAGAAATGTGCTTCATACACAAGAAAACATGTTCCAATAGACTGAATATCTGAACAGCACAATTTTGTCACTGGGAAATCTTGTTCAAACAGCTGAGAACAGAGTGTAACACTGTTTACATTTATTTTTCCCATCAAAAGCAGTTGGTGTTTCCGGGAAAAGGAGTTGGTGAAACACTGAAAAATAAATTTTCCCAGAGCTATAGAACAGTATGAAAGTATTGAGAACACTAAGAAATGAAAATGGTAGTTAGGCTAGTGTTCCAAGTAGTGTTTTAATGTGCCTTTAAAAGCCGGTATGACACCCGTGTTAAAATGAAAACTCTCAGAGCTCAAGACAAGAGACCTGTGGGAAGTGATAAGCGTCTCTAGAACTCTTGGAATACGTTTTGGAACCCGAACATCTCTACTGAATTTTGAAATACAGGGAATATGTTTCCAAAGCGCTGTGAAAGGTAGGATAGACTTTGAAGTGGTAATAATGGTTAACGTGCTGGTATATTTGTAAAAAAAACGCTGTTTAACGAACTTGGAATTCACAATGTAGGAGCTTGAGTCACTGGAAGAAAGTGACTCCAACTCGGGAATTTCACAATGATAACCTAGGTGAATGTATAAGAAAGTGCTTCAAACACTAGGAATACGTGAATAAAGGGCCTTAATATCTGTAACACATTGTTTCATGACAAGGAGATCGTGTTCAAAGAACATAGAACCGAGTTGGATGCTTGTTACATTTATACTTCAGGGACAATGAGTTGGCATTTTTGAGAGAAGCCTGGATAGGCCGTTAAACCGGAAGTGATGACGTCACCAAGGGGGAGGGGTCACTTGGGCAGGCTCAAGTGATCCCAGGTGATGATGATTTGGCCAGGGGACCAGCTGGGAGTGATGAAGTCATCGAAGTTTGTCCTGGTATTAGGGTTAGAGAATTGGGGTTTGGGCTAGGGTTAGGGTTAGGTTAAGGCTTCGGGGTAGGTAGGATTCAGGCGCAGGTTACGGCTTGGTTTAGGGTTAGGGTTGGAGGTCTAGGGACAGGGTTAGGGTCCCGGTGTAGTAACATTAGGAATTCACAATGAATGAGCTTCGAGCACTGGAGAAATGTGAGTGTCGCACTGAGAATTTACAACTCCAGACTAGGGAAATATTTACAAATGTGCTTCATACACAAGAATACATGTTCCAATAGACTGAATGTCTGAACAGCACAATTTTGTAACTGGGAAATCTTGTTCAAACAGCTGAGAACAGAGTGTGACACTGTTTACATTTATTTTTCCCATCAAAAGCAGTTGGTGTTTCCGGGAAAAGGAGTTGGCGAAACATTGAGAAATTCATTTTCCCAGAGCTATAGAACAGTATGAAAGTATTGAGAACACTAAGAAATGAAAATGGTAGTTAGGCTAGTGTTCCAAGTAGTGTTTTAATGTGCCTTTAAAAGTCTGTATGACACCCGTGTTAAAATGAAAACTCTCAGAGCTCAAAACAAGAGACCTGTGGGAAATGATAAGTGTCTCTAGAAGTCTTGGAATACGTTTTAGAACCCGAACATCTCTACTGAATTTTGAAATACAGGGAATATGTTTCCAAAGCGCTGTGAAAGGTAGGATAGACTTTCAAGTGGTAATAATGGTTAACGTGCTGGTATATTTGTAAAAAAAACGCTGTTTAACCAACTTGGAATTCACAATGAAGAAGGTTGAGTCACTGGAAGAAAGTGACTCCAACTCGGGAATTTCACAATGATAACCTAGGTGAATGTATAAGAAAGTGCTTCAAACACTAGGAATACATGAATAAAGGGCCTTAATATCTGTAACACATTGTTTCATGACAAGGAGATCGTGTTCAAAGAACATAGAACCGAGTTGGATGCTTGTTACATTTATACTTCAGGGATAATGAGTTGGCGTTTTTGAGAGAAGCCTGGATAGGCCGTTAAACCGGAAGTGATGACGTCACCAAGGGGGAGGGGTCACGTGGGCAGGCTCCAGTGATGCCAGGTGATGAAGATTTGGCCAGGGGACCAGCTGGGAGTGATGACGTCATCGAAGTTTGTTCTGGTGTTAGGGTTAGAGAATTGGGGTTCGGGCTAGGGTTAGGGTTAGGATAAGGCTTCGGGCTAGGTAGGATTCAGGCGCAGGTTACGGCTTGGTTTAGGGTTAGGGTTGGAGGTCTAGGGACAGGGTTAGGGTCCCGGTGTAGTAACATTGGGAATTCACAATGAATGAGCTTCAAGCACTGGACAAATGTGAGTGTCAAACTGAGAATTCACAACTCCACACTAGGGAAATATTTAGAAATGTGCTTCATACAGAAGAAAACATGTTCCAATAGACTGAATATCTGAACAGCACAATTTTGTCACTGGGAAATCTTGTTCAAACAGCTGAGAACAGAGTGTGACACTGTTTACATTTATTTTTCCCATCAAAAGCAGTTGGTGTTTCCGGGAAAAGGAGTTGGTGAAACATTGAAAAATTCATTTTCCCAGAGCTATAGAACAGTATGAAAGTATTGAGAACACTAAGAAATGGAAATGGTAGTTAGGCTAGTGTTCCAAGTAGTGTTTTAATGTGCCCTTAAAAGTCGGTATGACACCCGTGTTAAAATGAAAACTCTCAGAGCTCAAAACAAGAGACCTGTGAGAAGTGATAAGTGTCTCTAGAACTCTTGGAATACGTTTTAGAACCCGAACATCTCTACTGAATTTTGAAATACTGGGAATATGTTTCCAAAGCGCTGGGAAAGGAAGGATAGACTTTCAAGTGGTAATAATGGTTAAAGTGCTGGTATATTTGTAAAAAAAACGCTGTTTAACCAAATAGGAATTCACAATGAGGAAGCTTGAGTCACTGGAAGAAAGTGACTCCAACTCGGGAATTTCACAATGATATCCTAGGTGAATGTATAAGAAAGTGCTTCAAACACTAGGAATACGTGAATAAAGGGCCTTAATATCTGTAACACATTGTTTCATGACAAGGAGATCGTGTTCAAAGAACATAGAACCGAGTTGGATGCTTGTTACATTTATACTTCAGGGACAATGAGTTGGCGTTTTTGAGAGAAGCCTGGTTAGGCCGTTAAACCGGAAGTGATGATGTCACCAAGGGGGAGGGGCAACGTGGGCAGGCTCCAGTGATGCCAGGTGATGATGATTTGGCCAGGGGACCAGCTGGGAGTGATGACGTCATCGAAGTTTGTCCTGGTATTAGGGTTAGAGAATTGGGGTTTGGGCTAGGGTTAGGGTTAGGTTAAGGCTTCGGGGTAGGTAGGATTCAGTCGCAGGTTACGGCTTGGTTTAGGGTTAGGGTTGGAGGTCTAGGGACAGGGTTAGGGTCCCGGTGTAGTAACATTGGGAATTCACAATGAATGAGCTTCAAGCACTGGACAAATGTGAGTGTCGCACTGAGAATTGACAACTCCAGACTAGGGAAATATTTAGAAATGTGCTTCATACACAAGAAAACATGTTCCAATAGACTGAATATCTGAACAGCACAATTTTGTCACTGGGAAATCTTGTTCAAACAGCTGAGAACAGAGTGTGACACTGTTTACATTTATTTTTCCCATCAAAAGCAGTTGGTGTTTCCGGGAAAAGGAGTTGGTGAAACACTGAAAAATTCATTTTCCCAGAGCTATAGAACAGTATGAAAGTATTGAGAACACTAAGAAATGAAAATGGTAGTTAGGCTAGTGTTCCAAGTAGTGTTTTAATGTGCCTTTAAAAGCCGGTATGACACCCAAGTTAAAATGAAAACTCTCAGAGCTCAAAACAAGAGACCTGTGGGAAGTGATAAGCGTCTCTAGAACTCTTGGAATACGTTTTAGAACCCGCACATCTCTACTGAATTTTGAAATACAGGGAATAAGTTTCCAAAGTGCTGTGAAAGGTAGGATAGACTTTCAAGTGGTAATAATGGTTAACGTGCTGATATATTTGTAAAAAAAACGCTGTTTAACCAACTTGGAATTCACAATGAAGAAGGTTGAGTCACTGGAAGAAAGTGACTCCAACTCGGGAATTTCACAATGATAACCTAGGTGAATGTATAAGAAAGTGCTTCAAACACTAGGAATACGTGAATAAAGGGCCTTAATATCGGTAACACATTGTTTCATGACAAGGAGATCGTGTTCAAAGAACATAGAACCGAGTTGGATGCTTGTTACATTTATACTTCAGGGACAATGAGTTGGCGTTTTTGAGAGAAGCCTGGATAGGCCGTTAAACCGGAAATGATGACGTCACCAAGGGGGTGGGGTCACTGGGGCAGGCTCCAGTGATGCCAGGTGATGATGATTTGGCCAGGCGACCAGCTGGGAGTGATGACGTCATCGAAGTTTGTTCTGGTGTTAGGGGTAGAGAATTGGGGTTTGGGCTAGGGTTAGGGTTAGGATAAGGCTTCGGGCTAGGTAGGATTCAGTCGCAGGTTACGGCTTGGTTTAGGGTTAGGGTTGGAGGTCTAGGGACAGGGTTAGGGTCCCGGTGTAGTAACATTGGGAATTCACAATGAATGAGCTTCAAGCACTGGACAAATGTGAGTGTCGCACTGAGAATTCACAACTCCAGACTAGGGAAATATTTAGAAATGTGCTTCTTACACAAGAATACATGTTCCAATAGACTGAATATCTGAACAGCACAATTTTGTCACTGGGAAATCTTGTTCAAACAGCTGAGAACAGAGTGTGACACTGTTTACATTTATTTTTCCCATCAAAAGCAGTTGGTGTTTCCGGGAAAAGGAGTTGGTGAAACACTGAAAAATTCATTTTCCCAGAGCTATAGAACAGTATGAAAGTATTGAGAACACTAAGAAATGAAAATGGTAGTTAGGCTAGTGTTCCAAGTAGTGTTTTAATGTGTCTTTAAAAGCCGGTATGACACCCGAGTTAAAATGAAAACTCTCAGAGCTCAAACAAGAGACCTGTGGGAAGTGATAAGCGTCTCTAGAACTCTTGGAATACGTTTTAGAACCCGAACATGTCTACTGAATTTTGAAATACAGGGAATATGTTTCCAAAGCGCTGTGAAAGGTAGGATAGACTTTCAAGTGGTAATAATGGTTAACGTGCTGGTATATTTGTAAAAAAAAACGCTGTTTAACCAACTTGGAATTCACAATGAAGAAGCTTGAGTCACTGGAAGAAAGTGACTCCAACTCAGGAATTTCACAATGATAACCTAGGTGAATGTATAAGAAAGTGCTTCAAACACTAGGAATACGTGAATAAAGGGCCTTAATATCTGTAACACATTGTTTCATGACAAGGAGATCGTGTTCAAAGAACATAGAACCGAGTTGGATGCTTGTTACATTTATACTTCAGGGACAATGAGTTGGCGTTTTTGAGAGAAGCCTGGATAGGCCGTTAAACCGGAAGTGATGACGTCACCAAGGGGGAGGGGTCACGTGGGCAGGCTCCAGTGATGCCAGGTGATGATGATTTGGCCAGGGGACCAGCTGGGAGTGATGACGTCATCGAAGTTTGTTCTGGTGTTAGGGTTAGAGAATTGGGGTTCGGGCTAGGGTTAGGGTTAGGATAAGGCTTCGGGCTAGGTAGGATTCAGTCGCAGGTTACGGCTTGGTTTAGGGTTAGGGTTGGAGGTCTAGGGACAGGGTTATGGTCCCGGTGTAGTAACATTGGGAATTCACAATGAATGAGCTTCAAGCACTGGAGAAATGTAAGTGTCGCACTGAGAATTCACAACTCCAGACTCTGGAAATATTTAGAAATGTGCTTCATACACAAGAATACATGTTCCAATAGACTGAATATCTGAACAGCACAATTTTGTCACTGGGAAATCTTGTTCAAACAGCTGAGAACAGAGTGTGACACTGTTTACATTTATTTTTCCCATCAAAAGCAGTTGGTGTTTCCGGGAAAAGGAGTTGTTGAAACACTGAAAAATTCATTTTCCCAGAGCTATAGAACAGTATGAAAGTATTGAGAACACTAAGAAATGAAAATGGTAGTTAGGCTAGTGTTCCAAGTAGTGTTTTAATGTGCCTTTAAAAGCCGGTATGACACCCAAGTTAAAATTAAAACTCTCAGAGCTCAAAACAAGAGACTTGTGGGAAGTGATAAGTGTCTCTAGAACTCTTGGAATACGTTTTAGAACCCGAACATGTCTACTGAATTTTGAAATAATGGGAATATGTTTCCAAAGCGCTGTGAAAGGTAGGATAGACTTTCAAGTGGTAATAATGGTTAACGTGCTCTTATATTTGTAAAAAAAACGCTGTTTAACCAACTTGGAATTCACAATGAAGAATCTTGAGTCACTGGAAGAAAGTGACTCCAATTCGGGAATTTCACAATGATAACCTAGGTGAATGTTTAAGAAAGTGCTTCAAACACTAGGAATACGTGAATAAAGGGCCTTAACATCGGTAACACATTGTTTCATGACAAGGAGATCGTGTTCAAAGAACATAGAACCGAGATGGATGCTTGTTACATTTATACTTCAGGGACAATGAGTTGGCGTTTTTGAGAGAAGCCTGGATAGGCCGTTAAACCGGAAGTGATGACGTCAACAAGGGGGAGGGGTCACGTCGGCAGGCTCCATTGATGCCAGGTGATGATGATTTGGCCAGGGGACCAGCTGGGAGTGATGACGTCATCGAAGTTTGTTCTGGTGTTAGGGTTAGAGAATTGGGGTTTGGGCTAGGGTTAGGGTTAGGATAAGGCTTCGGGCTAGGTAGGATTCAGGCACAGGTTACGGCTTGGTTTAGGGATAGGGTTGGAGGTCTAGGGACAGGGTTAGGGTCCCGGTGTAGTAACATTGGGAATTCACAATGAATGAGCTTCAAGCACTGGACAAATGTGAGTGTCGCACTGAGAATTCACAACTCCAGACTAGGGAAATATTTGGAAATGTGCTTCATACACAAGAATACATGTTCCAATAGACTGAATATCTGAACAGCACAATTTTGTCACTGGGAAATCTTGTTCAAACAGCTGAGAACAGAGTGTGACACTGTTTACATTTATTTTTCCCATCAAAAGCAGTTGGTGTTTCCGGGAAAAGGAGTTGTTGAAACACTGAAAAATTCATTTTCCCAGAGCTATAGAACAGTATGAAAGTATTGAGAACACTAAGAAATGAAAATGGTAGTTAGGCTAGTGTTCCAAGTAGTGTTTTAATGTGCCTTTAAAAGCCGGTATGACACCCAAGTTAAAATTAAAACTCTCAGAGCTCAAACAAGAGACCTGTGGGAAGTGATAAGTGTCTCTAGAACTCTTGGAATACGTTTTAGAACCCGAACATGTCTACTGAATTTTGAAATAATGGGAATATGTTTCCAAAGCGCTGTGAAAGGTAGGATAGACTTTCAAGTGGTAATAATGGTTAACGTGCTGGTATATTTGTAAAAAAAACGCTGTTTAACGAACTTGGAATTCACAATGAAGAAGCTTGAGTCACTGGAAGAAAGTGACTCCAACTCAGGAATTTCACAATGATAACCTAGGTGAATGTATAAGAAAGTGCTTCAAACACTAGGAATACGTGAATAAAGGGCCTTAATATCTGTAACACATTGTTTCATGACAAGGAGATCGTGTTCAAAGAACATAGAACCGAGTTTGATGCTTGTTACATTTATACTTCAGGGACAATGAGTTGGCGTTTTTGAGAGAAGCCTGGATAGGCCGTTAAACCGGAAGTGATGACGTCATCAAGGGGGAGGGTTCACGTGGGCAGGCTCAAGTGATCCCAGGTGATGATGATTTGGCCAGGGGACCAGCTGGGAGTGATGACGTCATCGAAGTTTGTTCTGGTGTTAGGGTTAGAGAATTGGGGTTTGGGCTAGGGTTAGGGTTAGGATAAGGCTTCGGGCTAGGTAGGATTCAGGCACAGGTTACGGCTTGGTTTAGGGATAGGGTTGGAGGTCTAGGGACAGGGTTAGGGTCCCGGTGTAGTAACATTGGGAATTCACAATGAATGAGCTTCAAGCACTGGACAAATGTGAGTGTCGCACTGAGAATTCACAACTCCAGACTAGGGAAATATTTGGAAATGTGCTTCATACACAAGAATACATGTTCCAATAGACTGAATATCTGAACAGCACAATTTTGTCACTGGGAAATCTTGTTCAAACAGCTGAGAACAGAGTGTGACACTGTTTACATTTATTTTTCCCATCAAAAGCAGTTGGTGTTTCCGGGAAAAGGAGTTGTTGAAACACTGAAAAATTCATTTTCCCAGAGCTATAGAACAGTATGAAAGTATTGAGAACACTAAGAAATGAAAATGGTAGTTAGGCTAGTGTTCCAAGTAGTGTTTTAATGTGCCTTTAAAAGCCGGTATGACACCCGAGTTAAAATGAAAACTCTCAGAGCTCAAAACAAGAGACCTGTGGGAAGTGATAAGCGTCTCTAGAACTCTTGGAATACGTTTTAGAACCCGCACATCTCTACTGAATTTTGAAATACAGGGAATAAGTTTCCAAAGTGCTGTGAAAGGTAGGATAGACTTTCAAGTGGTAATAATGGTTAACGTGCTGATATATTTGTAAAAAAAACGCTGTTTAACCAACTTGGAATTCACAATGAAGAAGGTTGAGTCACTGGAAGAAAGTGACTCCAACTCGGGAATTTCACAATGATAACCTAGGTAAATGTATAAGAAAGTGCTTCAAACACTAGGAATACGTGAATAAAGGGCCTTAATATCGGTAACACATTGTTTCATGACAAGGAGATCGTGTTCAAAGAACATAGAACCGAGTTGGATGCTTGTTACATTTATACTTCAGGGACAATGAGTTGGCGTTTTTGAGAGAAGCCTGGATAGGCCGTTAAACCGGAAATGATGACGTCACCAAGGGGGTGGGGTCACTGGGGCAGGCTCCAGTGATGCCAGGTGATGATGATTTGGCCAGGCGACCGCTGGGAGTGATGACGTCATCGAAGTTTGTTCTGGTGTTAGGGGTAGAGAATTGGGGTTTGGGCTAGGGTTAGGGTTAGGATAAGGCTTCGGGCTAGGTAGGATTCAGTCGCAGGTTACGGCTTGGTTTAGGGTTAGGGTTGGAGGTCTAGGGACAGGGTTAGGGTCCCGGTGTAGTAACATTGGGAATTCACAATGAATGAGCTTCAAGCACTGGACAAATGTGAGTGTCGCACTGAGAATTCACAACTCCAGACTAGGGAAATATTTGGAAATGTGCTTCATACACAAGAATACATGTTCCAATAGCCTGAATATCTGAACAGCACAATTTTGTCACTGGGAAATCTTGTTCAAACAGCTGAGAACAGAGTGTGACACTGTTTACATTTATTTTTCCCATCAAAAGCAGTTGGTGTTTCCGGGAAAAGGATTTGGTGAAACACTGAAAAATTCATTTTCCCAGAGCTATAGAACAGTATGAAAGTATTGAGAACACTAAGAAATGAAAATGGTAGTTAGGCTAGTGTTCCAAGTAGTGTTTTAATGTGTCTTTAAAAGCCGGTATGACACCCGAGTTAAAATGAAAACTCTCAGAGCTCAAACAAGAAACCTGTGTGAAGTGATAAGCGTCTCTAGAACTCTTGGAATACGTTTTAGAACCCGAACATGTCTACTGAATTTTGAAATACAGGGAATATGTTTCCAAAGCGCTGTGAAAGGTAGGATAGACTTTCAAGTGGTAATAATGGTTAACGTGCTGGTATATTTGTAAAAAAAACGCTGTTTAACCAACTTGGAATTCACAATGAAGAAGCTTGAGTCACTGGAAGAAAGTGACTCCAACTCAGGAATTTCACAATGATAACCTAGGTGAATGTATAAGAAAGTGCTTCAAACACTAGGAATACGTGAATAAAGGGCCTTAATATCTGTAACACATTGTTTCATGACAAGGAGATCGTGTTCAAAGAACATAGAACCGAGTTGGATGCTTGTTACATTTATACTTCAGGGACAATGAGTTGGCGTTTTTGAGAGAAGCCTGGATAGGCCGTTAAACCGGAAGTGATGACGTCATCAAGGGGGAGGGTTCACGTGGGCAGGCTCCAGTGATGCCAGGTGATGATGATTTGGCCAGGGGACCAGCTGGGAGTGATGACGTCATCGAAGTTTGTTCTGGTGTTAGGGTTAGAGAATTGGGGTTCGGGCTAGGGTTAGGGTTAGGATAAGGCTTCGGGCTAGGTAGGATTCAGTCGCAGGTTACGGCTTGGTTTAGGGTTAGGGTTGGAGGTCTAGGGACAGGGTTATGGTCCCGGTGTAGTAACATTGGGAATTCACAATGAATGAGCTTCAAGCACTGGAGAAATGTAAGTGTCGCACTGAGAATTCACAACTCCAGACTCTGGAAATATTTAGAAATGTGCTTCATACACAAGAATACATGTTCCAATAGACTGAATATCTGAACAGCACAATTTTGTCACTGGGAAATCTTGTTCAAACAGCTGAGAACAGAGTGTGACACTGTTTACATTTATTTTTCCCATCAAAAGCAGTTGGTGTTTCCGGGAAAAGGAGTTGTTGAAACACTGAAAAATTCATTTTCCCAGAGCTATAGAACAGTATGAAAGTATTGAGAACACTAAGAAATGAAAATGGTAGTTAGGCTAGTGTTCCAAGTAGTGTTTTAATGTGCCTTTAAAAGCCGGTATGACACCCAAGTTAAAATTAAAAACTCTCAGAGCTCAAAACAAGAGACTTGTGGGAAGTGATAAGTGTCTCTAGAACTCTTGGAATACGTTTTAGAACCCGAACATGTCTACTGAATTTTGAAATAATGGGAATATGTTTCCAAAGCGCTGTGAAAGGTAGGATAGACTTTCAAGTGGTAATAATGGTTAACGTGCTGGTATATTTGTAAAAAAAACGCTGTTTAACCAACTTGGAATTCACAATGAAGAATCTTGAGTCACTGGAAGAAAGTGACTCCAATTCGGGAATTTCACAATGATAACCTAGGTGAATGTTTAAGAAAGTGCTTCAAACACTAGGAATACGTGAATAAAGGGCCTTAACATCTGTAACACATTGTTTCATGACAAGGAGATCGTGTTCAAAGAACATAGAACCGAGATTGGATGCTTGTTACATTTATACTTCAGGGACAATGAGTTGGCGTTTTTGAGAGAAGCCTGGATAGGCCGTTAAACCGGAAGTGATGACGTCACCAAGGGGGAGGGGTCACGTGGGCAGGCTCCATTGATGCCAGGTGATGATGATTTGGCCAGGGGACCAGCTGGGAGTGATGACGTCATCGAAGTTTGTTCTGGTGTTAGGGTTAGAGAATTGGGGTTTGGGCTAGGGTTAGGGTTAGGATAAGGCTTCGGGCTAGGTAGGATTCAGGCACAGGTTACGGCTTGGTTTAGGGATAGGGTTGGAGGTCTAGGGACAGGGTTAGGGTCCCGGTGTAGTAACATTGGGAATTCAGGGTTGGAGGTCTAGGGACTGGGTTAGGGTCCCGGTGTAGTAACATTGGGAATTCACAATGAATGAGCTTCAAGCACTGGACAAATGTGAGTGTCGCACTGAGAATTCACAACTCCAGACTAGGGAAATATTTGGAAATGTGCTTCATACACAAGAATACATGTTCCAATAGACTGAATATCTGAACAGCACAATTTTGTCACTGGGAAATCTTGTTCAAACAGCTGAGAACAGAGTGTGACACTGTTTACATTTATTTTTCCCATCAAAAGCAGTTGGTGTTTCCGGGAAAAGGAGTTGGTGAAACTGAAAAATTCCTTTTCCCAGAGCTATAGAACAGTATGAAAGTATTGCGAACACTAAGAAATGAAAATGGTAGTTAGGCTAGTGTTCCATGTAGTGTTTTAATGTGCCTTTAAAAGCCGGTATGACACCCGAGTTAAAATGAAAACTCTCAGAGCTCAAAACAAGAGACCTGTGTGAAGTGATAAGCGTCTCTAGAACTCTTGGAATACGTTTTAGAACCCGAACATCTCTACTGAATTTTGAAATACAGGGAATATGTTTCCAAAGCGCTGTGAAAGGTAGGATAGACTTTCAAGTGGTAATAATGGTTAACGTGCTGGTATATTTGTAAAAAAAACGCTGTTTAACCAACTTGGAATTCACAATGAAGAAGCTTGAGTCACTGGAAGAAAGTGACTCCAACTCAGGAATTTCACAATGATAACCTAGGTGAATGTATAAGAAAGTGCTTCAAACACTAGTAATACGTGAATAAATGGCCTTAATATCTGTAAAACTTTGTTTCATGACAAGGAGATCGTGTTCAAAGAACATAGAACCGAATTGGATGCTTGTTACATTTATACTTCAGGGACAATGAGTTGGCGTTTTTGAGAGAAGCCTGGATAGGACGTTAAAACGGAAGTGATGACGTCACCAAGGGGGAGGGGTCACGTGGGCAGGCTCAAGTGATCCCAGGTGATGATGATTTGGCCAGGGGACCAGCTGGGAGTGATGACGTCATCGAAGTTTGTTCTGGTGTCAGGGTTAGAGAATTGGAGTTTGGGCTAGGGTTAGGGTTAGGATAAGGCTTCGGGCTAGGTAGGATTCAGGCACAGGTTACGGCTTGGTTTAGGGATAGGTTTGGAGGTCTAGGGACAGGGTTAGGGTCCCGGTGTAGTAACATTGGGAATTCACAATGAATGAGCTTCAAGCACTGGACAAATGTGAGTGTCGCACTGAGAATTCACAACTCCAGACTAGGGAAATATTTGGAAATGTGCTTCGTACACAAGAATACATGTTCCAATAGACTGAATATCTGAACAGCACAATTTTGTCACTGGGAAATCTTGTTCAAACAGCTGAGAACAGAGTGTGACACTGTTTACATTTATTTTTCCCAT